>OZ019982.1:15789374-16216874 GCA_963970395.1 Ephialtes manifestator
TAGAATTCTTTATGATTTAAATATCATACCTGCAGGTGCAAATAAATTTATTAAAAAATTATTTTCATGTCCATTAACGCCAAAATCAGCGAGCGAAATAAAATGAAATAATCCGGATATATTGATGTATTTTATGTCGACCTGGTAGCCCAGTCTCTCTGCAACTCCTTCTCAACCCTTTCACTGAGCTTTGTCGCATGCTGCAAGTATCGTCGGAGCAAGAAGTCTCGTATAAATAGTAGAGGAAGAGATAAAAATGAAAAGGGAAAAACCAAGGGAGGTAAGAAATGTCAAGCCCGATCGTAAGAGCGGCAGTATCGTTGACAGTTTACGACTACTCCCCTCTTTCTCGACTGGTACACACAGCTTGTTCGCATAAGCGCCATGTGTGTCTCTCGAAAACGCGTCTCGTGTCTCTGTATTTTTTTTTCTTTACTCTTTCACTCTCTGCGTTATCCTCACCAAGCAGCTAAGCAGAGGCATTGAACAGCTCTCGTTTCTCGAAGGAACAAGCCAGCCGGTCTTGTCTCTCTTTTTTTTTCTCTCTCTTTAAGCTACGAAGAAAAGAAGAGTCCCACTCTTTGCTTCCGTTGTTGGCGGTTCATTGGGAGGCAAAAGTTAAAGGGTAAAGTGACACCGAGGGTGCGTAGTAAAAGTGCTGAGAAGAAAGATATATATTTTTTTTCTTCTTTCTCCATGCAACAGGTCCACGACACTTGTTGCAGCAGAGACACGTTTAACAGACTTGCAGCTGGTAAATGCAGTTGCATCCGAAATATTATCCTCTCGTTTTTTTTTTTATTATATATACTTCGTTTTTTTTTCAAGTTCTTTTATCGTGAGTATATTTGAAGTAGCAGGTAAAGAGATTTTCAGGCAACAGGTCGTTGGACTCGACAGATTTTATTTTCCCACAGTGACAAAATTAGATTAAGGGCGAGGGTGAAAGCTGGGCGGGATTTGGGACACCCTCGAGGAATCTTTCACTCCCCCTCAACAAGTCGCTCGTATATCCGTAACCACGTAGTTTCATTTGACATCCCCCGAATGTAACCATTAGTCGCCTCTGTAAATAGTCATTGAGAATAAAGTGGAAGCAAAATTATTGCCGAAATGATGGGAAAAAAATTATGCTTACATAATAATAAATAATATTAAAGAATAGCAGAGTTGTAAATCCGCATTAATTCATGAGATATAGTTTACAGTACAATTTGGTTTGTAATTATGATTTCATAATAATAATATGTAGTGATTATAAAATAGAGTCTAAACATTTGTATAGCTGAAAAAAATACTAATTTTCGCTTTAATATTGCAAGAAATAGTGGAAAAATGGAAGAAATTAGTAATGCATTACTTTTTTTTTTCATTTTTTCAAAAGGATTGCCGTGAATTTTTATTGAAATATAATAATTTTTGCAGCCATTCCAAAGTTTAATCATCGTATAACAATCGCTACATGTTATTATTATAAAATCATAATTATAGAGCTGATCGTATCATCATCATTATTTTTATAAGTATCAGGCATTTACAACTCTGAAGAACAGTATATTACAGATATTTAAATAAATTAAAATTCCTATTGAAAATAATTACAGGAGATTAATATATATTTCCTCCACAATTGTCACTTGTCAATTCAGTCAAAGTATTATTCTAAATTGTATGATTAAATAAGCTTAATAGATTTAAGCTTTTTGCTGTTAACGCTTTTTTTTTCAATACATATTGTGTTTTTTAATTTTTCGATGATAGTAAAAAAATATAATCTGGAATGTTTAAAATGTGTTTCACCATTACAAGTTTTTAAAAATTTGCTTATAAGGAAATCCAATTGTAGGAAAAACTTGCTGTCAACGCTTTTTTTTTTTTAAACATATTGTGGTTTTTAATTTTTCGATGATATTACGAAAATATGATCTGAAATGTTTAAAATGTGTTTTACTATTGTAAGTTTTTATTTTCATGGAACACATTTTAGACAAAGGCCCAAAAGAATCCTGGGAAGACTTTGGAACATCTCGAGAAATATTTTACTCCCCCTCAACAAGTCGCTCGTATATCCGTAACCACGTAGTTTCATTCAACATCCCCCAATGTAACTAAGCAGTTGTCGCCTCTATAAATAGTGCAGCTTACTGTCATATTTACCACTCAACTCATTTTCACTTTCGATGGCTATGACTTTGAAAAGAGATTTGAAAAACACTTATGTATGTAGTGGAATGAGGGAATCGGGCGAGTTTCTCATTGCGTGAGAAGAAATTCTCCAAGATATTCTGTTTATCTTATTATCGTTATGTTAGAGTGGATAAAATACAAAAAAAATAACGGTAGCTGGCGAAGAAAAAAAATAAGAATATTAAATTGGATGAAATTTCAAGATTATTTACGTTCCTCAAAACTGCAATAATTTCTAAGCATTTTTTTAAATTTAAAATTTAAAATTTAAAATTTTTAAATTAAAATTGTTAAGAATTTACGTGTGTGAATTCAAAGATGTAAAAAAGCGTTACCTAATCCTAAATGATCGAATAGGTTATTAAAAAATCTGAATTAATGGCAGTCAACACACCACATTTTTATCATGCACAATTTTTTAAACACTATTTTTAAAAATATTTAGTACATCAATTTTTTAAGCATTTTTTAAAATTTCCTTCATCTTAAAAATTTAACGAATTTACGTTTTTGAATTTAAAGATGCGAAAAAGCGTTACCGAATCCAAAATGGTCAAATGATTTATGAGCAGTGGTTAATAAAATCTAAACCATTGGCACTCAACACACCGCATTTTTATTATGCATAATTTTTTAAACACTATTTTAAAAAAAATTTAAAACGATAATTTTATAAGCATTTTTTTAAATTTCCTTCATTTTAACAAATTACAGAATTTACGTTTGTGAATTTAAAGATGCAAAAAAGAGTTATCGAACCCAAAATGGTCAAATGATTTGTGAGCATTGGTAAAAAAATCTGAACCATTGGTATTCAACACACCGCATTTTTATTATGCACAATTGAAAAAAAAATAAAAACAAAATATTTAGTACAAAAAAATACAAATGGAATTTAATTCAGCACACTCTTTTCGACTTTCCCTTGCTAGATTCTCATTCATCCGATTCCCTAACTTTATACACCGTTAAAAATGCAAGAGAATTTAATATACAAAACGATATGAGATTTACGAAACGGATATATGAATTCCATATTAATATACTTTTATTGTACATTTTTACAACAGTATCAAAATTCTCCGATACAAGTATTTGAAAATTACAGTACCTGTGTATTGTATTCTTCATTTTAATATACAAATATTGTATTTGTCAATGACGAATGCATCTGAAAATTAATATACGTTATATGCATTCGAGCTTTATATACGGTATATTAATTTTCAAAAACAAATGTTTTACACTGTTAAAAATGTAGGTGAATTTAATATACCAAACGAAATGAGAATTACGAAACGGGTATATGAATTCCATATTAATATACTTTTATAGTAAATTTAAGAATAGTATAAGAATTCCCCGATGCTGGTATTTGAAAATTACTAAAAATTAGTATTTTTCAATGACGAATGCATCTGAAAATTAATATAACGGTATATGCATCCGAGCTTTATATACTGTATATTAATTTTCAAATAAATTTTTTTTTACAGTGTATACACATAAGAACACTGTTAAAAATATTTTGAAAATTAATATATGTATTGGAAGTTCTTTTTCAGATACCGTATATTAAATTTCATTTAATATACAGATTTCATTTAATATACAGATATATACAGATAATATACAGACAATTTCATTTAATATACAGATATGTCGTAAAATTCCAATAATTATATTATAAACACAAGTTTTATGAAGTATTTAGTATGCTGTATATTAATTTTACAATTTCTTTGTATATTAATTAACATTTGTGTATTAAATTAAATATATGTGTATCCGCAAAAAAAACTTCCAATACTTTATATTAATTTTCATACAAAAATTTCTAACAGTGAAGCTCATTGGAAGGTATTTGGATTTTTGAAAATTAGAAGGTGGAGTTGGACCGTCGAAGAAACCTACTAAAGAGGAACTCGTGAATAAAGACACGGTAAAAGAGAAAAAAAGAGAGAAAGACAATTGCAGCAATTGCGTTAAGGCACTAACAAAAACGGCGATAGAGACGACGGTAATGACGGTAACGGACAATAAGCCCGTCGGCCTCGCGTTGCTGTGGCTCTCGATTCCGATTGCCGTGTGCTCGTTGCGACTCCGTTAAAAAGCTTAACCGAGAAATGCCACAGACTTTATAGTTCCGTCCTTCTTCTACGGTCACGCCTTGACGGAAAACTCACGCATCCCGAGCCTGGGCCAGAGACCAAGAGGAGCCTCCTCTTCGAAAACCGCAGTCTCGTGATTGCGCGGTGGAACCGCTTATTCGCGTTTACACCCTAACGTACCGCATACACATTCTATCTCTTTCTCTCGTATACATATTTTTATCGCGTTGCAGAAACGCAACGAGAAATGAGATATGCCGAGACGCTCGAAATTCAATTTATCTTATGGTTAGCACTGTCCGCGTCCATCTCTTTCAATACTCTCATAAGTGTTTTTTTCAGGAATTCTTTGATTGTTATCGATTTCGGCCACACTGACAAAAGAGTTTGTTAACATTTAAGGAGGTTGCAGCGCTCCACACTAGTCAAATCAGTGCTAAATTTTTAAAAGCGTTTCTACAATTTTAGATGGTTTAATAATCTGTTCCAAGGTGTTAATCACATAGCAGCATTAGTTCTTGATATTCAAATACATTCACGGCTGTGATATCAACAGTAGATCGATCAATATCTGCAAATTTCCGAGGTTATGTTTTTTCATCCAGTTTTTTAAAAGGGTTAACCGTAATATCAGTTCGATTATGACGACCAATAGCTCATTTTGTTTACTAAAAGATATTCTATCGATTGGCCGTCTATTTTTTAAAATCGTATTAGTAGTTCAAAAGATACAACCGTTTGTTTATCCTGTCATAACCTAACATCAAGTATACAAATGGCTGTAACTTTTGAACGCCTGATACTATTGAAAATCCGGACGGTCAATCGATTAAGGATCTTCCACTGATCAAAATGAGCTATGTTTCGTCATAATCGGACTGATATTACGGTTAACCCTTTTAAAAAACTGGATGAAAAAACATGACATCGGAAATTTGGAGATATTGATGGATTTACTGTTCATATGACAGCTGTGAATGTATTTGAATATCACGAACGAATGCTGCTATGTGATTAACACCTTGGAACAGATTATTAAACCATCTGAAATTGTAGAAAAGTTTTTAAAAATTTAGCACTGATTTGACTAGTGTGGAGCGCTTCAACCTCGTTAACAAGTCAAGTGTTAGATGGCGGCCATTTTTTTCGTCGAAAAAAAATCCCTGAATTTTCCCTGACTAATCAAAATCCCGACGATTTCTATTTTTTTAAATTGATGATGTCAATTAAAATGTATCCAAAACAAGTGCACGTCTTTGATAAATGATTTATTTTTACGATCAACAATGAACATATGTTTTCTGTATCTATTTTGTAACCTTAAATTACGTAAACGATCTTTGGAGTCATAAAGCTTCACATCACATTAAACACTATTGTAATAATTCATGTTTTATTATACTTATTATAATAATATATAACAAATTTTTAACTTTTTTCTTAAGTACTTCGATACCGAGCAGAATCGTATTTAAAAAATTGACAAATTATATTAAAATTGTAATTATAGTATTAAGGATTTTTTCTTTTTTTTATTCATCATTTTTCTGATTTTTTTTTTTTCAAGACTCCCTTTTATGTACTTTTTATCTTCTGATGGGAGATTTAGCGCCAATTTACTTTTTCCCTGACCAATTTTGAGATTCCCTGACTTTTCCCTGATTCCCGGACCAATTTCTTTTTTCCCTGACTTTTCCCGGTTTTCTCTGACCGCGGCGTCATTTAGTTATTCTCATTGAATCTCAGTTGAGCAAAATAAGATAAAATAACTATACTTTTAACCCTTATAAATAGAGATCGAGTCGAAGTATTGAAATGAAATCTATCATGAAAATGGAGTCGATGCTACCAGAATATTGTAGTAAATTTAAAAAACCTCGACGATGGCGAAAATATATACGTTAATGAAGTTAATAATGAAGCTGAAAGTTATTAAATTAGTAAAAAACTATACAATTATTTCTCACAAAACCTCCTCGAAGAGGAAGCCAACATTGATTTAAATTCAAACCTAAAGTTCTACTTTGCAGCTGTCATTTTATTCGTATAAATTAGTTTATGTAATAATTTATTCGATATTAACTTTTTTTGGGAATATTTTGCATTTTCCTAAGAAAATTTATACAAGTTTTTTTAATCACAATTTTTTCAGATGCGTCATTTTAAAAAAATGCCATAAAATTCGCGATAATGGCCAAAGGCCATTATCATAGAGAAAATGATGCCCAATTAATTTTCAAGAAAAGTCTCTTTTCAAGATATTTTTAAATAAATTGCCAATCCTTTTTTTACCAATACAGTGGAAATTTCACATTTTTCCGATTTTTCCACCATATTGGTACAAAATATTTCACGATCAATACATATTATAATCGCATACTAGAAGTTCAACGATAAACAGAATATTCAAAGACTTGATATTCAATTTATCTTATGTTTAACTCTGTCGCAGTCGTTAATAACTTTTTCAATATTCACCCAAGTGTTTTTTCCACGAACTCTTTGAGTTATCGAATTGGGCTAATTGACGAGATGTCTGGATCGACGAATATCGTGTAGTCAGTGACGATGTGTCTCGCGAAGAAGACGAACCTCTTATCGAAAGTATTTGCGATGGTAGGATATGTGCGTGTATAAGTGGCATCAAAAGATATGAATGTGGGGAGCAAAGTGTGGAGGACGAAGAAGAGGATCGTAATGCATTGGAAGAGAAGCGAACGCCCACGAGAGGGACCAACCAAGAGATCGGTAACGTGTTCTAGGTGCTCTTCTCTTGCCAAGGGTATAAAGAAGAACGTATTGAATACGTATGGTTTGCTGTAGTATTGAGTATGAAGATCGCGAGTATATATATTGCTCTAGAGGTGAAGGGGAGGGAGAGACACCGCGGGCACTCGATGGGAATCGAACACTGGTTGGTTGACCTCACGAGTCCGGTGTCAACGAGCCTTAACTCTCGCTATTGGAAGTGCTCTCGACGTGCTTCGCCATACGTATACTATAATATACGTAGCACAACCTACGTACGTACAAGTACCTATAGATATGTCTATATATGTGCTAAGTATACTTTGAGAATATTTATATATATATATTCCTGAAGGACTTCAAGAGCCCTTAAGGCAAGATATTAAGAACCAAACTTAGCTAACAGAGCAAGACAAATGTGAAGACCTTAAAATTAAAAGGAGTTTCGATAGAAATTTTATTAGGATATCAGATTTTCATAAGAATTTGGGGGTAAGATAAGGAGATTTTTGGAAATATTTGCTTGTAAGGAAATTAAGTTTTTGGAAAAATTTGATTATACGGAAATTTTGGTTTTGGAAAATTTTCTTTAAGGTAATCTAGTTATTTGAAAAATTTGCTTATAAGGTAATCTAATTATTTGAAAAATTTGCTTATAAGGAATTACAATTTTTGTTAAAATTTGCTTATAAGGAAATTTATTTTTTTAAATTTTCTTGAAGATAAATTCAGTTTTTGTAATAATTTACTTATAAGGAAATCCAATTTTTGCACAAATTTCCTTATAAGGAAATCCAACTTTTGTAAAAATTTTCTTATAAGGAAATTCCGTTTTTGTAAAAATTTGCTTATAAGAAAATCCAACTTTTGGATAAATTTGTTTGTAAAAAAATTCGATTTTTACCCAACCGATTTTAAAAGATTTTCTAGCTTTTTAAGTTCCATTAGGTTAATTCAAGTTTCTTATTTCCTTTTCTAAGACCTCTTGAGGCTCTTTAAGAAATTACTGTAAGAAAAAAAAGAGGGTCCTTGAAACAGTTTCTTACAAATAAGAATTTTTCGAGGGCTGTCCTCAACAATTTTTTTTACTCCCTCGCACACTATTTATTCTGCTCTTAATTTTATCAAACGTGCAACGATATGTACAGAAGCTATAGAAAAATCGGCGGAAAGAAAAAAAAAATTCTGAGCGGTAAAAAAAATGTTCAAATGTTATAATGGCTGAATTTAAAAATTGGAAGTGTTCTCGACGTGCTTCGCCATACGTATACTATAATATACGTAGCGCAACCTACGTACGTACAAGTACCTATAGACATGTCTATATATGTGCTAAGTATACTTTGAGAATATTTATATATATATATTCCTGAAGGACTTCAAGAGCCCTTAAGGCAAGATATTAAGAACCTAACCTAACAGAGCAAGACAAATGTGAAGACCTTAAAATTAAAAGGAGTTTCGATAGAAATTTGATTAGGATATCATATTTTCATAAGAATTTGGGGGTAAGATAAAGAGATTTTTGGAAATATTTGCTTGTTACGAAATTTTGGAGAAATTTCTGGAAAGTTTTTGGAAAAATTTGATTATAAGGAAATTTAGTTTTGGAAAAATTTGCTTATAAGGTAATCTAATTATTGGAAAAATTTGCTTATAAGGTATGTGATTATTTGAAAAATTAGCTTATAAGGAAATACAATTTTTGTAAATATTAGCTTATAAGGAAATCCAGTTTTTTTAATAATTTACTTATAAGGAAATCCAATTTTTGTAAAAATTTGCTTATAAAGAAATCCAACTTTTGTAAAAATTTGCTTATAAAGAAATCCAACTTTTGTAAAAATTTGCTTATAAAGAAATCCAACTTTTGTAATAATTTGCTTATAAGGTAATCAAATTTTTAAAAAATTTTCTTATAAGGAAATTCCGTTTTTGTAAAAATTTGCTTACAAGAAAATCCAACTTTTGTAAAAATTTGCTTGTAAAAAAATTCGATTTTTACCGAACCGATTTTAAAAGATTTTCTAGCTTGTTAAGTTCCATTAGGTTAGTTCAAGTTCCTTATTTCCTTTCCTAAGGACTCTTGAGGCTCTTTAAGAAATTACTGTAAGAAAAAAAAGAGGGTCCTTGAAACAGTTTCTTACAAATAAGAATTTTTCGAGGGCTGTCCTCAACATTTTTTTTTACTCCCTCGCACACTGTTTATTCTGCTCTTAATTTCATCAAACGTGCAACGATATGAAAAAAGGAAAAAAAAATTCTGAGCGGTAAAAAAAATGTTCAAATGTTATAATGGCTGAACTTAAAAATTGTCAAAGTGTACTTTGCACATTTATATAAGCTGTAGTTCGTAGCTCTTCGGCTTTTCACTGCAGAGCATCGCAGAGCAAACATCAGGACAACGATTGTCCTCACAACGCATCCACACTAAAAAAAAAGCTTGGTTAGAATTACCAAAAAATTGGTTAAAAATGTTATCAAGAAAACTTGGTGGGCACAACCAAGTTATAGATTAACATAACCAAGTTATTTACTAACATAACCAAGTTATTAGCTAACATAACCAAGTTATTAGCTAACATAACCAAGTATTTGGTAAAACAACCAAGTATTTAGTCCGCCTAATCAATAACTTGGTTGCGCCTACCAAATTTTTCTTGGTAAAGTTTTTAACCAAAATCTTAATAAGTTCAACCAAGCGTTTATCTCCGTGCAAGAAATAGCCAATCTCGTTCTCCAAGACTCAGCAAGGTGGGTTAACACGTTGCTTCGAGGGGTTAGCGTCCGTTTCTGCGCAGAGTGTCTTCGACCTCGAGGACACTGTCTCGTCGAAGACGAGGAAAACATCCAACTCAGTCTTTAGTGTCAATCAGAGAAACTCGGGACGAAAATAAATGACGAAGAAGCTGAGAGAACCTGAAGACAAAAAGAAATAATAGAAATAAAATAGCGAGGAGGTGGAACTGAAGTGAAATTGGCAAGGAGCAAACAAAGCCTCTGTGTCTCTCTGTGAAGAACCGAGTAAATAAAGGGCTACGGTTTCTATTAGCGACTCTGTCTTGCATGGGCTTTCTCTATACATTTTTACATTTCTTTTTTTTTTTTTTTTTGTAATTTGTTCTTTTTTCTTTGGTAGAATGAAAAGGACGTCAACGAAGAAAAAGATGGCACTCTTCAACATCCAAAGAAGTAGAAGCTGCGCACGAGAGGAAGACGCAAGGTTATGTAGCTGCTGGTTCTTCTTTATTTCTTTTCTATCTTCCGCCTCTTGCTCCACTGCGGTTTCTCTCGTATGCGTCTGCGATGCTTCGACTTACTCTCACTCTCTCCACGGGGTGTACCAAAAGACTCAGCAAGACGTCGGGACGACGACGAGGAGGAGTACGACGGTCCCCCGGGGTCCCCACGAAACCCCGGACTCCTTCAAAGCAATTACCTCCACTTTTTACCTTCCCGGACGCTCCAACGAAAATCCACCGGTTTCTTAAACTTCAAAGTTTCAAAAATTATCGACGATCTTGGCCCAAAAATCTTTCCTCATTTTTATCTCACTAAACGCAGCAATTTTGTATTTTTTTAAATATAAAAAAATGTATACGCTGCAAATAATAAAAGGGTGAAAAAAGGTTGTAAGGTAAAGTTTTTGTTTTACCGGACGCTCCAACGAAAATCCACCGGTTTCTTAAACTTCAAAGTTTCAAAAATTATCGACAATCTTGTCCCAAAAATCTTTCCTCATTTTTATCTTACTAAACACAGCAATTTTGTATTTTTTTTCAATATAAAAAAATGTATACGCTGTAAATAATAAAAGGGTAAAAAATAGTTGTAAGGTAAGCTTTTTATCTTCCCGAACGCTCCAACGAAAATCCACCGGTTTCTTAAACTTCAAAGTTTCAAAAAGTATCGACGATCTTGGCCCAAAAATCTTTCCTCATTTTTATCTCACTAAACACGGCAATTTTGTATTTTTTTTTAAATATAATAAAATGTATACGCTGTAAATAATAAAAGGGTAAAAAATAGTTGTAAGGTAAAGTTTTTATCTTGCCGAACGCTCCAACGAAAATCCACCGGTTTCTTAAACTTCAAAGTTTCAAAAATTATCGACGATCTTGGCCCAAAAGTCTTTCCTCATTTTTATCTCACTAAACACAGCAATTTTGTATTTTTTTTATATAAAAAAATGTATACGCTGTAAATAATAAAATGGTAAACAATAGTTGTAAGGTAAACTTTTTATCTTCCCGAACGCTCCAACGAACATCGACCGGGTTCTTAAACTTCAAAGTTTCAAAAATTATCGACGATCATGTCCCAAAAATCTTTCCTCATTTTTATCTCACTAAACACGGCAATTTTGTATTTTTTTTTAAATATAAAAAAATGTATACGATGTAAATAATAAAACGGTAAAAAATAGTTGTAAGGTAAAGTTTTTATCTTGCCGAACGCTCCAACGAAAATCCACCGGTTTCTTAAACTTCAAAGTTTCAAAAATTATCGACGATCTTGGCTCAAAAATCTTTCCTCATTTTTATCTTACTAAACACAGCAATTTTGTATTTTTTTTCAATATAAAAAAATGTATACGCTGTAAATAATAAAAGGGTAAAAAATAGTTGTAAGGTAAGCTTTTTATCTTCCCGAACGCTCCAACGAAAATCCACCGGTTTCTTAAACTTCAAAGTTTCAAAAAGTATCGACGATCTTGGCCCAAAAATCTTTCCTCATTTTTATCTCACTAAACGCAGCAATTTTGTATTTTTTTTTAATATAAAAAAATGTATACGCTGTAAATAATAAAAGGGTAAAAAATAGTTGTAAGGTAAGCTTTTTATCTTCCCGAACGCTCCAACGAAAATCCACTGGTTTCTTAAACTTCAAAGTTTCAAAAATTATTGACGATCTTGGCCCAAAAATCTTTCCTCATTTTTATCTCACTAAACGCAGCAATTTTGTATTTTTTGTTAATATAAAAAAATGTATACGCTGTAAATAATAAAAGGGTAAAAAATAGTTGTAAGGTAAACTTTTTATCTTCCCGAACGCTCCAACGAACATCGACCGGGTTCTTAAACTTCAAAGTTTCAAAAATTATCGACGATCTTGTCCCAAAAATCTTTCCTCATTTTTATCTTACTAAACACAGCAATTTTGTATTTTTTTTCAATATAAAAAAATGTATACGCTGTAAATAATAAAAGGGTAAAAAATAGTTGTAAGGTAAGCTTTTTATCTTCCCGAACGCTCCAACGAAAATCCACCGGTTTCTTAAACTTCAAAGTTTCAAAAAGTATCGACGGTCTTGGCCCAAAAATCTTTCCTCATTTTTATCTCACTAAACACGGCAATTTTGTATTTTTTTTAAATATAAAAAAATGTATACGCTGTAAATAATAAAAGGGTAAAAAATAGTTGTAAGGTAAGCTTTTTATCTTCCCGAACGCTCCAACGGAAATCCACCGGTTTCTTAAACTTCAAAGTTTCAAAAAGTATCGACGATCTTGACCCAAAAATCTTTCCTCATTTTTATCTCACTAAACACGGCAATTTTGTATTTTTTTTAAATATAAAAAAATGTATACGCTGTAAATAATAAAAGGGTAAAAAATAGTTGTAAGGTAAGCTTTTTATCTTCCCGAACGCTCCAACGAAAATCCACCGGTTTCTTAAACTTCAAAGTTTCAAAAAGTATCGACGATCTTGGCCCAAAAATCTTTCCTCATTTTTATCTCACTAAACACGGCAATTTTGTATTTTTTTTAAATATAAAAAAATGTATACGCTGTAAATAATAAAAGGGTAAAAAATAGTTGTAAGGTAAGCTTTTTATCTTCCCGAACGCTCCAACGAAAATCCACCGGTTTCTTAAACTTCAAAGTTTCAAAAATTATCGACGATCTTGGCCCAAAAATCTTTCCTCATTTTTATCTCTCTAAACGCAGCAATTTTGTATTTTTTTTAAATATAAAAAAATGTATACACTGTAAATAATAAAAGGGTAAAAAATAGTTGTAAGGTAAAGTTTTTATCTTGCCGAACGCTCCAACGAAAATCCACCGGTTTCTTAAACTTCAAAGTTTCAAAAATTATCGACGATCTTGGCCCAAAAATCTTTCCTCATTTTTATCTCACTAAACGCAGCTATTTTGTATTTTTTTTAATATAAAAAAAATGTATACGCTGTAAATAATAAAGGAATAAAAACGTTTGTAAGTAAAAACAATAGTTGTGTTAATTTGAAAGAATGTTTAATGTATTTGAATTTTATATTGAATTTTAAAAGTGTGGAAGAGATTTTGTTTGTTTCAATTTAACACATTTTGATGTGTTAAATTGAAAGCGACATACATTTGGTAAAATTTATACTGTGTTTGTATAAAAATTACAGAAAAGATAATGTCAAAGCAAAGTAAAACTTTTCATATGCAAGAATTTCAAAAATAAAGATATAAAATTTTAACACATTGTTTTTTTTGGTACTTTTAGTTTAAAATTTCTGTTAAAACTACAGAAATGTTGATTTAGTTTTTGCTTTACAATTACTTTCAGATAACAATATTAAGGACTTAACTAACGAGACATAACAATAATTTCTTTTTCGAGTACAAAAAAATGTTTATGACCTTTATTTTACAACTTCATGGAGGTCATAGCTGTGAATATTTGCATAAATTTAATAGCGAGTATATTAATTATCCATATACGTCGAGAACGAGTTTGTTGCGTGGCTCATAAAAATTTCGATGAGAAAGAAAAAAAAAATTGCAAAATTCGGAGTCACGCGAACTTTGTAATACCGCGAATATTTGATTGAGTCATTTAATAGGAGAGATATTGGATTTTGAGGTTCTGTCATATAATTAATGACACGATTGGTTTCTCACATGTAGGCATGCAGTAAAATCATTGAAATTTAGTGTGTCACTGATAAATTCAAGCCTTATGGAATTTGATAAATCTCAGAGTATAAGTCACAAGGCACAGAGTGGGCCATTAGTTATTCGTTATCGAGAGGCCGGAGCGTTGAAGCTTCGTTGCCTGTTCTGGTGGCAAACGAAAGGAATATAAAGCGTCGAAGAGATGCGCGAGAATCTCGCGCAATTTAACGTCTAGCTTCGGTCATTATTCCCATCCACGGATGGACGGACGGACGGACAGACGGTCAATTACACGCGTGTCTATACACAACGATGTAGAGTGCAAGGAAATGGTACAGTGCAGCAGTTATAAATGTATGTAAGAGCGAAGAGAGCCTCAAGCTAGAAACTCACGAGCATTAAAGTACATGTGAGGGAAGGAAGGATATGCGAAGAGTATTATATAGGTATCAGGCACGCACTGACTCTTATAATCAGTGACAAGGAAGAGCCATCAGTGAGGCTCAATATTGTGATGTTGAGAAAAAAAGGAAAAATTAGAGAGATTGTAAAATACACTAAGGGTCGAATTCCTTATATTGAACTTAAGTTCGAACACAAATATGAAATAACATGTAAAATTCAATCATTACTACGAACTTAAGGTCATGCTTGGAAATATAACTTCAACCTTAAGAATTAAAAATAAGGATGCAAAGTAGAACCTTGCACATTGCTTCCTCATTATTTTTCGCTTTTTACAAAGCTACCTCTATGAGGAGTATGTTAATCAATTTTGGCTTCCTCATAGAGGAAGCTTTGTAAAAAGCGAAAAATAATGAGGAAGCAATGTGCAAGGTTCTACTTTGCATCCTTGTTTTATTTTATTCTTATTTTCTGATGTTTTACGAAATGCAGAGCGAAACCAGTCAATTTTTTTAAAATTCAAATTAACGTAAAATCCGAACCGCTTTACCGATCATCACCAAATTTGGTACGTAGCAGGGCTGAATGTTATTTTTCCTGTGTAGAAAATTTCACTCCATTATTTGAAATTTTACCTGAATTAGAGCAAAACGAAAATTTTTCGAAAAATTCAAAATTTCATAAAAACCGAACTGCTTTACCGATTTGGCCCAAATTCAATACCAAAGGTCGCATCACTTTGTTGAATTTTAATACGAAGTTTCAGCCCGATAGTTAGAAATCCGTTCGAGCTAGAGCATTTACGTACTTTTTTCAGAATTTAAACATTCTTATAAAAATGAAATGTGTCAATCGATTTTCCCGAAATTTATACCAATTGAAGATTAGGTAGTACTGCACATGTTGTTTAAATTTGAGCTGATTCGGTCGAATAGTTTAAAAGTTACAGTTAAATGAATTTTTGGCCTTTCATCACACACACACACACACACACACACACACACACACATGCATCCGGACAATTTTTCTAAACCACTTTTCTCGATGTTTTAGACCATTCTGAGTAATCTGACATAAAAATCTCGAAAAATTTTTTTTTCATGAAAACAAAGCTTCCTCTAGGAAGCAAAATTAACTGAATTGGATAAAATGGTTTTATTTATTCATGGAAGTTATTTATATTGGTAAGTTATTTATCGCAATACGTGCTATTAATTTTTATTCGGTGAATTGGTTGATCTCATTATTATAATCGGATTTTTGGAGTTCATAACATGGGTTCGATTTAAGATTATTTTGATGGAGAAATTATTTGGTTGCAATAAAGTTATAATAATTTGGTTGCAGAAAATGCTTATGCGTTTTTTATGTTAATTGATTCAATGAAATAAAAATTGAAGGTTGTTGTTTTTAACAAAATTATGAAAAGGGTATCAGATTTTTTTTATTCTTAGCAAATATTTTTTTCTAATTATGAAAACTGCTTTTTCCATTTATAGCAGAAATATATTATTTCTATTATATACCGACAGAAATTTATATAATATTTCAGAATATTTATTTGATTAATAAATCTCATTAATATCATTATTATTTATTTTTCTATGTTAAAAAATTCGTTCAATCTCTTAAAAACTATGTGTAAAAAAATTGAAAAATAAATAATTATCGGATTAACTTGCTTCTTGAAAAATCCTTAAATTATTAAATTAAACCAAAGAAATATCGAATGACAAACTAATTTTAAAAAAATAAAAATAAACTTCAAATGACCTATTAGATGCATTCCAGCAATTTTTTCTCTTCTTCTACAACTGCACTGAGAGAAATCGCGGTAGTTTAGACAACTATTAAGCCATAACTGTTGACTTGTAGTTTATGCAACAATTTGAATAGTTATTTTAACTGATTTATTGGTTAAATTAACTACGTTATAGTTACTGCAACTAATTACTTTAACATTGAACATATAGTTAAATACAACCTCAGCTATTTTTTTATAGTTAGTGCAACTTTATTATTATGCTTCCAATGACAATTTCAAAATTGTTAAATAATTTCTCAAAGATTACTATGTTTGTGATTATTTTTCTATGAATAGTACGTCCCATCTATCATCAAATTTTAAAAACAATATAATTTTTGTTACGATAACTATTATTAACTGTTGCATTGACTATAAATAATTAGAACAGATAACTTTTTGTAAATAGCTGAGGTTGTATTTCACTATAAATTTAGAGTTACCAGTATCTTTTTTTTCTCAGTATGACGCGACTAAGAATATGTGGAGTGTATGCATAAAAGTATGAAACACGCTCTGGCTCTCAGAATCAATGACAAGGAAGCGTCATCAGAGTTAGGCTCGTTGCACCATCAAAAGAAAAGAAGGAACAAAGTAACGTAAACGCCCCGGTACCCAACCATATACCAGTCGCCAACCACTGACACAAATATTGACTAAAATTAAGAAATTATGAATATGAAATAAATAAATAACTAGTGCTACCATTTTTGCAATTCTTTATGTCTGCATAGGCCAATAATAAAAATAGTCATTAATTTTTTTGTTGACGTTTTTTAAAGATATTATGCACTGCAGACGCCGCTCAGAGGATCGGTGCATATCTTTTAGCCAGTTCGTTAAGAATTGGCGTAACGTTGTTAAGCTTATGACGCTGTTATTTTCACGATTTCCACAATAATTCGTGGCTTGTGCTATTCGCGAATAAATAGACTTTATAAATCTTCCATTAAAATTTGCGAAAAACCACTGCTAAGTCGTCAATTTCCACGGTTGGCTATTGGGGCGCATCCGCAGTATGCTGTACCGATATCCAACCGCGGCCTATTCTCGGCCAACACAAACTCAGCGAACATAACCTCTATGTCAAGTTGATGCCGGTTGCACGTCACGGTGAGCCTTTTTATTACTTATTATTTATCATAAATTATCCCAAACGTTGCGTGTAATTTAAGAAATAAAATGAAGTTTCAACGAATCGCATAGCCTCGTATCGGCGGGTGGTTGCGTATAGGGGCATGCTTGGTCGGGTATTTAGACATTACCTGAAATCGGTGGTTGGTTACTAGTCCATCGACTTTCTCAATTGTTTCCTAACTTTAACAAAAAACTGTACCCCTGACATGAATTAATGGATGCTTTTCGAAAAGTAGAAAAGCTAAGCTTTGCATTAGTTATGGTTACAAGTATAGAAAGGTCATTTTAGAATAAGAAATATAACTTTACAGTTTCCTGTTCTCTAAGATGGCCGGCTATTGGGGCGTTTACCTTAAAGGAAAGATAGAGAAGAAAAAATCCACAAGAGTCGAAGAGGAATATTAGAAACGTGCCAAATCGTTTCGTAGCACAAGAAGAATACTCACAAGGAAGAATCGTTTTGCCAGTGCTAACGATCTCGTACTTGGATGCACCCTCACAGATACGTGACTCCAGTATGCGCGGGGTTTGTGTAACGCGTGTGCACACATAGCACAAACGGAGTAGGGAGGTTTCCCGATGATTACGAGAGCTCGATTGCGATGTTAATCGTATACCTTACGTTCAATCACGTACACGCCGCGGTGGCACGGCCTTCGCAGACTCCGTGTCTCTCTATATGTGTGTATCTGTGTCTGTGTCTGTGTGTATGTAAAGGTGCGAGTGCGCTGGAGGAGATCGGTGCCTCTTAGCACGCTGTGAAGTCAGCGAGGGGGCGATACATAGCACGAACTATCACCGCAGCGTTGTATCGACTCCTAGGATGGCTGGCTGGTGCATTTGCTACATGGAAGTAGTTCCTGTAGCCAAGATATACACCCCACTGGAGGAACGATCGTGGCATAATGTCGCTCGATCAACCACACTGAACACTATCGTCTCATATGGCTGAGAGATACAAAAGATACAAAATGACAAGAGCTAATAAATTTACACATTACTTCCTACGGAGATGTAGATGAGGCGACACAGAAAAAGCTTTGCGATCGGAAGGTGCAAATTTAATAAATTGGAAAATAGTCCAGCTTAAATATTTACGTCAATAAATTTAATAAATCTACTAAATTGGAAAATAGTGCAGCTTTAATATTTACGTCAATAAATTTAATAAATTTAATAAATTGGAAAATAGTTAAGCTTTAATATTTTTCGTCAATAAATTTAATAAATTTAATAAATTGGTAAATAGTGCAGCTTTAATATTAACGTCAAGAAAATTAATGAATTTAATAAATTTCATAAAATTAATAAATTAGAAAATAGTGTAGCTTAAATATTTACGTCAATAAAGTATCTATTGCACTACAAGGAATTATAATTATACAGTTGAATGCTCGAAAAATTACTCTTTTCTGAATCAAGATAGTAGAAAAATTACACTTTTGAAAAAAAGTTGTTTTACCAATTTTTAGATGTAAATGCATTTTTATTTTTTGCAATAAAAATGTAGGGTTGATTCCTAATCGAATTTTTCTTTTTACCAATTTTATCAGGAATTTTTGCATAAAAATTGTAAAAGATTTTTTCTCAAATTCCTCAAAATGTTGAAAATTGACGAAATTTATTTTTGACAATTCACCGGTAATTAAAGAATTGATAATGACTCCTGGAAATCTCACTTTGGTATATTTTTCATAAATAACACGAACTATCACCTCAGCGTCCTAGAATGCTTGGCTGGTGCACTCGCTACATGGAAGTAGTTCCTGTAGCCAAGATATACACCCCAGTGGAGGAACGATCGTTGCATAATGTCGCTCGATCAACCACACTGCACACTATCGTCTCATATGGCTGAGACATACAAAAGATACAAAATGACAAGAGCTAATAAATTTGCACATTACTTCCTACGGAGATGTCGATGAGGCGACGTAGAGAAAGCTTTGCGATCGGAAGGTGCAAATTAATAAATTGCATTAAAAAAAAACGAGTGGGGGTAAAAATAACGAATGGCTAAAATAGCGAATTTCAAAATAATGAACGTCTTAATCTAGAATGGCCATTATTTTGAAATTTGCTATTTTAGCCATTCGCTACTTTGATTGTATTTTAATAAGATGGAGGGTCAAAATAGCGTATGGCTAAAATAGCAAATTTCAAAATAATGACCATTCTAAATTCGCTATTTTAGCTATTCGCTATTTTAGCTATTCGCTATTTTGATACCCACCCAAAAAAACTCCCGACTAAAAAAATTAGTGTAATTAATAAACAAATTGGGAAAATAGTTAATTAAAAATCATTGGCATATTATAGTCAGCAGATTACTACACCCTTCACGAATTAATCTCCCGACTATAATATACCAATGATTCTTATTTAACTATATTTCATTTACCCAATATGTTTATTAGTTACACTCATTTTTTCAGTCGGGAGTTTCTCAATTTTTGTACAATTTAAGAAAATAATTCGACAATAAATTAGAAAACAATGCAGCTTAAATATTTGCGTCAATAAATTTAATAAATTAGAAAATAGTGCAGCCTAAATATTTAAAAAAAAGTAAAAAGTAATTTTTTCGTCATTTTTCGCGAGCAGTTTTTTGTCTTAATAACTGAATATCCAAATATGAATGAGCAAATCAATATCTGAAAATGACCGTTTTTTCAACCGCCCTAATACACCTATATGTCACCCTGGGTACAATGTAATTCAAAGTAAATATGAAATAAGTTACGTATTCGATGTAAAAAATAATAGATGTTTATATCCTATTAAATTGAATTTCAAAGATATCGTGAGATTAATATCATGCAATTAATTCATTAGATAATTCTTTTACGATTTCGTCGTGCACTGGTGTCATTTTGGCGAGGTGTGCCATAATGCCCCTGTTCCATCGTGCCCCGTACACGGAGAAAAAAAAGTAGTTGGACAAACCAATAAATGGGTTCCGACAACCATTTGAAAGAGTTAAAATAGCGTCATTACTCAGTGGTTTATGACAACTACTCAGTGGGTTATGACAACTACTCAGTGGGTTATGACAACTACTCAGTGGGTTATGACAACTACTCAGTGGGTTATGACAACTACTCAGTGGGTTATGACACCTACTCAGTGGGTTATGACAACTACTCAGTGGGTTATGACAACTATTCAGTGGGTTATGACAACTACTCAGTGGGTTATGACAACTATTCAGTGGGTTATGACAACTACTCAGTGGGTTATGACAACTACTCAGTGGGTTATGACAACTATTCAGTGGGTTATGACAACTACTCAGTGGTTTATGACAACTACTCAGTGGGTTATGACAACTACTCAGTGGGTTATGACAACTACTCAGTGGGTTATGACAACTACTCAGTGGGTTATGACAACTACTCAGTGGGTTATGACAACTACTCAGTGGGTTATGACAACTATTCAGTGGGGTATGACAACTACTCAGTGGGTTATGACAACTACTCAGTGGGTTATGACAACTATTCAGTGGGTTATAACAACTACTCAGTGGGTTATGACAACTACTCAGTGGGTTATGACAACTATTCAGTGGGTTATGACAACTACTCAGTGGGTTATGACAACTACTCAGTGGGTTATGACAACTACTCAGTGGGTTATGACAACTACTCAGTGGGTTATGACAACTACTCAGTGGGTTATGACAACTATTGTATTGATGAAAACAGCACTGCGATTGGTTACAGGAGCGAGTTAGTTGCTGCAACTATTCAGCGGTACAGCATATGCTGGAGATGGTTCTTCCAACTACTTTTTTCTTTCAGTGTAGCTATTATGCCTCGCGTTGCCATTTTGTCCCGCTCTCTCCTATATATACGGAACCTATACAGCCGATACTATATAGAATTCAGGGCCAGGGCATCGTGCCATCGGGATGTTCCACTTAATCGTTTCCCGTCATTTCTACGCTATATTTTTTTAAGCACTTTGGTCCCATGAATTCTTCCCCTTCGAAGATCCTCACGAACTCCGTATACGCATCGACATCCGCCATTGGCACTTTGTAATTCCGGAAGCACGTTGCGAGTCCTCGAGACATGTAAGGAAGAGAAGAGCCGGAGAATTTCCACTGTAAGCGGAAGTCTCGCTTGCTTGCTACGAGATTATTGAATATTTATTGCTGAAGAAAACACCAAAGTGAGGACATTTCCTGGAGCGATTATCAACCCTTTAACTCCAAGCTCCAAGTTTCTCTTATGGTCTGCAGCTAGTTTTAACCATTTTCCGTCATACTAATAAATTTCGATCATTATCAGATATTTATTATAAATGGTTTTCAATTTTCATGCGAAAATTCCTGATAAAATTGACAAATAGTATAATTTCATTAGAAATCAAACCTACATTTTTATTTCGAAAAATAAAAATGCATTTCCATCTAAAAATTGATAAAGTAATTTTTTCAAAACTGTCATTTCTTTACTATTTTAATTCAGAAAAGGGTAATTTTTTAAACATTAAACTGTATAATTATAATTCCTTGAAGTACAATAAATACTTTGTTGGCGTAAATATTTAAGCTGCACTATTTTCCAATTTATTAAATTTATCGACGTAAATATTTAATATGAATATAACTCGCAAACTAAGTTATAGAACGGATTTCCAATGACACGTCTACAATATAATTCCGATATAAGTTTTCGGTTGCGCATATTTGCGAATCTGATCGGTTCTGCCTATCCTGAGATCAATTTATCCGATTTGAGTTAAAAATCGAGTTGTCGTTTGCTATCACACGGAGAGAAACTTCTGTGTCGTGACAACATAAAACGGTGATAACAATAATCGTTACGTTATGCTGACAAATCTTTTGTTCGGCTGACAAATCAGTTTTGCTATGCTGATACATCTTTTGTTCGGCTGACAACTTTGTTGTCACCGTTTTATGTTGTCACGACACAGAAATTTCTCTCCGTGCAGCCTCATATAACGTTCGCGTGTCGTTTCCGGGGATCATTTAACAGTGAACATAATTTTTATTGAATACTTGTGCACATACAATTATAACTGTAAGAAAGAAATGTAAATAAACTAGGGGCTATAATGGCCCCGTAGCCATTATACCCCTCGTTGCCATTTTGCCCCGCTCTTCCCTACAATATAAAAAATATATGCTGAAGATATAGCGTGCGATGTTTCAGTCCATCAGCTTGCGGGAGACTCTCAACGCTGTTGGACTCTCCGGATATCGGAGAAAAAGTGGAATCCTCACGGGAGATCGAGACGAAGGAGGATCAGAGCTCTTCTCTCCGGTAAAGTGGCCTTATGTAGGCTGAGTCAGGCTCTGCGTCTCGAGAACTACCGGGAAAGCGCGACAAGAAGCTTCAGACTCTATCGCACGCTGCTGTTGCTGTTACTGCGGCATGTGCCCTCTCGCCGTTGATGGCACTCGACTTCGCATACCGAGTGGGCAGCAACTGGAAATCGAAGGACAAACCTCCGGTCGAGACTAACGATAAACCACGAGAGATTAAATTAAAACGAACGGAGTTTATGAACTATGAAACAGTGCAAAAACATTAAATAGTAAGAAAAAGTATTAGAAGTTTTAAAAAAATCTGAAGTATGATCTATTGGACTGAATAATACTGAAGTTATCCTGTCCTTTAAAGGATAGACTCCTTGGAAACATTCACACTTTGACGGATTGGAAATTGCAAAAGATATTGTGACAGGAAAATAAATTCCATCAGTAAAATACTCGACGTCACACGCTCAACTGACTCCTCGAGCGCTCGTAGGGATCGATATTTTGTCAATTACAATCACATGTATAATTACTTTAATTTATTTAAACAAATTGTCAAATTACGGATTATTTTCGATACGAGAATCCTCGCAAGGATAAATACCGTCAACACGAGAAAATGAGATAGCGAGATAATCTCGTATATTATCCACGAGATTGATAAAAACGCTTTGAGATCGTTTTGAGAATCGTTGACTTCTTTATTTGTGCCAAATAATGAAATATTTCAGTCAACTCGATCTATCGTTAGTACAACCTCAACGTAACGAGAAATTTCATCAGCTTGATTGTGGAAATTATGTTCGTATCAATGAATTGGGCAACAAACAAAAATGTTTATAATATGGGTAACTGCAAATTAATTTAATATTTGTGATAATTATTACCCATGCAGAAATTTCGGCAGGGATCCAGCTGGATCCTGCTTGGTATTCCCATCTTCCGGTCGGATTCCAGTCGGTCATCGAATCGGTTTTCAGACATGGGATGTAACGCGCGGAAACTGGATTCCGATCGGGATCTCGAATTGGGTTCCGATCCGATGGCTGACTGGATTCCAGCCATCAGATGGGCATACTAGGCTGAATCCACCTGGATCCCTGTCGATAGATGGGAATACCAAGCTGATTCCAGCTGGATCCCTGTCGAAATTTCCGCATGGGCAGGGACGAGAACGCGTCTGGGGCCACGTGAACCGCACACGTTGGTACAATCACGCGAGTTAAGGGAAAGTTTTTCGTACGTGTATTCTACAACATTTCACTGCATAAAGGGTGAAGTAAAATTAGTTCCGGACAAATCGATGAGTAATGGGAAGACGATCCGGATTCTATTCAGAATCCAGATAGAACCCCTCTTAGGGTAACCCTAACAAATCCCGATACACGGTAATACATCTCGTCGTTCAGAATTGGGTCCCGATCCGGAATCCATTCCGATTCTAAATAGGATGGCTCTCTTTGGGTAACCCTAGCAAATCCTAATCCATGATAAACTGTCATCGAGTGCGTAACCGGAAATCTATTTGGGATCTATTCGGATTCCAAGTTGGATAACCCATTTATGGAAACCCCAGCCAATCCCGACCAGGATCGAGTTTCAAACTGGGATGCCCAGACTGATTTCTGCATGGGTAACTATGAAATTATGAACTCCACATAATTATTACACACTTTAATTATATGCCGCAAAAAATCGAAGGATAAACTCCCGGACGAAATTAATGATAAACCACGAGATATTAAATTAAGTCGAAAGGCGTTTATGAACTATGAAACAGTGCAAAAAAATTAAGTAGTAAAAAAAAGTAATAGAAGTTAAAAAATCTGAAGTATGATCTATTGGACTGAATAATACTGAAGTTGTCCTATCCTTTAAAGGATAAACTCCATGTAATAATCTTTTAAAGGATAGACTCCTTGGAAACATTCGCACTTTGACGGATTGGAAATTGCAAAAGATATTTATCGCTTTGAGAATCTTTGAGTTCTTTATCTGTGCCAGATAATGAAATATTGCAGACAACTCGGTCTATCGTCAGTACAGCCTTAACGTAACGACAAGTTTCATCAACTTGCTTGTGGAAAATACATTCGTATCAATCCATTGAGCAACAACAAAAAATGTTTGTAATATGGATAATTGCAAATGAATGTATTATTTGTGATAATTTATGAACTATGAAATGATGGACTCCTTGGAATCATTCACACTTTAATGTATATGCCGAAAAAAAAGTTCACCTGACTCTCATTTGAAACACAATTAAAAACTATTTTATATCCAATTGAATTTGACTTTAGCAAAACTACCCGAGTGGAAATTTCATCAGGCATGCCTGCTGTCACACGAGGTCCAGATCAGTTTTAGGTACGGTAACCTTATTTGGGGCCGCTGCAAATTCACCTGCTCAGGTCCATATACGACTGAGATATAGCATTCGTACTTAATAATGCCGTCTTTCCACCGGATCAGGCTGATGTCAGGCTAGATGTGGTAACCTTATTTAGGGGTCGTCATAAGTTCACCTGGTCAGGTCCAGGTAAGGCCGAGATATGGCATTCTACCTTAAAAATGCCGTCTTTCCACCGGATCAGGCCCATGTCAGGCTTTACATACGGTAACCTCATATAGATACGCCATTCATCAACCTTATCCGTTTCGCATAAGGTCTTCCTGTGGCATTTGCACCAAGATTTTGTCCAATTTACCTTTACTTTCCCTGGTCAGATCTGCATACGGTCTTCGTATGGCATAGTTTTTTTTTATACATGCCGTAAATTTACATTATCAGGTTCGTGTAAGGGCTAAATACGGCATTCGTTAAAAACATTTAAAAATTATTGTTATGCAAAATCAATCTTTTCAGCACCTTGCGGGTGCTGGATTTTTTCACATCTTTATCCCATCGAGAAGTATTCGAAATTTTCGCCGATACTCACGTTTTACGGGAGTGTACCGCTAGAATTACTTTGAAATCTATCCAGGTACTGACCGTCAAACGCCAGTACCTGGATGGGTGACCGCCCCATTATGTTTGAATTTTGAATATTTCGGTCGTAGTCACAATAAATGGATGTACAGTCTTGACGTGTTTTCATTTTAAGTATACTTCAAATAGACAATAAATATATAAACTTTCTAAGATATCAATGGCCGAGTGGGCTAAGGGGCAGAACTGTCACCCAGAGGATCAAGGTTCGATTCCCACCAACGGCAAATAAATTTACATGTGTTTTTTTCAGCAATTAATATGTACTGAAAATTAAATAAGCTCGAATATCCAATAGAAAGTGCAAAATAAATCAAATTCGATGAACGCAGATAATTATTTTGTAATTTATTTGCCGTTTTTATAAGTAGGGGCTTAGTAGGGCAGCCTCTATCCGGCCCTTATCTGGAAAACTTAACCCTTGGTCTGCCTGGGGTTTTTTGGCACCTTTAGCCTGCCTAGGGGGGTCGTTGGCGTCCTGACATTTTTTCAACCTGTTTAAGTGGGGCTAAAAATCTGAAAAAATTCATGGAGTTTCTTTAAACCTTTAAAGTTGAAGCATCGATCATGAAATTATGGACAATTTAATTTTTTAATATATTTTTCATCAAAAAAATGATGAAAAACGGGGTCAATGCATTTGTTTACTCAAAAAATCATAGCTGTAAGACAAATAAAGATGTCGAAACTGCCAAAAGAGAATATTAAAGGGGAAGATTGTCGCTTTCGAGAAAAAAATAAGCCGCGTCCAATTTTTCTTAAATTAACCTTAAGTTTGGGACCTGAAAATTGGCAATAATTTAGTCGAAAATTTCGGAGTAAAAAGGCAATAAATGTGTAAACTAAGTAATAAAATCAATAATAACTCAATCGTTAAGTGTCACAATATGTTTTTATTGTAGAAAATATGAAAAAAGTTTTATAAACATAAATGAAAAAAAAAATATTCCGTTAAGCGAGTTACGCGAAGCATCTCGGGCAGAGTGTAATCCTATGATCCTCGCAAATCGGTTTTTTGCACCTAGCGCAACAATAGTTCGTTTTCCGATCTTTTTCTTTTGGGCACAACGCGCATCGCTTTCTTTTGCCCATTTTCGTCATACAGATATTGCGATCTGTATTTTCGTTTGGAGCCAGTACTTCGTGAATGTGCGATAATAAATTTTTCTGTATTCCGGACCATTGTGCGCGCTCTTCGAGATGGGGTTTTACGAGTGAAAATGCGAGTTCTTTCAAAAACTCGCCAGATTCGTCGTCAGATTCGATGTCCGAGATACTCATTTCGGAGTCCGCGCTCTCCTCATCTTCGATAGCGTCCACTTCGCTTTCGCTCTCTTCGCCGCCAAAATATACTATATCCCGGCCGGGACGGAGTTGCCGTACAACGTCCTTGGCGGATCGTTGCGCCATTTTCACCAATCAACTTAAAAATTTTTTTTTTTTTAATTTAAACAAATCGAATTTTTTTTTTTTCGCGCCCAAATTTTTTGTGGCACTTTTATAGTCTCAATAAAGTCTTTCAAGCGAAGAAACGAAAAAAAAATTACTTACGGTTTTGACAACCGTCGTCTGCCTAGGGGGGTCGTTTGCGTCCGGAACGAAATTCAATTGCTCCTTACAACAGCTGGGGAAGGACTGGAAAAGCGCCACTTTTCAGGTTGGTCCTACAGGGGCCTAACTTTTTTTATATAAGCCTAACAGCGCCGCCCGTGAACGGATTTAGGAGTTACACCGACATTTGATTTTCGCTCGGACGCAAACGACCCCCCTAGGCAGACTAAGGGTTAATCTGGCCCTGATCATGCGCTGCGTTACTTTCCTGCAAGGCCCGTATAAGGTTGCCAGGCAGGGGCCGTAGATTTAAATCCGGCTACCACGCTAGGGCCTAATATTCCCCGTAACTGAATTTCTACTCGGGTAGTTACATTCTTGTCTTCCGTTCATACCAAGTAATTATGTAATTTGACGTTTGTTCCCAATTTTTAAACAACCTTTTTTTTATACAATTGTCAACCAAAAATTCACAGCAGAGTTCTAATAAAAACCAATACTGCATTTCCATATTGGAAAGTAAACTCACATTTACAGCAGATGTAAACATTGAAAAAGCGCATTATCAAAAGTGCAATTTTTCTCTATTCTCTATTCAGATTCAGGATAAGATCCAAATATTTTTTAAAGTTTAATATTTATAGAAGAAACTTATGACGATACTCGTTTTCCTGGGAGTCGGACATCGCTTATTTCCTATATATATTCTATATTACATGGTGTTCTTATATTTGCTTGGCGCGAGCCGAACAGTCACGATGACATTTCTTCGTCTGATCGAAAGAGCGTGTCGCGACTTCAGAGATCTCGCCTCTGGTGGATCGTGCGCATTCGCAGGAAGTTTCGCTGCAAGTATTACTGTGTCTCCGAGCTAAACCGGATCGGGATACGAGAATACACAGCCAAGGAAGCAAAAGCGAACACGCACGGCCTAGACGACGAGACGCTTGGTCATCCGCGTAGCTGCATCAATAGAAAGAAGCTCTATAGTACGAAGAGGCAGCTAACGGCTGAAAAAAGTCAATGTAAACGCCGGCAATCACTACAACAGTCGGAACACGCGTGGGAAAGTCGGTGGTGGGAGAGCCCATCGATTTTATATGCTCCATCAAAGCTGAGACAGTAATATCTTTTCCAAGATAAAGCGCGATTCTTGAGAATAATTATTTTAACGACCGTCAAATAAAACACGAAAAAACGACAATTTTATTGACTTTACTGGAAAAATCGGTTGTTTTGTACAATCTTATTTTATTGATGACATTGTATGATTGATGAGGTTGTAAACATTGATTATTTGATTTGATAAATATTTATGATATAATTGGGTGAGTAAATATCATTTTTTTATAATTATCTGCATCTTTTGTTATATTGAATGTTTAATTTTTTTGTTAGTAAAAGAAATGAATTTTACAAAATTTTGAGAATATTTATTTTAAAAAAATTAGAAGCATATATGTAATCTGTTTAAAAAAAATTGATGACTGTAAAAGTATCATTTTAGTTCGGCAGTGCAACCGCTGAAGAAATATGGAAGACAACAATATTTGTCAATTTGGTATTTGAACTGGGTTGAAAAAAAAATGCCACTAATGAAAACATTACATTTTTCGGTACATTGTCAGTTCCATTTTTTAATAAATATGCAGAATTTAACAAGTATAGCGACAAAAATAATTTTTGCATTTTTTTTAGATACCTGAATAACCTTCAAGCTGATTCTAGCCATAGCGGTTCGAAAAGTCCAAAGTAGCGAGTTATAAAAAGATGAGAAAGGCCACAAGGAGCAAGACGTGACCAAATGGCATCACTATGTAAAGACTCGAGACCAGACTTCTTGCAAAAATATGAAATATGTATTTTTTACAATTATGAAAGCTGCAAACCCTGTTATAAAAATTTCACATATTAAATGTGCAGAATTTAATATGCAAATATAAAAATGATTTTGCTATTTTCCGATAAAATTACAAAAATTATTTTGCAATTTTCAGATAAAATTTCAAAAATCATTTTGCAATTTTTAAATAAAATTACAAAAATCATTTTGCAATTTTTAGATAAAATTACAAAAATCATTTTGCAATTTTTAGATAAAATTACAAAAATCATTTTGCAATCTTTAGATAAAATTACAGAAATCATTTTGCAATTTTTATATAATATTTCAAAAATCATTTCGCAATTTTAGTCTTTGGAAATCTCAGTACCCTTAAAGGAGTAGAAACACCTTGAAAATACAAAGTAACGAGCAATAGAAATATGAGAAAGGCCGAGAGGAGCAAGACGTGACCAAATGGCATCATTATGTAAAGATTCGAGGCCAGAATTCTCGCAAATAGCGTAATTGCAATATATATATATATATTGCAATTACGCTTTCCCTGTTATAAAAACTGTACATATTAAATGTGCAGAATTTAATATGTACAGCTGCAAAAATCATTTTGCTATTTTCCGATAAAACTGCAAAAATCATTTTGCACTTTCAGGATTTGCAAAAATCATTTAGCAATTTTAGTATTGCAAAAATGATTTTAAAACTTTATTATTTACGAAAATGATTTTAAAACTTTATTATTTACGAAAATGATTTAGCAATTTTAATACTTTCAAAAATAATTTAGCAATTTTAGGTATTTACAAAAATGATTTATAAATTTTAGTATTCACAAAAATAATTCTCTAATTTTACGATTTGCAAAATCTCAGTAACCTTAAAGGTATAGAAACACCTTTTACACCTTTACTGAGTACTTTTCAGACCAATTTGGCTTTTTAGCCATAGTACAAAAATGATTTAGCAATTTTAATATTTACAAAAATAATTTAGCAATTTTAGGTATTTACAAAAATGATTTATAAATTTTAGTATTCACAAAAATAATTCTCTAATTTTACGATTTGCAAAATCTCAGTAACCTTAAAGGTATAGAAACACCTTTTACACCTTTACTGAGTACTTTTCAGACCAATTTGGCTTTTTAGCCATAGTACAAAAATGATTTAGCAATTTTAATATTTACAAAAATAATTTAGCAATTTTAGGTATTTACAAAAATGATTTATAAATTTTAGTATTTACAAAAATAATTCTCTAATTTTACTATTTGGAAAATCTCAGTAACCTTAAAGGTATAGAAACACCTTTTACACCTTTACTGAGTACTTTTCAGACCAATTTGGCTTTTTAGCCATAGTACAAAAATGATTTAGCAATTTTAATATTTACAAAAATAATTTAGCAATTTTAGGTATTTACAAAAATGATTTATAAATTTTAGTATTTACAAAAATAATTCTCTAATTTTACTATTTGGAAAATCTCAGTAACCTTAAAGGTATAGAAACACCTTTTACACCTTTACTGAGTACTTTTCAGACCAATTTGGCTTTTTAGCCATAGTACAAAAATGATTTAGCAATTTTAATATTTACAAAAATAATTTAGCAATTTTAGGTATTTACAAAAAAGATTTATAAATTTTAGTATTTACAAAAATAATTCTCTAATTTAACTATTTGCAAAATCTCAGTAATCTTAAAGGTATAGAAACACCTTTTACACCTTTACTGAGTACTTTTCAGACCAATTTGGCTTTTTAGCCATAGTACAAAAATGATTTAGCAATTTTAATATTTACAAAAATAATTTAGCAATTTTAGGTATTTACAAAAAAGATTTATAAATTTTAGTATTTACAAAAATAATTCTCTAATTTTACTATTTGGAAAATCTCAGTAACCTTAAAGGTATGGAAACACCTTTTACACCTTTACTGAGTACTTTTCAGACCAATTTGGCTTTTTAGCCATAGTACAAAAATGATTTAGCAATTTTAATATTTACAAAAATAATTTAGCAATTTTAGGTATTTACAAAAATGATTTATAAATTTTAGTATTTACAAAAATAATTCTCTAATTTTACTATTTGGAAAATCTCAGTAACCTTAAAGGTATAGAAACACCTTTTACACCTTTACTGAGTACTTTTCAGACCAATTTGGCTTTTTAGCCATAGTGGTTCGAAGCTTACAAAGTAGCGAGGTATAAAAAAATGAGAAAGGCCGAGAGGAGCAAGACGTGACCAGGCGGCATCACTGTGTAAAGACTCGGGGCCAGACTTCTCGCAAAAGTCTCTCGGGAGCCGTACATAGCATCAGCATCAGAAGGATCTATAAAGAGAGTGCAGAGATCATCAGACTGCGCAGATCCGAGTGAAGGAGCGACGACGACGACGACGGGTCATCGGCATCGCGACACCATCGGGCGTCGCTGCGTCCTCGTGGTCGCGAACGCCGCTCGACTCTCTAAGCAGGTGCTGAGAGAACTGCACTCCGCTCGCTCTTGATGTTGACGATCGAGGAAGCCTATCCGCCTCTTCTGAACACTCGCGAGATCGAGAGTCTACGTCAGTTCGCGCTCACGCTTTACTCTGTTGGATCGAAGCCAAGACGGAAGTGGGTTAACCGTCTCGCCATCCATCACTTCGTCATTAAATAAACACTCGTTCATCAATCAATACCTTAAACATCAATTCTGATAAGCTAGAGAATCGCAATTCTACAAAATAATTTCTAATCACTTTTTAAATTCTCTTCATCAGTTAAACATTTTTTTATGTAATTATTTTTTTTAGAAAAGATAATTACTTTTTATAAAAAAGTAATTATTAATATAATAAATAATTACTTTTTTATAAAAAGTAAATATTATTTTATAAAAAATAATATTTTATTTATTTTTACTTTTTATAAATAATAATAAATAATTTTATAATTACTTTTTATAAAAAAGTAATTATTTATTATATTATATTATTTATTTATTTATAATATTATTATATTATTTATAAAAAGTAATAATAAAAAAATATCATTTTTTTTAGAAAATATAATTACTTCTCGATGAATTAGAAAATTTCAAATTTTGAAGTTCATTTTAGAATCTTGGATGACATTGACATTTTTTTAAAAAGTAATTAAGGGTTACAATTAAGGGAATTGAGTTAATTAATAATGATGGTAATTGAATGGTGCTATAATTATAGATATGAAATCTTTTACCTTGATTGAAGCACAAAAAAATTGATTATTTTTATAAGTGTTTTTTTGTAGCCAAGTTCATAGGTGCAAAAATTATTTTTTTCAGGTTCATGACCAAAGTGGTTTTGCAAGATTCTGACCTTTTTCGGAAGATTGTGTCCAATCCGAGTTTAGAAATTTCCATTTGGTGATGTTTTGCAGAAGTTACAAGGGAATTTCGTAAAAAAGTTACTACGGAAGAAAATATTTAGTGTAAAAGCGAGTATATCTTTTGAGATTCCTTTACTCAAACAGGATCTTCTTACAAACGTGATTGAAGTATTTGAACACAATAATTTGGTTCAGCGGTGCAGTTTCAATTTTGCAAATGCCAAATACAAAAAATGTTGGCAACAATGAAATTGACGACAAAAACAAAAATGTTCTTTTTTTGTGGTAGTTTTTATCGAGTTAAAATATTCCAAATAACTTTTCCCTTTTAACATATTTTACAAGTCGTGAAAACAAAAAAAAAAAAAAATTAATGCCCAATAGATTGAATCTTCGGAAAATTCTAAATATAATTTAACCTTAGAATTCCAATATCATTTACCCATTTTAAAAAATGATTAAATATCAACTCAAAATGGAATTGAGAAATCATTTTTTCAACCATTTTTATCAGTGCATAAATGCATTTCTAAAATGACTAATCCACTAGCGATTCTTGGTACTTTTTGCCGCGATAAAATATTTCAAATAACTATTTCCTTTTAACAAATTTTACGGACCTCGCCGAAAAATAAAATTTTAATGCCCAATAGATTAAAACGCTCGGAAAATTCTAAACATTGTTTGTCCTTAGAATTCCGATGTCATTTCCACATTTAAAAAAATGATAAAACATCAACTCAAAATGGAATTGAGAAATAATTTTTTTAACCATTTTTATCAGTGCATAAATGCATTTCTAAAATTACTAATCCATTAGCGATTCTTGGTATTTTTTTGTCGCGGTAAAATATTTCAAATAACTATTTCCTTTCAAAATATTTTACGAATCTCGCAAAAAAAAAAATTTCAATACCCAAAAGATTAAATCACTCGTAAAATTCGAAATATTATTTATCCTTAGAATCCCGATGTCATTTTCACATTTAAAAAAAAAGATGAAATATCAACTGAAAGTGGAATCGAGACATAATTTTTCAACCAATTTTATCATTGCAAAAATGCATTTCTAAAATTACTTATCCACTATAGCGTTGCAGTAAATTTCTCTCTGCACACAGCAAACATTGTCTTGTCGGATAAATGAAATTGTTGGTTGCAACTGGATATATACATATATATATATACACACATATGAAGCATTTGAGATCGATAAGGTACTATAAATTGTCTACACCTCTGTCTCAACAAATAAATTGGATAATGCACCATATTATAGTGCAGATATCTAGCAGCACGTGAGATTTCCTATTATTATTTCCCATAGCGTGCAGTGCATTTGAAATCCGGAAAGCTGGGCTGGCGTGCGCGCGTGAAAGAGTTACAACCCCTTCGCCAAGTCGCAATACGACGACACGATATGTATATGTAGCATAAGTACAGATATACAAGTGCAGAGTGTAAGTAGATACGAAACGTAGTTGCTAGAGAGAACGAGTGAGTTACAGGACTCTAAGAGTTTCTCAAGCTTTCACCTGGGCCTCGCCCAACATACACAGAGCCTTCTAACTCCTCGACTCCTTCTTCTCTCCTTTGCCTCCATCGACTGGTCGACGACCAGCACCAGTCAGAGATAACGGCTGCCCGCGTATATGTTACAAGTATACTGCACCAGGTTAGATATAGTCCGTCGAGTATGGCAGAGAGTAGAAAAAAAAAAAAAAAAAAAAATATCGCGAGCTATCGAGCTGGCTAAGAGTTTTGCGACTCAGCCAACCGCAAAGTGACACACACTTTCCTCCACTGAATTGCATTAGCAGTATTACACTCATAACACACTTTTTTCTCCACGTGGAGAAATTTCAGTAGTCACGACAATTATTCGCGTGACAGATACAAATTGGAGATAATAAATTTTGAGGGTTGAGATAAAAATTATTGTTATCGATCTACAGAGTAAATTCTGAAGGTGATGTGGTCTATTAAACTTTTTTTATAGATGTACATTTCCAATCGAAAATTTTACTTAAATTAATGTTGATTTGAACATTGTGCAAATTAACACTGTTTTTTGCTTCCTCATAGAGGAAGCTTTGTTTTCATGAAATTTTTTTTTTCGAGATTTTCATGTCAGTATGCTTAGAATCACCTAAAACGTCGAGAAAAGTGGTTTAGAAAAAATGTCCGTATGTATGTATGTGTGTGTGTGTGTGTGTGTGTGTGTGTGTGCTGGGCTTCGAAAATTCAATCTCCTCTCACTCGGTAACCGTTCGAGCGATCCGGCTCAAATTTGGCACGCAAGTAGAGTAGCTGCCCCTCTTTGAATGTTGTGATTTTTGCCAAAATATGTGAAGTCATTAAGATTTTATGTTGATTTTAATTTGTTGAAAAAAGGGCGTGGTCGCTCTAACTTTCGTAAAAGTTCGCCGATTTGGCTAAATAGTTCTTCATAACTGAAGATACGTTCAATGTTGTATGGTATTGAATTTCGACGAAATCGGTAAAGCGGTTCGGATTTTATAGAATTTTGAATTTTTCGAAAAAAATTGATTTTGATCTAAATTACGTCGAATTTCAACAAATGAACAGAAATTTTGTACAGACGAAAAATAACATTCAGAAATGCCATGTACCAAATTTGGTGATGATCGGTAAAGTCGTTCGGATTTTACACCATTTTTCATTTTAAAAAAAATGTAGATTTTCGCTATAACTTCCGGAAAAGTTGAGAAAGTACGACAAAAATTTGTATCTAATCAAAATTAGATGTAACGGTGTTTGCAGAGGTGATTTATAGCTGTATAAAACACCTCTGCAAAAGAGACACAAGGTATAAAAAAAAAGATGCAAAGTAGAACCTTGCACATTGCTTCCTCATTATTTTTCGCTTTTTACAAAGCTTCCTCTATCAGGAAGCCAAAATTGAATAACATACTGCTTCCTCACAGAGGGAGCTTTGTAAAAAGCGAAAAATAATGAGGAAGCAATGTGCAAGGTTCTACTTTGCATCTTTTTTTTTTATACCTTTTTTGTTTTGTTGATGTTGATTTGAACATTGTGCAAATTAACACTGTTTGTTGTTTAAATATCTTCAAAAGTCTTTTAATGTCTTTTAAACAGTTAAAAAGTTTTAATGTATTAGGAAAAATCACAAAATTTATTTCACAAGAAAAAAAAATTACATTAAATTACACTTTTTTTATAGATGTACATTTCCAATCGAAAATTTCTCTTAAAATCAATGTTGATTTGAACATTGTTTTTTGTTTAAATATATTCAAAAGTTTTTTAATGTCTTTTAAAAAGTTCAAAAGTTTAAATGTATTAGGAAAAATTAAAAAATTGATTTCACAAGAAAAAAAAATTAAATTGTGTAAAATGGGTGATATTAATGGCTTCTATTTGTCTTCATTAATACTAATGGTCAAAATTAGTAAATATTAAAATAGTTTCTATTTTTTAAAGACCAAAGTTCTTCTTCACTTCGATATCCGGAATATATAAATACAAATCATCAAATATTCGTGATTTTCAGAATGAAACATAAAAAGGTATTTTTGTAATCCTTAATCCTTAAAAGGACATTCTTGTAATATTTTTCCAATATTTCATTATCATGTAAATTTGCTCTTTAAGGTTATTTAATAAAAAATAATCATAATTTTTAGCAAGACGAATAATTGTCGCAATAATAAAAATAAATTTGTATAGTAGAATTTTGTACATTGCTTCTCCATTAATTATCATTTTTCACAAAGCCACCTCTATGAGTAAGCTTATTTATTAATTTTGGCTTCCTCATAGAGGAAGCTTTGTATAAAATGAAAATGAATGAGGAAGCAATGTGCAAAGTTCTACTTTGCAACTTTTTCTTTACCTACATAGTTCTTGAAAAATTAAAAACCCCATAAAAACCGAAATTTTTTACAGATTCATCCCAAATTCAATACCGATCCTCCTTTAACACAGTTTAATTCATAAAAAATTGTTTACCTGAATAGCTAAAAATTTGCGAATGCTAGAAAGCGTGTAGACATTTTTCGAAAATTGCAAAGTCAAATAAAACTTGAACATATTTTTGAATTTTTTTTAAAATTGCCATAACCAAAGGCGTCGACTAGCTTCACAAGTTTGCTAAATTTCAGCCCGATTGTTAAAGCAGTTCTTGCTATATCTACGTTTAAATTTTGAGTAACAACCACACGCACACATACACGCACATTCATCCATAATTTTTTTAAACCACTTTTCTCAACGTTTTAGACCATTTTCACTGATATAAAAACTCGGAAAGAAATTTTCGCAAGAAAACAAAGCTTTCTCTACGAGGAAGCAAAAGAACAAAAAAATAATTACGAAACCTCAAAGCAATCGGACTAAAAAAAAATTTTTTATAGAATATCTATAACGATAATCTATTCTTTTTTTTTTTAATAGACGAACTTTGACCAGCTGTGTATTCTCACAGGCTTAATGCAAACTATCGGGCACCAGAAACAAGAGGGAAAATAGGAGATGAAAAAAAAAAAAAATACAGTCAAGCGTGCCAGTGTCGTTAAAGAGGTAGCAGCAGCGCTTAGGATCGAAAGCCAGGGTGGATCAGCTAGCGAGAAGTTGTTCTGGTGCCGGAGCAGTGCAGGGTCGCGCTAATTACGTCATTATGCGAAACACCGGGCGCGAGCGAAGGGGTTGAGAGCTGTGATGGTGAGTCGGTAGTAATAGTAGCTATGTATCGGTGCACGAAGGTGCACGATCCTAACGAACCCGCCATCTATATATACTAAATATATATACTATAGATTAACAGTATAGTCTTCTTCACATCGTTGTACAGTCGCGGTTGCCGCGTGCAATGTTCTATAGCTATGAATAGCGATGAGGAGTATAGCCGAGAGGAACAACCAATTACCCAGGGCCTCCTCTAAGATATTACAGTATAGAAACGAACGCACGAAGCTCGACGCTCTCAAGAAGCTGTTTCGCCCTCACCGCCTCTTCATTCATGAATAATAATTAGAAATTCGTGAGGACCTGTAGAGCTGCTTCTTTTCTAACAATAATTCACTCGCTATTCTATCAATATTATATACTACAGTTATTATGTATTTACTCTTGTGCCTTTTTCTCAGCGAACAAATACACTGAAAGTTTATTAAGAAACGCACGTCTTAGATAATTTTTGAAAAATAATTACCTTCAAGATAATTTATGATCGCTTAAGGAGTCAACACAGTAAAATTTAAAAAAAAAATTAATATACCCCATATGAAGTTCGGATGCATATACCGTATATTATTTTTCAGATTCATTCTTCATTGGCAAATACAATATTGGTATATTAAAATGAAAATTACAATACACCGAGAAAAAAGATTTCATTGACGCCAAAGAAACGGGTGGATTGATTTTTTTGTCATTGATATCAACGAAATATTTCTTTGATTTCAGTGAAATAGTGCATTTGAATTTCAAAGAGAACATTTCATTGCGTGTAAATAAAGATTTACTTAGTGAGCATATAATAAAGAAACAGTTTCATTGTTTTAAAGAGACGTTTTCATTGGTTCAAAGAAACGTTTTCATTGATCTCTCTCTCGCACCTAACCTCACTTTTTTGTTTTTCGGTTCTCCCGGACGAACGGCTTCGAGTTTCGAGGAGCCAGAAGCTTAGCCTATTTCTGCCGTACTTCCTTACATACTCACAAAATTTGAGCTTTATCTGCCGCGTACTTCAGGAGAAAATAGGAATCGAAATTTTGAGGTGGTAAGAAGGTTTCATTGAATCAGAGACGACATCTTTGAAATCAATGAAAAGGGTTCATTGGTTTAAAGAAATGTTTCTTCGAATAATGTCACTACTTTTCATTGAGTTTGAGATCATTCAAAGAAAAGATAGGATTGAAATTCAAGTATTTCATTTCATTGGCAAAGATTTCCGTGAATCAATGAAACTTTTTCTCTCAATTGAATTTAACAATAGTATGAATTCTCATACTATTGTTAAATTCACAACAAAAATATATTAATATGGAATTCATATACCCGTTTTGTAAATCTTGTATCGTTTTATATATTAAATACACTTGCATCTTTAACAGTGTAGTTTTAGATGTTGAAACCCGTAATTATTAGGATTTTTTTGTTGAAAACATTCTATTTGATTTGTAATTAATTTACATTAATTTTGTCGATTATCAAAGCGTAGAAAAATATGTATAGATTCATTTTTGTAGATTCTCACAATTTGCAAAAGCTTGCAGATTTGCTGGAATTTTGTCCGGAAATTTAAAAAAAATTGTAGGATTTAAAAAATATGAATTCATTATTGTAAGCCTATAAAAAAGCGAAAATTATATGATTCCAGAAATGGTGTCTCAAATTTTTTTAAATTTCCACTATTTCTTCGATTTTTCCATTTTTCTCGTTCTATAGACAATGTAATTAAATTTTAAAAAAACATTCTTTGATTTTTTTTTTGCAAGAATCAAAGTCTCCAAAATTCCCGACAATTTGAAATTATAGCGTCTTTCTCCCTTTATTTTATAATCGACAAAAATGAATTTGTACTTTTCAAATATAACATAAAATGCTTTAAAAGTTTTAAACAGATTCAGTCAATACTTCCTACAAAAAAAAAAGTTCACAACAAAAACGTCTTTCTTTTTAGCACCTTAAACCTCATGCACCCCTTAATAATTGGAAATATATATTTTATTCCATAACAGACACGATTATTTTTATGCCGTTCGTTTTACCACTCAACCGCGGTGTAAAATTTGAGGTTCGAATTGCTGCCTCATTATTTCACTCTGCTTCGGAATATTTTTATCTTTCTTTTTTTCTAGTGCATCTGAGTTCTGTCCGATCTCAATACGAATTCGTCGATGGCTGCGCGCGTTCGGAGTTTCGATATCCAGGAACGTATCATTACCATAATGATTCGAGAAATGGTGTCGCAACTGTTATTTTTTTATTTTCACTATTTCTTCGATTTTATACTTTTTCTCGTTCTACAAACAATGTAATTAAATAAAAAATAACAGCTTTGATGTTTTTTTTCCGAAAATCGAAGTCTCCAAAATTCCCGACAATTTGCAACTACAGCGTCTTTCACCCTTTATTTTATAATCGACAAAAATTAATTTGTACTTTTCAAATATAAAATAAAATGGCTTAAGGATATATAGGTAAAGTCTTGCCAAACGTGAGTTTCAGAGAAAATTTCGAACACTTCCCAATGAGATAAAAATCGGAAAAAAATAAAGCATGTTAAGGTGCTGAAAAGATCAATTTTGCATAATAATAATTAAAAAATATTATTAACAAATTGATGAGAAAAAAAATTGTTGAGCAAATCACTCGACAACCTAACTTTTTTTCGAATGAAAACGATTTGTCAATTTTTCCGAATACATATGAATTTTTACCTTTTTTTTTAATTTTGAAAAAATGCGCGAAAAATAACGAATTTTCTCAGAATTCATTAAACTCAAGATTATTTTAATGTAATTCGTTTAACTGCTCAAACTGCGTGTAAAATTTAAGAACATTGCCTTAAGAAAAGAAAAAATCTACAAATATAAAATTTAAGGTTCGAATTGCTGTCTGGTTATTCTGGACTCTGCTTCGGAATATTTTTATCTTTTTTTTTCTAGTGCATCTGAATTCTGTCTGAGCCCGGTCTGAATGCGAATTCGTCGATGGCGAAGTCTCGTTGTATCGGTATCACCGTAGCGGAGACCGCGTCGGCTGCGCGCGTTCGGAGTTTCGATATCCAGGAACGTATCATTACCATAATGGCCGGGGCATACCGCGAGCGCACGCTCGCTGGCGGCCGAACTGCCGCGGCAGCATCAGCAGCAGCAACAGCAGCAACAGCAGCAGCAGCATATGGAAGATAGCCGGCATCGGAGGTAGGGGTCCGAGCAGGAGGCCGGTAGAATCGCGCGCGCGGGGTCCTAATCGCGATAATGGGACCCTGAATCGGCTCGTGACCGCAGAATCGGAAAACGTCACGAGTCCCGAGAGAGTCTACGACGAAGAAGTACGGTTGAGAGGGTATAAGGATACGGAATCGAATAATCGAACGGCAGAATCACCTCGCGATGTTTTCTATATGCTCGAACATATCCCAAGAATTTTATTCGATAATAGATAAGAGTGTGCCATAAAAACATAAATATACCTCAATATTCAATGTGCAGTCAACAAAATACAAGTGTGTTGGATCAATTTAGATTCCACGGGTGACTTTAGACCACTCTATTCTCCGAGTGTTAAGAATTTTATGATTTTAACGTTTTAGCAGATTTTTTTTATTTTGCATCTTTTTTTTCGTCTTCTTTTTCTACCTTCTGTCTTGATATCCTGTTTACATTTTTATTCAGAAATTGTTTGAAATTTTGCTTGAATTTTCATTTGAAATTTTGCTTGAATTTTCATTTGAAATTTCACTTGAATTTTCATTTGAAATTTCACTTGAATATTCATTTGTAATTTTACTCGAATATTCATTTGTAATTTCACTTGAATTTTCATTTGAAATTTCACTTGAATTTTCATTTGAAATTTCACTTGAATTTTCATTTGAAATTTCACTTGAATTTTCATTTGAAATTTCACTTGAATTTTCATTTGAAATTTCACTTGAATTTTCATTTGAAATTTCACTTGAATTTTCATTTAAAATTTCACTGGAATTTTCATTTGAAATTTCACTTGAATTTTCATTTGAAACTTTACTTGAATTTTCATTTGAAATTACACTTAAATTTTCATTTGAAACTACACTTCAATTTACATTTAAAATTTCACTTGAATTTTCATTTGAAATTTCACTTGAATTTTCATTTGAAATTTCACTTGAATTTTCATTTGAAATTTCACTTGAATTTTCATTTGAAATTTCACTTGAATTTTCATTTGAAATTTCATTTGAATTTTCATTTGAAATGTCACTTGAATTTTCATTTAAAATTTCACTTGAATTTTCATTTGAAATTTCACTTGAATTTTCATTTGAAATTTCACTTGAATATTCATTTGTAATTTTACTCGAATATTCATTTGAAATTTCACTTGAATTTTCATTTGAAATTTCACTTGAATTTTCATTTAAAATTTCACTCGAATTTTCATTTGAAATTTCACTCGAATTTTCATTTGAAATTTCACTCGAATTTTCATTTGAAATTTCAATCGAATTTTCATTTGAAATTTCACTTGAATTTTCATTTGAAATTTCACTCGAATTTCACTTGAATTTTCATTTGAAATTTCACTCGAATTTCACTTGAATTTTCATTTGAAATTTCACTCGAATTTCACTTGAATTTTCATTTGAAATTTCATTTGAAATTTCACTCGAATTTTAACTTCAATTTTCATTTGAAGTTTCACTTGAAATTTAACTTCAATTTTCATTTGAAGTTTCACTTGAAATGTAACTTCATTTTTCATTTCAGTTTTTATTTGAAATTTCATTTTATCAGGAATGTTGAATCAATTTTGATTTCGCTCTTCACTTCACACTTCTATATTATGAAAATATTGTCGGTTTTTATGGTTTTCGTTTTATAAGCAGATGTTCTCCATTCTTCAGAATTTTCGTTTTGTTTCGATGTTTATATTCATTGAGGGACGCGTCAGACGCACCGGAGGATTCCTGAAGAATTTTTAAATAATTCCCCGCCCTTTGCTACGCTAGTCTCGTGTAGACCGCGGGGCATATCGTTTATGGTACAAACCGGTGGTTGAAATATTTCGAAGATAGTATATTCCAAGGTGAAGAGGCTCTGGCTGCGAGCAGCAAAAGAACTATCGGCTTTGGTGTGCTTTCGTCGGCACGCGATGATATGTCGACGCCCAACATTCATCTGCTGCTGAAGCAGACTGCGGCAACGCAGTATAGTGCGAACGACCCCTTCGCTTCCCTACCAAAGGGAATTAACATCCTGACTCATCAAATAATCACCAGAGCTAATAAAGGAAAAGTCCCTGTACACACTAACAGCCTTATAAAAAGCAGTATATTTTCTCAGCCTCATTCGTTCGTTATATTGTTTTAAACTATTTATACAAAACAAATTTAACCATATGGAATAAAAATACCCGAAAAAAAAAACCGACCGCTATTATTATTTATTACCTTTATCAATTAAATGCATGTGTAAAAAGAACAAAAAATATTTACGAAACATAAAAGCAATTACACTAAAAAAGATATAATATAAATAATAAAACTAGATATAAAAATAAACCAAATAAAATTTATTTCAGTAAAATTAAATTATTTATTTCAATAAATTTGTAATTGATTTGAATTAAATAAATTCTTTTAGGCCGGCCATAAAATAATTTATATAATAAAATGCGATATTCATAGCTTGAATCCTCATAGTAAAATAAAATATTTTAAATATTTTATTAAATAAAATTAAATATTTTAAATATTTTATTTATTTTATTTATTAAATATTTTATACTAATTTATTTTCTACCCTGTCAAAAATGTTAGTAAAATTAATATACAAAAATTGGCATAGACTGCTATTTTTAATTTTCGATACGAATTTTAAGTAATATTAAACTACTTGTCTATTAAACATGATAAAAAAACGTGTTTAATGTAAAAGTAAATTAATATTACTGGCATTAATTATATTTGTATCATATTGGTATATGGAATTTAATATACCAGTATATGCATTTCTATTTCCTACACAACATATTAATTTTCATAAAGAAATTTTTAACCGTATATATAGATATGTTATAAAATTTCAATAATTATATATTAATATATTAATATTACAACAATTTTTTTTGGATATAAATTAGTAATTTATATATTAAATTTAATATACGGGTATCCGCAAAAAAACTCCTAATACTTTATATTAACTTTCGTACAAAAATTTCTAACGATGTTGTTTGCACTATTTATTTTAATTTTTAATTATGAGTATGATTGATTGAAACTGCGAAATGTTTAAAAGTAAATAAGAATATTTGCAGTAAATGTCTGTGTAGTACGAATAATCTTAGAAATGCTGCAGACATGGACTTAAGAGTAGGGTACCAGAAGCGTAGATAATACACGCGCGAAGTAGACTACAAGGAGACTAACATAAGAGAAAAGAAAAAGATAGAGTCTGGAAGGATGCTGAAATAGCGTTGGGCGAGAGGAGCGAGATTGGCTCCGTCTCTAATCACAGCGAGTGAGTAGAACGCTTTAACATTGGGGCTTTAGCTTGCTATGGTGTCCCAGACGCAGCAGCGGAGCCGCGTGGCCCGGGGCGTTGGTGGCGTGTAATCAGCGCGCGTTCCTCTCCGCTTCGCCAGCTCGAAGGAGATCGTAGCGGTCCAGGCGTACGTCCTATAATACGCCAATGCTGATCCTGCGATGCTGGCGAGGCCCCCGAGTATTCAATAGTACTCGCACCGCTACAAATAGCCTTAGCTCGAGAGCCAAGCGAATTGCAAAACTTGTTCGCGAAAGGACCGCTTCTCCTGTTAGAGAAAGGTGGTGCAAAACGAAACCATAGACCAGCAAGCAAGAATATTAATGTTATGATCTGGCATTTTCGATCGGAAACTTCCTTCCTTTTAATGCACTAAAAGAAAAAAAAAGTACTGGTTTTCATCAATTATGTAAAACATTGCTGCCAGCTAACCTTTTTTATTATTTGCCATTAAATATTTTATATATATATTTTTAATCAATGAATTAAATAAATATTAAATTTTTCTCAATACAGTATTCAAATAATAGTTACAAAAGTAATATTTTGTCGTTTTTAAACCATTATTTTTCTTCAACAAATGAATTATTGTGACAGTAATGTCAATTGTTGATTAAATATATCTATATATATATATATATATGTTTTTAAAATATTATAAATATTTTGTAAGAATTTGAAAAAAAAATTGGTTTCATTTAATTCCCATCTTGTTGAAAGCCATTTTATATTTAATTCGAACCAATGACATGCAGACCAGAAAATTTTACCCTGAAGTTAAATAATTATAATGCAATTGCAATGAAATAATACTTTTGTTTCGATAAATAAATACTTTGATTGTATTAGTAAAGCCATTTCTGCCAAAACAATAATTTTACACTCAACGTGTCAATTAAATGTCTTCGTCCAATAAATTAATTATTATGACATTAATTTGATTTATTAGTTGAAGACATTTTTTAAATGTTAAAAATATTTTATTTAAAAAAAAATCTGTTTTCATTTAATTACCATTTTAAACACACACGTTAAACGTACTTTTATATTTAATTCGAACCAATGACCTACAGACCTGAATATTTCACCCTGAAGTTAAACAATTATAATTAAATTGCAATGAAATATGACATTCGATGTCACTTAAAAAAATATTTAAAAAAGCAATCCCACAAAAAATTACGAGCCAAATCGGGGAGGTCGAATCGGGATGGAATGCCCCAAATATCCATCCCGAGATAACGTTCTTGAGCTTTTTTAAAGTTTTGTGCAAGTTGAGAATAAGTTGAGAGAGTGGTAGAGAATAGTGTGTAGAGAATATCTAATCCTTTGAAAAGAATATCTAACACATGAAAAGAATATCTAATCCTTTCGATTAATTGAACTTATTATTATCTTCCACATAATTCCTGAGTATGATGCGTCGTGACACTGCACGGAAAGAAAGGCTTGGTTGAAACAACCAAGTTCTATGGTTATATATGCGCCAGCCGATTAATTGGTTCGATCAACCAAGTAATTGGTTAGGCTACCAATTTCTTGGTTGGACTAACCAAATCACTTTACTGGTAAGCTAACCAAGTAATTGGTTAGGCTAACAATTTCTTGGTTGGACTAACCAAGTCACTTGGTTAGCTTACCAAGTGACTTGGTTAGATCAACCAAAAAATTGGTAAGCTAACCAAGTGACTTGGTTAGACTAACCAAAAAATTGGTAAGCTAACCAAGTGACTTGGTTAGGTCAACCAAAAAATTGGTAAGCTAACCAAGTGACTTGGTTAGACTAACCAAAAAATTGGTAAGCTAACCAAGTGACTTGGTTAGACCAACCAAAAAATTGGTAAGCTAAACAAGTGACTTGGTTAGACTAACCAAGAAATTGGTAGCCTAACAAATTACTTGGTTGGTCTGACTAATTTAATCGTCTGACGCATATATAATCATAGCACTTGGCGGTTCCAACCAAGCCTTTTTTTCCGTGTGGGCAACAAAACCTCACTTTTTTTACTCCGTGTCTCACTGACGTTTGAAAACATCACCGAACATTGACAGACGTGAGCCCATCCGCCACTCTCAGCTGCCGTCAGCTTAAGCAGAAGTTGAGCAACTTCAAAATTAATTTTCTTCGCGAAAATAGCTCGGAATGAAGAACTGCTTATATTTCTGAATTCCTAATTTCATGATCTTTGCGAATTTGTGGTCGAAACATAATTTCAAATTTTTTCCGAGATAAATATTTTTATAACTGAAAAACTACACACTTAAGAAAAAAATAGACACTTACATACGAAAGTTCATGAAAAATCATTAAAAGACCGCCCCTTAAACTAACCAAAATGAAGCTCCACAACGAATAAAAAAGAGGTGGCCACCTGGGAATTGTCACCCTCTATATATTTTTAAAAATCTGTGTTCATTTAATTCCCGTTTTGTTAAACGCACAGACCAAAAAATATTTCCCTGAAGTTAAATAATTACAATTAAATTGCAATGAAATAATGCTTTTGTTTCGATAAATTAATACTTCGATTGCATAAATAAGACCATTTCTCCAATATGTGAATTTTTTTATTGGAATGTGGCAATTAAATGTCTCACACAGGATCCGTAAAGCGCATCGGCATCGGAAGCCAATGTAGTAGGGCGCGCAGGTGCTCGACATGAACATCGCGAATGGTCCGACAGACACGATGGAGAATACTCGTAGATGGGACGGGAGGAGTCATGGGGGCTACTACTACCTAACTGGAGCATCGCTTCTGCTTCTTCCGTAGCTTGTGAGCGTCGAAGAACGAGGATCGAAAGCCCGGTGATTAGCGAGAGTTGCTGCCGAGAGGCGAGTGAAAGACTCGAGAGTATAGAAGGTAGAAGATCGCACGCGGCAACTACTAACTTCAGGACTCCCGTCCGGTGGCCCACGCCTCACCGTAACTCGCTGCTCGTCCACCGCACGTTATCTCTTTTCATTCTTTTCTTTTATTCGTTCTTTTTTGATAACTCTTTCCATTCAGCTCTTTTTTTGCACGTTGCCGCTTCTTCTTCTTCTTCTTCATCTTCTTCTTTCGACGGTTCCACACCCGTGAATTCGTGCCAAGAAGCAAGTAAAAAAAACTTCTCGCCACTTTTTCACTTTCGTTTTTTTTTCCTTATTTTTAATTCGATACCCGAATGCCTCCGAAAACATATATCGTTGGTGCTCCCGATAATTACCGTTCTGGATCGAACCTGCACCAGAGGGATCATTACAATCAACGTGGACCGAATTTTTAAATAGCTACTTTTATTCGATTTATTTCCATCGGGTCTGTCACCTGCAAAGCCAGAATTCGTTGCCGAGAACGTAACACACATACACACAAGGATATTTTTAAAATATAGATTGCGATTGCTGCATAAATTGATCTACATTAAATTAAATTACATTTTTTCGCGCTGAACGATTTCGGTTTAATGGACCATTGGCAATATTAATAAAGAATTTAACGTATAGCGTTTATAACTCGATTTTGATTAGCAATGAGATTCGATTATTTCGAATAAAATTGTATAAAAAAGACTTTAAAGATAATTGCAAATAATCCGTCAAAGTGAACGATGAAATTATATTTTGTCCTTTAAATTCCATCGTTCATATATTGCTTATACGAGGCATTCTCTGTCAGTTGAGCCACTTTTTTTTTCGACCCTCTCAGATCTATCCCGTAATCTGCCACATTTTAGTAACACTTAAAAGCACTCTTTGTGAATTTTTTCAGATTTTTTAATCCATCCATTTAGGAAATGTATATTTTTTTTGTTATTCATATAACTTCGATGGAGTAAATCTGACAAAAAAATCATACATACAAAAAAATGGTGTTTTTCAATTAACTTTGCATTGCAATATGTCTCATATTTTTATTCGTGTTGCAAAAGCTATTTACAGTAAAGAAAATGTTACACAATTTTTTTTACTCATTCGGACACCTTCGATATCACTGCCAATTTTATACAAGTTACAGGGATATACCAAAAGCATACCAAAAAATTGGCATAGTGGGCATCGACTATTTCAAGGAGGAAAAAAATATTTTCCAAAATTTTCGATCCAATAAATGGCTATAGGCACGAATAACTGTATGTAAATCCTGAAGGCCGTGTCGTCGTTACACGTCAAGTAGCTCAGTGGATCGATTATTTGAAGGAATAACAAAAAATAAGTGAAATAAAAAAATATATAAAAATAAAAAAAAACAATTAAATAAATTTAATTAATTTTCTTTATTTTTTGAATCCTTCAAGTAGTCGATGCCCACTACACCAATTTTTTTGTAGGTTCTATACATGTCCCTACAGCTTATAAAAAATTGAGAGTAATATCGAAGGTGTCCGAATGAATGAAAAAAATTGTTTAACATTTTTTTTTTCTGAATATCGCTTTTGCAACACGAATAAAAATATGAGACCTATTGTATTACAAAATTGAGTGAAAAACAACATTTTTTTATACATGTATTTTTTTTTGTCAGACTTACTCCATCAAAGTTATATGAACAATAAAAAAAAATACATTTCCCAAATGGATTGTTTCAAAAATCTGAAAAATTTCACAAAGAGAGCTTTCAAGTGGTACTAAAATGTGTCCAATTATGGGATAGATCTGAGAGGGTCGAAAAAAAAGTGGCTGAACTGACAGAGAATGCCTCATATAGCATATATTTGCTATGTCCGAGGAATATAATTTTATCGTCAGTTTTTTTTTCTGCAAAAATTTGACAAGTGACATTTCATTGAGAATGTAACCTATATTTCATTTCGTGAAAAAATAAGAAATTTATTTGCATAATGTAAAAAGTGAATTTTTCATATGTGCCTTTTTCCACTATTTCGGTTTTGAAGAATGGTAAACTTTTGAAAAAAAAAATTATTTTTCTCCACTTGTAAAGCCATCAAATGTTTAATAATAACTTAATGTCAATTTTCATTTATTAAGAAAGCATACATTTAAAAAATCTCACCAACAAGTATCTTGAATATATTTGTATTTAAATATAGTTCATTCTAAACTATTCCCTATGCTCTTAAAAAAATGTTAATCACGATTAAATATAATAATCAATATTTAGTTTGCTCTTCAGCGCTTTTTAAAATGCAGTCATTTTTCGAATAAAACTTGTCCAATTCCCATATTCCCAAAAAAATGGCGATGTTAATTCTTCCGTTTCTGAATTTGGTGCTTGCACTCAGAAAAAAACTTGGTTAGAATTACCAAAAAACTGGTTAAAAATGTTATCAAGAAAACTTGGTGGGCACGATCAAGTTATTAGCTAACATAACCAAGGATTTGGTGAGACAACCAAGTGTTTAGTACACCGAGAGAAAAAGTTTCATTGACTCACGGAAATCTTTGCCAATGGAATGAAATACTTGAATTTCAATACTATCTTTTCTTTGAATGATCTCAAACTCAATGAAAAGTAATGACATTGATTCGAAGAAACATTTCTTTAAACCAAAGAACCTTTTTCATTGATTTCAAAGATGTCGTCACTGATTCAATGAAACCTTCTTCTTACCACCTCAAAATTTCGAATCCTATTTTTTCCTGAAGTACGCGGCAGATAAAACTCAAATTTTGTGAGTATGTAAGGAAGTATGGCAGGAATAAGCTAAACTTCTGGCTCCTCGAAACTCGAAGCCGATCGTTTGGGAGAACCGGAAAACAAAAAAGTGAGGTTAGGTGCGAGAGAGAGATCAATGAAAACGTTTCTTCGAACCAATGAAAAAGTCTCTTTAAAACAATGAAACTGTTTCTTTATTATATGCTCATTAAGTAAATCTTTATTTACAGGCAATGAAATGTTCTCTTTGAAATTTAAATGCACTATTTCATTGAAATCAATGAAAAAAAATCAATCCACCCATTTCTTTGGCGTCAATGAAATCTTTTTACTCCATGTACTCCTAATCAATAACTTGGTTGTGCCTACCAATTTTTTCTTGGTAAAATTTTTAACCAAAATCTTAGTAAGTCTAACCAAGTGTTTTTCTCCGTGTAAGTGGGGAGGACTGAAAATGTTTAAAAATAGAGCTGAGTGATTTAAGAAAATCGAGATTGCATTTCAGCGTGTGTGATACTCGAGAGGAAAAGGCCGAATATTATAAATCCATTTAGAACTGTTCCTTATGCTCTTACAAAAAAATGTTAATCACGGTTAAACATAATAATTAATATTTCTTTAGCTCTTTAGCTTCTTAAAATGTAGTAATATTTCGAATAAAACTTGTCCAATTTCCATATGCCCAAAAAATTGCGATGTTAATTCTCGAGTTTTTGAATTCGGTGCTTAAGTGGGGACGACCGAAAATGTTTAAGAATAGAGCTAAATGATTCAAGAAAATCGAGATTGCAGCGTGTGTGGTACTCGAGAGGAAAAGACGGAATATTATAAATCCGCGAGTTTATTGCGACGCTTTCGAGCTAAACTCTTAAGTCCGTTGGTTGGTAAGAGAGAATCGAACAGGATAGAACGAAAGAGACGGTGCAAATATCTGTTCTGCGGAAAATAAGAGAGACAGTGGCGAGTTGGCGTGGGAGGGTCGCGGCGGGGACAAGGAATTACCATTTGAAAGGGACCCGTCCCGACCAAAAGCTTATGTTTATTTCAATTACCGTGGCTCGTTTCGCTCTCGAGTCACCGCGAAGAAACCAACGAAAATAAGAGAAAATAATACGTACTGTATATTGTACATAAAAATAAAAGGAATCATCGGAAAGAGGAGACAGTCCAGTAAAGGGGTGACGTTCCGTGCACTCGAGCCTTATTTTAATATTCCGCGAGGTTCTTCCGTGGATTTCGCCATTCTTGCTCGCTTTGATAAAGGTCTTGGGGATCGAGAGTGCGCACGGACTTGCAAATACCAAATTCCTCCCTTTCATCTCCGAGAGAAGAGAGGAATTACTGAAATAATTGGCGTGTAATAACTTTTCAAAAATCAATTGAGTACGGTGACAAGGAATTGCAATTATCGTAACTGTGACTCGTATGTAAAGCGTCATGTCATAAACGGACATTTTACTTTTATAATTTCAAGGATTTCAAGGATTCACAAAATGCAGAAATTGTGAACATTAAAAAATGCAAACACATGTATATATTTTAGATTGGCTCTGAAAATAATTGAAAAATACCATGGAAATTTTGATCATTAAGAGGACCAAGTTACTTAAAAATCATAAAAATTAAATGATGGTGAAATTGCATGTTTCGGATTTTTTACCTTCATGAAAAAAAAAAGCGCTGCACGGAGAGAAATTTCTGTGTTGTGGGAACATAAATCGAGGACAATGAAAATCGTTACGTTAGGCTGGCAAATCTTTTGTTCGGCCGACAAATCAGTTTTGCTATTCTGACAAATCTTTTTGCTCAGCTGAACAATTTTTTTGTTAGTCTAATAAAACGATTTTTGTTGTCACGACACAGAAATTTCTCTCCGTGTGGGCTAACATAAAAAGGAAAATATATTTATACCCACGTAAAAATAATTATGTCAAATGGTGATCATAAATTGACATATCTCAAAAAGAACCATTTTTGAGACGCGTTAAGACGAAAAATCTTAGAAAAGTTCAAAGCGATTTTGAGATCGATTTGATACCGATTTTTTGTTGTCTAGTTTGAGCGCAATTATTGCGCGGGATTTCAATTGTACGTTTGAAAGATTAAAATCAAATTGATCTCAAAATTATTTAAAAAATTTCTAATATATTTCGTCTTAACGCATCTCAAAAAGGGTACTTTATGACATGTCGATTTGTGATCTCAATTTGACATAATTATTTTTAAGCGGACTTTTCGTACAAGTGGGGAAAAAAAGAAAAAAAAAAAAAAACATTTGCTTGACCAGAAAAAAATGTTACTTTCAAAAATGTTTCCATTTTTTATCCAGTCCAGTGGCAAGTTTTCAAAACAAGGTAAAAGATTCCATTTCTACAATTTCAGTACCATTTTCATGATTTGATTGACCATCTGATTACGATTGAAAAAAACTAAACCTGCCTATTTTTTTCCTCCTCCCAAAACGACCTACTAAAAAAAAAGGATGCAAAGCAGAACCTTGCACATTGCTTCCTCATTATATTTTGCTTTTTGCAAAGCAACCTCTAAGAGGAAGTATGGGAATTGATTTTGGCTTCCTCACAAAGGAAGCTCTATAAAAAGCGAAATATAATGAGGAAGCAATCTGCAAGGTTCTGCTTTGCATCCTTGTTTTAAATAAATATAAATAAGCGCACACTCTCGCTTTGTAAAAATATAATAAGGACGAACGGTCCAGAAACTCCCTCGAATACTCTATCTTCTCTGTTTTTTTTTGTAGAACACGATAGAAGTCGGTTTTTTCCGAAATTTCATTGGGAAGCAAGGATATGGCTAGTTTATACGACATAAATCGCTACTTTTCGCAATATAGACTGTACAACATCGCTATGAAAATATGTTATCGTTCAACATTTTTGGGCTATATCTGACGTATTTTTCTGTTAATCATGAATTTGGCACTCATTTGACTCCCAGCTCGATATTTGATACCAAAATTCGCATTGCAGAAAAAAAATCAAAAAATTCAAAAAATCAAAATCTCATAAAATTTCAACGTTTCAACCGATCTTAACCAAATTCAATACGGATCACCGGTGTATGAAAGCTCATATACATACCAATTTTGTGCTTAATATCTCGAAAATTAAAAGAGTTATCGCGTTAACAAACATTTTTGAAAAAATTCAAAACCTCGTAAAAATTTCATGAACATGGGGATTTTTACAAAAATTGGTATGAACGATGAGGATTGACCCCTCTATCTATGGTGTAAATTTCAGCTCTATATCTTGAGGCGTTCCCGAGTTATAAAGGTTTACATTTTTTTGAGCGTAACATCGCTATGAAAATATGTTATCGTTCAACATTTTTGGGCTATATCTGACGTATTTTTCTGTTAATCATGAATTTGGCACTCATTTGACTCCCAGCTCGATATTTAATACCAAAATTCGCATTGCAGAAAAAAATCAAAAAATTAAAAAAATCAAAATCTCATAAAATTTTAACGTTTCAACCGATCTTAACCAAATTCAATACGGATCACCGGTGTATGAAAGCTCACGTACATACCAATTTTGAGCTTAATATCTCGAAAATTAAAAGAGTTATCGCGTTAACAAGCATTTTTGAAAAAATTCAAAACCTCGTAAAAATTTAATGAACATGGGGATTTTTACGAAAATTGGTATGAACGATGAGGGATTGACCCCTCTATCTATGGTGTGAATTTCAGCTCTATATCTCGAGGCGTTCCCGAGTTATAAAGGTTTACATTTTTTGAGTGTGTAACATACACACATACAGACATTTTTTCTAAATCACTTTTCTCGACGTTTTGGACTATTCTGAGTGTACTGACATGAAAATCTCGAAAAAAAAAATTTCCCGAAAACAAAGCTTCCTCTATGAGGAAGCAAAATTGTTAATATATCCAATCATACAACTATGAGAAGCAGGTCGTGCGAAAGTCCAAAAGCATTATAATATTTCTCACAGATGCATATAGATCGCGTCCATCCATGCAGTGGAGAAGCAAAGATGCTGTTACTTCTTTATCTAGATACACATAGGAAGTTACACTGGAATAGGTCAAGAAAGATTTTTTTCTTTGCATCAAACTGTGCTTAAGGAAACTGTTCATCGATGCTCCACATAATCATGAGCAGGCTGCGTTCGAACATAGAATAAAATAACGAAAGATCGCGTAAAAATATCGAAGCTAAGAGGCGAGTCGGGCATAATATAATATAGGTAAATAGTATATGTATGTATTATGCACCAGTACATGAGGTGTACAAACCAGAAACGGTAAAGTGGCGAACGCGAGGTCGGTCTTTGCACACATTCATATATATATATATATATATATATATATGCTAGGATCTAACTAAGGATCGAGTGGATAAGAAGGTGGAATACCTACGCGTGTTCACCCAAGCAAAACGCGAGCTGTCTCCTCGCGGATTGCGGCGGCGTCGAGCACCGAACGAACAGCAAACCACCGCAACGCGGTGCCAAGTTATTACTTGGACTCACGTGCTTATGCTACACGTACTTACATAGTTGCGTGCTCGTGTTGCTCTGTAATTTAACTTCTTTCACAAGAACAGATAGCGATGAAAAAAAAAAGTGAACAAAAAATTATCGACTACCTGGAAGCTCGAAATACAGGATTTTTTTGTTGTCCTATCGAGAGAAATAGAATGAACATGAGAATCGATTGCCTTGATAAATTTGCCTAATGGGTGCAAGTCATTTGTATAAATATAGAAATGCATCTTGATATGAAAGTGAAAATTCATAAAAAGTATACACAGTTAGAAATTTTTGTATGAAAATTAATATAAAGCATTGGAAGTTTTTTGCGGATACGCGTATATTAAATTTATATAAATATTAATTAATATACAAAAAATTGTTGTAAAATTCATAAAAATCGTGTTTATAGTATAGTTATTGTAATTTCACAACATGTCTGTATATTAAATAAAATTTAATACACCGTATCTGCAAAAGAACTTCCAATACATATATTAATTTTCAAAATATTTTTAACAGTGTACACAGAATTATTTAAATACTGTAAATTTTGGGAGAGAAATATTTTTTTATTACAGACCAGTTCGTTGTTGCTAACATTTTTTTTCTATTTTCAGGATGTGATCAAGTTCAGATTGTAGTATTGGTGCAAATATGACATTATTATCTTTTAGGCTCTGGAGAGTCCAAATTTAGGAAATTCCTTTTAAATTCTTATACAAACGTTGAAAATTGTTATTCTTGTAGCGGACAGAATATTTTTGAATGGGGAAGGAAACGTTGCAAAATTAATTTGATAAATCGGTGCAATCAAAGCTTTATGACTGACTGAAAATAAAAAATATACTTGCACTAATGAACTATAAATCTGAGGTACTAAAAAATATTTCACTCGTGAAAATGTTTAATCTTTTCGTGTGTTTTTCGTGTTATTTATTATGAATTCACAAAATGTTATATATACACTCACAAAAAATTTTCATTTTTATGATTCTTTGATGCTCAAATCCTTTAAAGAAAATTGAATATTTGTATGAATATTTGAAAACCATTCATTATTTACACTCGAAAAAAAAATGAGTGGAAATCCATTCATTATTTAAACTTAAAGTAAATTATGAATGAAAAAAAAATCATTATTTATATACCTGAAAAAATAATGAATGGAAAACCACTCATTATTTTAGGCGAAAATAAATAATGAGTGAAAAATCATTCAGTATTTAAATGTTGTATTTAAATACTTGTTCATTCGAATGTGTCTATCCCTGAAGAAAACGCAGCCCTTAAAAAAATTGAAAATTTCTATGAATATTTTCTCCGAAAGTGTAATTTATATTTTTTTAGTTTTTAAAGAACAACGTACTTATTTACTTTTTGTCATTTCCTTCAGCACATGTATTGTGATAAACTAAATAATGTTTTTTTGCACTTTTTTTATAACGACCAGGAGAAACAGTGAGTAGTAACTTCTTTCTTTCTTTCTTTCTTTACTTTTTCCATTTCTTTCTCCGCTACTTCGCGAAGGAAACGAAGTTTCTCAGAACAGTGGCTATTACTGTGACGATATTCGCGCCGGCAATCAGCACGTCAGTGCGAGAGGACAACGGCTCTGTTTGCCGTAACGTCGAGCGAGCGTTACGCGCGCTTCTACAAACTTATCTTCTTATTTCTCGTTTCATGGATTTTCTCTCTGTAAGTTGGAGATTCTCCCGCTGGGCTTAAGGTAGTCCTGTCGAACAGTATCGAGTTCTTATAAGTTTTCGAAAAATGAGAGGGAATTGCAAACACTTCTCGATAATACAAAAATCTGAAAAAAATCATGCATATTAAAGATGTGGAAAAGATTAATTTTGCATAATAATAATTCCAAAATGTCACTAACAAATTGATTAAAAATAAAATTGTTCAACAAATCTTTCGACAACCTAATTTTCTTTTCGGTAAAAATAATTCCTTTACTTTTCTGAATACGCATGAATTTTTTCAAATTTTTCAATTCACTTCGAATTTTGGGATTTTTCCCATGTGAAAAAACGAAAAATTCAAAGTGAATTAAAAAATTTGAAAAAATTCATGCGTATTCAGAAAAACGAAGGAATTATTTTTGTCGAAAAAAAATTAGGTTGTCAAAAGATTTGTTGAACAATTTTATTTTTCATCAATTTGTTAATAACATTTTGGAATTATTATTATGCAAAATTAATCTTTTTCACACCTTTAATATGCATGATTTTTTTCGGATTTTTGTATTATCGAGAAGGGTTGGAATTCCCTCTCGTTTTTCGAAAACTTATGCGAACTCGACACTATTCGAAAAGACTACCTTAAGGTAGTTCTGTCGCTTCACGCTCACTTCGCATAAGTTTCCGAAAAATGAGAGCGAATTGCAAACACTTCTTGATGATATAAAAATCTGAAAAAAATCATGCATATTTAAGATACTTAAGACATTATTTCGACATAATAAAAATTCCAAAATGTTATTAACAAATTGATGAAAAATAAAAATGTTCAACAAATCTTCCCACAACCTAATTTTTTTGTTTCGATGAAAATGATTTGTTCATTTTTCTGAATACGTATGAATTTTTTCAAATTTTTTTCTTTGCTTTGAATTTTGTGATTTTTTCCATGTAAAAAATCGAAAAATTCAAAGCAAAGAAAAAAATTTGAAAAAATTCAGACGTACTCAGAAAAATGAACAAATCATTTTCACTGAATCAAAAAAATTAAGTTGTCGGAAAATTTGTTAAACAATTTTATTTTTCATCAATTTGTTAATAACATTTTGGAATTATTATTATGCCGAATTAATGTCTTCAGCATCTTTAATATGCATGATTTTTTACAGATTTTTATATCATCGAGAAGTGTTTGCAATTCGCTCTCATTTTTCGGAAACTTATGCGAAGTGAGCGTGAAGCGACAGAACTACCTTAAGCGCTTCTCTCGTTCGGTTCAAACGCAAACGAGGACGCCCGCGCTCTCGACGGACATTTCTTGGAGAAACAGCATCAGCAGCAACACCAGAATCAGAAGCCGGAGCTTCTGACCAGGCCCAACAGCAGCAAAGCCCAGACACAGCGACGAGTGCACCGGAGAATCCGTGAGTAAATAACGGCCGAGAAACGGTAGGTGAGCGCCTACCGGTTGCAATTTGCATGCACCGCGTATGCGAAATATTGCCTCGCTGTAAGTTGAAAATCTTTTCAACTCCAACTCGCAGCAGTTTGCAAGGATGGGTATCGATTTTTCATCGCCAGGAGATATATTGCTACGGGGCTCAAAAAATTACATAAATTTAATCTACCGTTCGATATTTGTCAGAAAATTCCATTGCACATTTTGAAATCGCTGCTTTCCTAGTATTTATTATCCGAATTATAATTGTATAGGTAGATTCCGTCAGAGATTCGCTTTAAATTAAATTTTTAATTCGTTAACAATTAGTGCGTCACGTTTGCAAATGTCGATTAATTAATTATGTTTATCAAATTATACAACTTTTTTTTTCAATACTGTATTGTTGAATTAGTAGCTGTTATTCAAAATTATTTAAAAATTATGGTACATTGTAAACTGTTAAAAAAATTTGTTGTAAATTTACAACACATGTGTATGAAGTTTTTTTACCAAAAGCGTTTATGAAATTTTAACTGCGACGTTGAATTTTACAACACTGGTATATCAAATTTAAAAAAAACTTTGGAAAGCTTAAAGAATTTAAGTGGAAAAATAATAATTTTGTGAAAAGATGATTTTTCAGTACAAACATGACTTGCGCGACCTCTAAATATTTGTTTAAAAATTTAAAGCTGTGTGTTGTAATGTTACTATACCGATACTAAAATTACCGCCGCGTGCAATAAATTTACTATACGTATAGTAAAATTACGGGTTATTTGGAAATTTACAACAAAATGCATATTAATTCTCATTTACTGCACAAAGTTTGTGAATTTAATATACACTTGAATAGTAATTTCCAATATTTGTGTTGTAAATTTCATTTTTTTTAACAGTGTAGAGTATTTAATATGATGCACATTTATCTGTAATTTTTTTGTAAGAATTTGTTGTTAAATTATAGAATTTTGTTAAAATGGATATTCATTTATGGCATATTATCTGGAGGGTATCGTATAGTTGGTGAGCGGTTATCGTTTGCAATATGCACGCACTGCGTATGTAAAATATTGCCACGCTGTAAGTTGAAAATCTTTTCAACTCCAACTCGCGGCAGTTTGCAAGGATGGGTATCGATTTTTCATTGCCGGGAGATATATTGCTACGGGGCTCAAAAAATTACATGAATTTAATCTACCGTTCGATATTTGTCAGAAAATACCATTTCACATTTTGAAATCGCTGCTTTTCTAGTATTTATTACCCAAACTATAATTGTATAGGTAGATTGCGTCAGAGATTCACTTTAAATTAAATAAAAAATTCAATTTATAGCAAGTCGATTAATTATTTATATTTATAAAATTATACAATATTTTTTTTCATTACTGTATTGTTGAATTAGAATATTATTCAAAATTACTTTAAAATTATGGTACATTGTAGACTATCTAATTTGATGCACATTTATCTGTAATTTTTTTTTTGTAAGAATTTGTTGTTAAATTATCGAATGTTGTTTAAATGATAAATGAACTTTGAGACTGTATAATAATGAGAGTCAAAATTAACATTCATTTATGGCATATTACACGCAAAAAAAGGCTTGTTGGTCTAACCAATAACTTAGTTGGCGCATATAAACCAAGCGTCTTGGTTGATCTAACTAAGCTTTTTTCTCCGTGTATCTGGATGGTATCGCACAGTTGGTGAACGCCTATTGTTTGCAATTTGCATGCACCGCGCATGCAAAATATTGCCACGCTGTAAGTTAAAAATCTTTTCAACTCCAACTCGCGGTAGTTTGCAAGAATGGGTATCGATTATTCATCGCCGGGAGATATACTAAAAAATTACATAAATTTAATCTACCGTTCGATATTTGTCAGGAAATTCAATCGCACGTTTTGTATTTGTTGCCTTCGTGGCATTTATTAACCGAATTATAAAATATAGGTAGCATATAGTCGATGAGTGATCATCTCTGATTAAATGTCTATAATTTGTTTTATCGAATTCTGAATAAGTCATAATCAAATGATAAAAAATCTGAGAAAACTAAACTTTTTAATTGGGTCACACATCTGTACTAGCAAAAACTTAAAAATACAAATTATCCCCTCTAATAAATCCAAGCAAAAATAGGAGTGTTTTTTTGAGTACTTGCAATAATTTACCAAAACCATGAGATATGTCAGCAGATGTTAGGGTCAAACAATTTCCAATGTGTTCAAGAAAAGCTGATATATACCTCACAAATGAAAACCTTTTTGCACAACTTTATGCATTGTCCACATTTTCTCATGATATCAAAACCTTCTAAGTGCATTCAAACATTTTTTGCAAACTCATTCATACTTTTGTACCAAAAATACCCGAGTTGAAAATTAGAACCTCTTCAAAAACTAAATGTAGCAGTCCCGGGAGGTAAACGGAGGTTCCTCCATTCCTTTGACAATCGCCAAAACCTCCAAAAATGGCAGATATTACCCGAATAGAATAAACGAAGTCTGCTGTAGACTGAAATTCTTATGTTTGGACCTCCAATTAGGTTGTACAGAGTGAGATGAAGTTCTTAAACCCTTGTATAAACCTCCACACGCAAAAAAAGGCTTGGCCAACCAATGTCTTGGTTGGACTAACCAAGTCACTTGGTAAGCTAACCAAGTGACTTAGTTAGAACAACCAAGAAATTGGTAGCCTAACAAATTACTTGGTTGGTCTAACCAATTAATCGTCTGGCTCATATATAACCAAGGCACTTGGTTGTTCCAACCAACCCTTTTTTTCCGTGCAAAAGTGGCATATTTTACTCATTTTTATTCAACGAAGGGTGTTGGAAGGGTTTAAATTTTAACTCGGGTACAATACGCTTTGGATGGCGAATTAGAAATAGGTTAGGAATTGCTAATGCCAATGATACAGAAAAAGTGGAAGAGAATACGAGAGTAAGTATTCCCTAGTGCAGCCTCTCCAATTTTTTTTCAAGAGTTAAAGTAAGACAGTCTCTTGCACATGGCATATAATATATACACAATATAATACTACTAAACTGGACTCGCCTCTTATAGAGCCAGCGCTAGACGTCGTGTAACATCGAGTGGGAGGAAGAAGGAAGAATAAATATTTCCATCCACGAGCCAAGTGAGACTAGTGAGACAAGTGAGAGAGAAATGTCCATTGAAACCCATATGGATATATGAGAGAAACAAGAACATACGAATGCTCTCAAACTGACTGGAACAAACTATATATTCCAAAGACACATACACATGTACACACCTCCAGTTACATTATCACTGCTACTACCACTTATTGATACGCAGTGTCGGCATTCAGTCCTTCGAGAAAGTGAGACGAAGAGATGCAGCTTAACATTAATCAACAGTGACCAAAAATCGCACACTCATATATTTCCTGTACATTTTTAGTGGCTGTGAATATATATAGGGCATTCCAGCTGAATTTTCATATTTCGACCCTCTTCAATAATTTTAACAATTTTTTATCAAAAAGTATTTTGAAAAAGAGACGACACGTATTTATATTTTTTTATTCGTTAATATCTTGAAATTTAACAGTCCTATCAGAAAATGTCCAGGATCAAATTTGTTCAGTTTGCAAAGGGCTACATAATCTATACAAAAAAATGGTATTGTGATTTTTCGAAAATTTTGTTGTTGACCTCTTCCAATTCGCTCCATAATTATTTATAATATTTTAGATACTCGAAAAAACTGTTTACATTTTTTTTAGATTTTTTTCATCTGAACTTTTTTTTCAGGAATTTTTTTAATAAAAATGTTGTGGCCCAATTAAAATTTTTAAAGTTATTCCCAAAATTCCTGGATTAGATATCAACATTTTTGAGCTATGACTCAGAATGGGCAAACGTTTGCGTCAATTTTTTAAGCCATTTAAAAAAAAAATCAAGACGTTAAAAATGGAAGAAAATGAAACAAGATGGCAGTTCATGGTTGGTTGTTGAGTAAATATTCTATATATAATGCAACATTATTTTAGAATTTTACTGAAGCTTTTTTTATCGATATAAAAAGAAATGATGTATTAAATAATAAGTTGTTGAAATAGAAAATGAAGTAAGACATTTTTAACTCTTGATTTGTAAATTTCTCAAATCCAAACATCAACAAGACAAAATAAGACAAAATAATCATAATTCTAACTCTGAACTGAGTCCAACGGTGGTTGGCTTTTGGTTGATATTTCAATACCAACCATTGAGAATTACATGAGACTATTAGTTTATGGTCGGTTCTGAAAAATCAACCAAAAGCCAACTATTGTTGTACTCATCTCAGGGTTGGCATTATATTGTCTTATTCAACCTTAAACAAACATTTAATTATTTTATACATGTTTTTCAAAATATCGATAAAAAATGCTTCAGTAAAAATCAAAAATAATTTTAATTAAAAAAAAAATTAATCAAAATAATGTTTAATTTTTTTCCACTTCCAACAGCTTTTCTTTTTTCGAAAAAAATGGCTTAAAAAATCGACTTAAACGTTTGCCAACTCTGGGTCATAGTTCTAAAATTTTCATATCTAATACAGAATTTTTGAGAATAATTTCAAATTTTGAAATCGGGGCGCAAAATTTGTACTAAACAAAATCCGGTAAAAAAAAATCTAAAAAACTTAAAAGTGTTTTTCCGAGCATATAGAAAAGTGTAAAAAAAATGATGAAGCGAATTGGCAGGGATGACCCCTTCCGCTTACTGAGTTGACCAGGAATACCCCATATATATATATTGAAGAGGGAGTGAGTGTAGAGATTGAGCGAGATGCAAGCGTACCAAACGGAGTGGAACGCATTCATACATCCAGACATTGACCGCACACACATTAATCTCCCAAATACACATGTGCTCGTACAGTGTGAGAGAAGACAACACGAAAGCATCACAAGTGAGAGAGAAGTGATGAATAACAAGAGAAGGGGAAGCTCGAGCGAGCAGAAAGGGGAGCCGATTAGCGGGGATGAAGAGGGGAAGAAGAAGAGGAAGCCGCGCGTCCCGAAGGGTCTTGAGCAGGGGGGGAAAGGGGCAAACGAGGGGGAAAGGGGGCAAACGGGGGGCTAAGCGGGGAACGCGCGGATAGCGCATGCGCGACGGGCGTGGGAACGTCGCGAGTCCGGGACAATCTCTGTGCCGGGGCCAGAGGCCCGAGGATTCCCGATCACGGCCGAACGGCCACGATCCAAGGCCCCTCGGGGAGCCCCCTCGATCATTCAGTGGTTCTCAGTAACTGGGTGAGATGCAAACTTCCCTATATTGCTTAAGGGTTGCAAACGTCCATTGTTTAATTTTATAAACGTATATGAAGTATACAATTTTATTTTTTCGGTTTTTTTTTGGGTGGGTTCCCAAGTAAAAAAAATATATATAGAGTATATAAAAAATATATATAGTTTTAAACATAGAATTGGGCATATATAGTTTTTATAAAATCTATATATAATTTATATACAATTTATACATAAACCGAACTGTACAGGTAATCTTATATATAAATTGCATATAGATTGTATATAGAGTTTGTACAAACTATATATGAAGCATTCTCTGTCAATTCAGCCACTTTTTTCCGACCCTCTCCGATTTGCCCTGTAATTGATTATATGAATGTACCACTAAAAGACACTCTATGTGAATTTTTTCAGATTTTAAAAAATAATTTTTCAGAAAATGGCTTTTTTTATTCAAGTGCCAATATCTCAGAATTTTGAAGTTACTGAAAAAAAATGTCTGCACATAAAAGTTGTCGTTTATTGTTAGCTTTCGAGCGGAATATTCCAAATAATTGTCACGTTCCTGTGAGTATGATTTTTTTCCGAAAAATGGAGGAATTATTGTTTAATTAAAAAAAGGATATTTTTTTATTACTGAAAAAATTACAGAGTATTGCTACATGACTGTTGATATCACAAAAAAATCGCCAGAGTGGCACCGATCGATCTTCTGGTATTAAAAATGCATTTGTGTGAAAATTTCGAAAAACGGGGGCATTATTATTTTTTCGATACAAAAAGGTTACTTTTTTTTGGCTAATAAAATTACAGAGTATTCTTGCATGACTGTAGATATTGCAAAAAAATCATCAGAGTGGTACGGATCGAGCTTCCGATATAAAAAAAAATAATTCCCCCGTTTTTCGAAACTTCCACACGAATAATGTTTTTTAATACCGTAAGCTCGATCCGTACACTCTGATGATTTTCGTTATTTCAGCCATTCTATATTATTACAATTAAAATATTATATTAAATTCACTAGTTTGAGCCCTATCCTATTTAAATCCAATTAAAATAGCGCATGGTTAAAATAGCGAATTTCATAATGATAGCTAGTCTAGATTCAGACGTTTATTATTTTGAAATTCGCTATTTTAGCCATTTGCTATTTTGGTCATTCACTGTTTTGACCGCGACCCTTTTTTTATGAGTTTTGTCGTTGAATTCTATTTAATAAAATAAATTATGATACTTATTGTTGAATTATAAAGTATTATGTGAGGTTCATTATCAATTATTATTATCATCATCAATTGTATCGTTTAGTTATTATTATTTTGCAACAACTATTTACTGTTTTTATTTTTTAATGTTCACATTTTTAATCGCTGAAAAAATGAAGATCTCGACCAAAAAAAAAGTACATTTATACATTGACCCACATATTTTCGTAAAATGTTGTCAAAAATTAATGTTTTCTTTCTGTTATCAAATAATCGTATTTTTTTAACAAAAAATATTTTAACAAGAAACTATCGCCGGCAACAAAATTTTGTTAATTTTCTAAAAAAAAAAATCCCTAATTTTTAGTTTTACATTTTCTACTTCGATTAATTAATTCTGTACATTTTTATAGAAAATAAAATTATACAACCTTTATGCGGAATTGACAAAATTTGTTATCGACGAAAATATCGTTGTTAAAAGTACAAAAACTCATTCACTTTTTTACTGTGCAGCTTTGGCAATTTCCGAACGTCAAAACCCTCGACGTCTTATTTATCTTTTTTTTTGTAATAGAGAAAATATTTTTTCGTTTGTTTGCATCGTAAAAAAATGGCATATGAGTATTAAGGGGATGAATTTTTTTTTCTGTTTACGCGTGTTTTTGTCGATGGGTTTGAATATGTAATGAGGGGTAGTCTGAAGAGGCTGTCCAAGTCGAGAAAGTCGTGGACACTGAATAGGGTGAGACTATACTGACAGAGGGATAAATTCGCGCAAAGTGGCTCGAACGCGCCTCCCTCCTAACGCTTGTACTTGAATGCTACTGCTGCTGTTGTTGCTGCTGCAGGCAGGAGGCGAAATTGAATCGTGCACGTGCGAGCAAGAGAACTCGGCCATCTGTGCCGAGATTCGCCGGATGTTTCATTGATAGATGCGACGGCAATGGCGAACGAGTGCGTTATGTACTATTATAATAGTACGTGCTGAATTTACGCAGTGGTGGGTTACAATTGTTGCAATAGCAATTGCGGTTGGGACATGAACACATCGATACGCAGCTTAAACGAATAAATAATTACAATTACGCAACGAATAATAAAATAATAAGCCCTAAACCAATTATTTAGCAAATACAATGTTGTTTGAATCAAATGATTTTTTTTAAATTAATAATAAATTTCACTTAAGTCGACCATGTAATAAATTTATATTCTCATATCAATGAAATTTACTTTTTCAAATGATGCTCTAAAAGGATTCTATTTAATTCAAATATAATATTGTGCGATTTAAATGCGCTGCTTCTTTTCTGAATGAATGAAAAAATTGTTTTTTGTTATATTAATATTGTATTTTTTTAAAATTGAAATTGGTATATTGTCAAAAAATGGTTCAGCTACGTTTTTTTAAATTTTATTTTGGGGTTCTCAATTCCGTGTGATTATAATACTTCCAACAACCCTCTGAAAATTTGGTATATGAAAAAATCGCTCGGAAAAAATAAAAATCGGCTCTTCTAAAAAATCTACTAGATTTGTATTAGAAATATTATTTCAATAGTTCTGAATTCGATTGAAATTAACCCTTTTCCCTCAATGAATGAGAAAAACTCACTTGCAATAATTTCACTATTTTAGATAGTAGAATTTTTAAAATAGTTTAAAAATCTATTTTTTAAATAGTTTAACAATCTAATTTTTAAATAGTTCAATAATCTATTTTTTAAATAGTTTAACAATCTATTTTTTAAATAGTTTAAAAATCTATTTTTTGAATGGTTGAAAAATCTATTTTTTAAATAGTTTAAAAATCTATTTTTTAAATAGTTTAAAAACTTATTTTTTAAATAATTTAAAAATCTATTTTTTAAACAGTTTAAAAATCTATTTTTTAAATAGTTTAACAATCTATTTTTTAAATAGCTTAAAAATCTACTTTTTAAATAGTCCAACAATCTATTTTTTAAATAGTTTAAATATCTATTTTTTACATAGTTTAAAAATCTATTTTTTAAATAGTTTATAAATTTTTTAAATAGCTTAAAAATCTATTTTTTAAATAGATTAAAAATCTATTTTTTAAATAGTTTAAAAATCTATTTTTTAAACAGTTTAAAAATCTATTTTTTAAATAGTTTAAAAATCTATTTTTTAAACAGTTTAAAAATCTATTTTTTAAATAGTTTAAAAATCTATTTTTTAAACAGTTTAAAAATCTATTTTTTAAATAGTTTAAAAATCTATTTTTTAAATAGTTTAAAAATCTATTTTTTAACCAGTTTAAAAATCTATTTTTTAAATAGTTTAAAAATCTATTTTTTAAATAGTTTAAAAATCTATTTTTTAAATAATTTAAGAATCTATTTTTTAAATAGTTTAAAAATCTATTTTTAAAATAGTTTAAAAATCTATTTTTAAAATAGTTTAAAAATCTATTTTTAAAATAGTTTAAAAATCTATATTTTAAATAGTTTAAAAATCTATTTTTTAAATAGTTCAAAATTCTATTTTTTTAAATAGTTTAAAAATCTATTTTTTAAATAGTTCAAAAATCTATTTTTTAAATAGTTTAAAAATCTATTTTTTTAAATACTCTATTACCTGACGTTTTATTTTTTGTTGTCGTAAATTTTTTTTAATGTACTTTACTGGTTCTTGTAATAGGCTGACAAAATTATTTGAAGATTGTAGGTCAAGACGCTGCTGGCATTGGATTTAATGATAAAGCGTCGCGACGCCCTTTCTGTCTGCACCGAGCAATGTGAAAGACGTGCTTATAGTCACACATATACATGTCCAAGTAATACAAACTCTTTCTGATGCTCTCGCTGCGTTTAAAGCGATCCGCAGAGCGTGGTATCATGAAGCTACGGGTGCACGTAGTACAAACTATAAACGTCAGTGACTGTGTATAGCTAAAGAGTACCGCATGCGGCTGCTACTGCTGTGACTTCCAAGTGCGGATGTCTGGCTTCTACCACCGCGTCACCGACTGCTATATGCGGACGGAAAGATCGACATAAGGTGGTCGCCAAGACACACGTGTTACTCTCCACAACTCTTCACTAAGATCCGGGCTGTCCGATTCGCCAATCCTGACACTTATTTCTACAGAAGCTGTTATAAGGCCAATATTTTTAGTTAATTTAGTTAGTTGATATACAGAGAGAAAATCGTGCCCTGAAATAAATTCTGATGACAACAATCACAATATAGTCAGCGGTGCTTTATAACTGAAAAAAGAAGAAGTATTTTTTAGGCATAACATTTTTAATTAAGTTCAATGTAAAATATGAATTTTACATTGAACTTAATTAAAAATGTTATGCCTTAAAAATGTTATCCCTTAAAAATGTTATGCCTATAATCATTTTAAAAAATTTAATGATTATAATTTGCTTTAATTAATTTTTAAAAAATACAGAAGTATTTTCACAGTAAATTAAATTCATTTATTATACACTAAAATCAATGTAAAATTTATATTTTACATAACATTTTTAATTAAGTTCAATGTTAAATTCATATTTTTCATTTTTCAAAAGAAGTATTTTTTAGGCATAACATTTTTAATTAAGTTCAATGTAAAATTCATATTTTTCATTGAACTTAATTAAAAATGTTATGCCTAAAAAATACTTCTTTTTCAGTTATAAAGCACCGCTGACTATATTGTGATTGTTATAAAATATAAATTTTGCATTGAACTTAATTAAAAATGTTATGTAAAATATAAATTTTACATTGAATTTAATTTGTAATAAATGAATTTAATTTACTGTGAAAATACTTCTGTATTTTTTAAAAATGAATTAAAGCAAATTATAATCATTAAAATACTTCTACTCATTAACAGATTCAGGCCCAAACATTCGTCAATTCTGATATTTATTTCTACAGAAGAAGAATTATAAGACCAATATTTATGATTGATACAGTCGAGAGAAATGCAGATGACAACAATCATAATAAAGTCAGTTGTGCTTTATAACTGAAAAAATTGTAAAGAATAGAAGAATAGAATAGAAGAATTGTAGATTAAATTCAATGTAAAGTTTATGTATTTTTACAGTAAAATTAAAGCAAATTATAAAATAAAAAATACTTTTACTAATTATCAGATTCATTCATGTAGTTACCTTAACTACAAAAAAAGGTTGCACAGATTAAAAATGATTTGCTGTCACCTTGGACTTGCCAGAACATCCCAGTTTCTCGAAATGTACTTTTAGCGTTTTGACTATACATTACACATTAATTTTACATCATACTTATATTTTGAATTTGCTATATTAGTTTATGCACAAAAATAATTAATAGTTGCACATTAAATTCCAATCAGATTTTATTTTTTATTATGTATTTTCCATAAAAACTCAATTAATATGTGGTACTTTAAAAAAAAAAAAAATTTCCACAAACGTCGTATGAAATTTCGAGTTAATTTGAAATTTTACATTACTAATCTGACAAATGAATTTTATAGTTTACTTGTAAAGGTAGAAATTAACCAACATTTTTCTGTAAAGTTAATAAAAATATTCTGTGAACATTTGTGAACAACCACTTCTTGTTCAAATTTCAAAAAATTTTAAATCGCTTCAATTTCTACCGCCTGCCTAACAACTATTCAAACATTATTTAAAAGTATAAAAGCCACAAAAAAAATTGCTCTTACGTATATTACCGTTTTTCTTTTACGAAGTAAAACTAGTAAAAATGACTTTGAAATAAAATGAGCAAGCGCATTTAAATGTATTAATAAAATAGTTAGATGTGTCTACAGACCCCAGAATTTATCTCAATATTTTAATTGCTGTTACCACACTCAGAGAAATCGTAATAGTACAGTCAACTATAAAGTGACAACTATTAAAAAATTGATCGTACGAACTAAAAATGAATAGTTGTCACTTTATAGTTACTAATACCATCATTTTCTCTCAGTGCAGAGTGTACCTCCCATTAGTTAGTGAATAGTTATCTAATTCGTAGTAGCTTTTGACCCAAATACAAATAAAACTACATTGTATTATTATCGTAGGAAAATCCCAGGATCCTAAAAATAGAAACTTGTCTCTGTTATTCCACTGTAAATAGTTTCTATTTTATATTTTATTAACCTTGGTAAACGTGGACGGGACAATAACCGCGGGTGGCCAGAAAATGATTCGACACTCGAATCTTCATCGTTCAACATATGCATATACACGTCTCGATGATATTTTTTCGAAACTTGTTTTGTCACGGTTGAGATTCCAGCGGGTGACACGTCCTGGCCCAACCCGACGGGAGGTTACGCGAGTCTCTTTGCCGCCACGATCGAGTCCTCGTCGACTATCGTATCCCCGTGGTGATAGCGGGAGGAGAAGGCGAGTACCTCAATCCTCCAGTGTGTGTAGAAAGAGTTTCGAGAGATGAGTAAGAGGACGAGCTAGTCAGTCGTTCGCTCACCGGGCGAGTTCGATGACGAAGGCTATATGCGTTCGGTCTGTCAAAATATGCTTTTTATTCCCGAGACACCCCGTCGAGTGGACGACGCCGGGCGTCGTCGTGCCACGGGCCCCGCCAACAAGATCCGCTTGAGGACCGGCTCTGAGAAATAATGGAAAGGGAAAGACGAATGGATAGAGAAGGAACGATTCCTTTAGACAGAGTGCAGTCTTGTTGCTGCATTCTATCATCACTATGCATAATACATGTCATTGTTGTGTTTAATTTTATTTTCATCTCTTTAATTGAATGTAAAAGAAAATATGTACAAAGTGAAAAAAAAATTATGTGTAAAATCAGAGTTTCAGGTCCGTGTTAGTTGGGAAGAAATTTTCTATTGAACTTGAAAAGTAACACGAAGATTACGCCAATTTGGCATATTTTGCTTCCTCATCCCACATAGAAAAATATATATGTTACATATACGTTAAATATATGGCGCCAAAAAGTTCTATATGATGCATATATTCTGCATATATGTGTGCAAAAATATATTCAAAATATATTTCATATACGTTTAGCGCCAAAAAGTTCTATACGTCGAATATATCGTGCATATATTTCTATTTCCATGTGGGATAGAGGAAGCTTTGTTTTCATGAAAAAAAAAAAAAAAAATTCGAGATTTTTATATCAGATTACTCAGAATGGTCTAAAACATCGAGAAAAGTGGTTTAGAAAAATTGTTCGGATGTATGTATGTGTGTGTGTGTGATGAAAGGCCAAAAATTCATTTAACTGTAACTTTTAAACTATTCGACCGAATCAGCTCAAATTTAAACAACATGTGCAGTACTACCTAATCTTCAATTGGTATAAATTTCGGGAAAATTGATTGACACATTTCATTTTTATAAGAATTTTTAATTTTGAAAAAAGTACGTAAATGCTCTAGCTCGAACGAATTTTTAACTATCGGGCTGAAACTTCGTATTAAAATTCAACAAAATGATGCGACCTTTGGTATTGAATTTGGGCCAAATCGGTAAAGCGGTTCGGTTTTTATGAGATTTTGAATTTTTCGAAAAAATTTCGTTTTGCTCTAATTCAGGTAAAATTTCAAATAATCGAGTGAAATTTTCTACACAGGAAAAATAACATTCAGCCCTGCTACGTACCAAATTTGGTGATGATCGGTAAAGCGTTTCGGATTTTACGTTAATTTGAATTTAAAAAAAATTGACTGGTTTCACTCTGCATTTCGTAAAACATCAGAAAATAAGAATAAAATAAAACAAGGATGCAAAGTAGAACCTTGCACATTGCTTTCTCATTATTTTTCGCTTTTTACAAAGCTTCCTCTATGAGGAAGCCAAAATTGATTAACATACTTCCTCATAGAGATAGCTTTGTAAAAAGCGAAAAATAATGAGGAAGCAATGTGCAAGGTTCTACTTTGCATCCTTGTTTTTATATTCCAAATGACATCAAAACTGTGTAAATATATGTGTTTTAAATAACTGTCTTTTATATGTCAAATGATACCGAAATTGTGTAAGTTTTGAACATTTTTGTGTGTAGAAAAAAAGTACCACGTTTTTTTTGTGTCAAATTGGCACACACTTTGAGTAAAATTCAAGTAAACACATTTTAACGTTATATTTATGTACTTTTTCTGTAAACCTAGTTACCGACCAAACAACAAGGTCCAACAAGATTTGCTTGAGAACCGGCGCTGAGAAAAGGAAAGGGAAATATGAATGGATATAGAAGGAGCGATGCCTATAGACAGAATGCAGTTTTGTTGCTGCATTCTATCAGCACTATGCATAATACATATCATTGTCGTCTTTAACTTTTTTTTTCAATTCTTTAGCTGAATGTAAAAAAAATATCTACAGGACTTAAAAAATAATTAAGTGTAAAATCAGAGTTCCAGACTTTTCATTTTTTTATATGATTGTAAAAAAAAAAATATCTACAGGATAAAAAAAATTAAGTTTAAAATTAGAGTTCCAAATTTTGAAGTAACAAATCGAAGTCGCAAGTGTTAATTGGACAGAAGTTTTGTGTATTGCAAGAAATTTTCTGTCAAACTTAAAAAGTAACACAAAGATTGTGCAAATTTGATATATTGTTATATGTCATATTTGATAAGTGGCACAAAAATGGTGCAAATTTGTCACACTAACACACATTCACACGTTGTGTCAATGTGACACGTTTGTATAACATTGACACAAAATTTGTGTAAATTTTTTAAACATTTTCTGGAACACTAGAAACTGACAGAAAAATGTAATTGTATCAATTTAACGCGGAGGACATCTGTGAATATAACATTCCTGTCTAAAGTACAAAACTTTTCATTTAAAAAATATAAAAATACGTTATTTTTATTTAATTGTAAAACTACAATTATTTCGCTTCACAATAAGTGTGCACCCGCGATTAATGTCCCGTTCCTGTATTCCAACCTTACTAAAATATAAAATAGAAACAAATTTATAGTGAAGTAGCAGAAGAGACAACACGTGTTTTTATGAGGCTGGAAGTTTCCTACGGTGATACATAAAAATATCTGCTGGCTCGTTGTGTTCCAAGTCACAGCAGCCACTTTTACTACTTTTGCTTTGTATAAAAAAAAAGAAAAAAAGAAAAATATTAAAAAAACAGGAATAAAAACCTTAAGAGTCTGTTTTTTTTTTTGTTGTTTTTATGTGACGACGCCGACGTGGTTGTGCTGCACGTTACGGTTTACTCTCGGTTTATGCTGCGGGTCCGGACAATGACGACGCACCCCACGAACTTCCCGCAGCTAGCATAGAGTCGCTGTACGTGTCTAACGTTTTCCTGCACTACATATATATATATATATATGTATATACACGTGTGCGTTTCTTGTAGCGCGATAGTTGTGCACATTTCCAGGGGTGTGTATCATCATCCATCATCTCGCATATGTCGCTCCCGTTCACGAGGCGCACCCTTCTTTTTTCTCTGTTTCGTTGCAACACGCAGGTTACTATATATATATGCGTATACACCGTACGTATAGTCTGTCACAAAGGCTACTCGACATCGGTGAAATCCGGTTTTCCTATTCGCCTTTCCTGATTCATTGTCTCGATTTGGCGTTAAAGGGACGAATGACCCGTCACGAATTACTTTTGTAACCCTATCTGAAATCCTAACAATCTATAGGCTGAGATCCATGGATCTGTCAAAAATTCTGACAACAAAAAAAATTGGCGGCAATATTTTATTCTTAGATTTTTTTTTCTTCACAATTCCATAACTTTTTATTGTAACTATTATGGTAGAATAGTCAAAGTAAGAATGAGGATTGCAAAATGAAAATTATATTTCGATATTGCTAATTGGAACTAAAAAAAATACAGATAATTTATTAAGGGTAATCCAACTTTCGACGATTATCAATTTAATTGTTAAAATGTCTAGAACATTTTAGAAGTTTCTTTTTATGTGTATCTAATCGCAAAATACACCTAAAACCGAATAAAAGGATGATTTTAACAGTGATTCCATAAAAGCCCATGCTAAATCTTTCGACTTTAGATTTATTTATTTAACTAAAATAAACGGTAACCTTGCTTGATTTTTTACACAGAGGTTCTTCCATGCATTATACGCAACATATAAAAATTTCAGTAAAGTATCTAATAAATAAGTTCGTCACCACACTACCAACAATGTAATTTACATATGGGGTATTTCGCACCAATTCAGCCACTCGAATTTTCAAAGAACTCAGAAAAGTATATGATTCCATGATATTGAAGTACTAAGAAAAAAAAAGTACTAAGTTTTAAGATCTTGAGTGTATCTATTCACGAGATAATACTATTATCATTATTATTTTTTAATCCGTGATATTTCGGCAACCCTAAATGGTATTACAATTTTTCAAAAGCCAAAATTCTAGTTTTTTAATGTACTTTCAAAATAAAAATTTACGAATTGTTCTAATTGTACCCAAAAAATGTTGCACATATTATTTTTCTTCAAGTTACCATTTTTCAAAGAGCGCTACTCTCTTTCGAACTATTTTTTTTTCCTGCATTGCCTGATCCATGATTAAGAGATTGGCTTTTTAAAAGTTATGATACCATTTAGGGTTGTCGATATATCACGGATTAAAAAATAATAATGATAATAGCGTTATCTCGTAAATGGGTACAATGAAGATCTTAAAACTTGGCACTTTTTTTTTCTTATTCACCAAAATCGAAAGTTACCGAGATATCGTTAGTTCCTTTGACTAAATTCATCATTAACAATCAATAATCGTGAAATCATGTCGAAAATTGCAGCCGGATATCTCAGAATGTACAGGAGATGAAGTTTTTGAAGACATTTAAAAAAAAAATTGAAATGGCAATAAAATTATGACCACCCTATAGATTATCGCCAAATTTGGTACATATTATGTTTTGATGGTAGTCCTTTCATGTACAGAATTTCAGCCCGATATCTCTCAATTTACGGAAGTTATTGCGTGAAACCGATTTTTTCAAAATTTTCAAAACGCTGTAAAATCTAAATTTTCGAACCGATTCGCGTCAACTACAATCCCAAACAGTATTCTATGATAGCCCACTTGCGTACCAAATTTGAGGCACGTTCATCGAAAATTGCGACAGTTATCGTGTAAACAAGGAAATGTGCACATACACACACACATACAGACATTTCGCACAAATCACTTTTCTCACATGAAAGCCTCGAAAAAATTTTTTTTCACGAAAACAAAGATTCCTCTATGAGGAAGCAAAAAAAGATGCAAAGTAGAACCTTGCACATTGCTTCCTCATTATTTTTCGCTTTTTACAAAGCTCCCTCTGTGAGGAAGCAGTATGTTATTCAATTTTGGCTTCCTCATAGAGGAAGCTTTGTAAAAAGCGAAAAATAATGAGGAAGCAATGTGCAAGGTTCTACTTTGCATCTTTTTTTTTTATACCTTGTGTCTCTTTTGCAGAGGTGTTTTATACAGCTATAAATCACCTCTGCAAACACCGTTACATCTAATTTTGATTAGATACAAATTTTTGTCGTACTTTCTCAACTTTTCCGGAAGTTATAGCGAAAATCTACATTTTTTTTTAAATGAAAAATGGTGTAAAATCCGAACGACTTTACCGATCATCACCAAATTTGGTACATGGCATTTCTGAATGTTATTTTTCGTCTGTACAAAATTTCTGTTCATTTGTTGAAATTCGACGTAATTTAGATCAAAATCTATTTTTTTCGAAAAATTCAAAATTCTATAAAATCCGAACCGCTTTACCGATTTCGTCGAAATTCAATACCATACAACATTGAACGTATCTTCAGTTATGAAGAACTATTTAGCCAAATCGGCGAACTTTTACGAAAGTTAGAGCGACCACGCCCTTTTTTCAACAAATTAAAATCAACATAAAATCTTAATGACTTCACATATTTTGGCAAAAATCACAACATTCAAAGAGGGGCAGCTACTCTACTTGCGTGCCAAATTTGAGCCGGATCGCTCGAACGGTTACCGAGTGAGAGGAGATTGAATTTTCGAAGCCCAGCACACACACACACACACACACACACACACACACACACACACATACATACATACGGACACTTTTTCTAAACCACTTTTCTCGACGTTTTAGGTGATTCTAAGCATACTGACATGAAAATCTCGAAAAAAAAAATTTCATGAAAACAAAGCTTCCTCTATGAGGAAGCAAAAGGAATATAATAATCTTGAAAAACATTCTTGTTGATGATATTATATGTATTCATATAAAGGGAGTACATTTGTTTACAGAGATGTATAAGCAAATGAAAGAACAATGTTGTGATTGCTCGGAACTGAGAGAAAAACGAACAAGGGAATGAATCCTTTGGCGAAAAGGTCCTCGACCGTGTAGGATACGAGTCCTGTGGCGTGTACGAGGAGATAGAGACGCGTGGCACTGGCACGCGGCCCACGCGCCACTGTGTGCGTAAAAGTGAAACACAGTGCGCACACGAGTGAACAGTGAAGCGAGTGAGCGAGCGAGGGGGTAGTTTCCGCTCTATTGTAGCAGCTCCGAAGCCTTTTATTCTCGCGCGGGCGTCCGTGGGGCGATACAGCTTTAACTCTCGGCATATTGTCAAGTGTGTTCGTCGTTCAACAGCAACAGCAGTAGTCCGCATCACTATATGTACAGACCGTCAATGCACCGACTAAATTTGTTATTCTATTGGATTACGCGAGTGCAGGGCGTCGAGAACACACGTGCTCCATATATGAGACACACACTGAATGACCGCAGGCTATCCAGATATCTACGTTGATACAGGATCGAGGAACATTTTTAAATAAAAAAAAATTTACATTCGATTTACATGCATTTCAACAGCTCTAAATCACGTTAATGACGCTTTGAATACTTGTTAGACAAGCTTAACTACTGTATAAGTGAATGCATTATTTCATCATTAAATATTATCTAGATCACTGAGAAATTTTAAAAAGTTGATGATTATTTAATAATTATTATGTCAATGATGATAACTTGCTGCGTTTAGAAAAAATGTTTCAACTTTTTAATGACTGCAATGAAAATTCATTTTCAATATTTGACGACAAATTGTGAGAGATAATGAAGTTTTTATGTCTTCCATTTATTTCTCAATAGATTACTAATTTACTCCAATTTTTAATAAAAATGACCACAAGGTTTAGTACAATTAATATTTTTTTCTGTGATAACTAACATTGGAAATTTCGAAAATTGAAAATTTGAAGCTGCAAATTACTTTAAAAATATTTATTATTACAACTGATGTCCGCAAATATTTGTTATGCTTAATTACTATATATTTTTCCGCATAAATACATTCTTAACGAAACACTATCCAGTATATTGAGAAAATAAAATTATACTTGTTGAAATCATTAATTTAAATTTTTATCTGATTCGCGCGTTTATTGAAGTGGTTAAATATCGATGCCTGAGATCAATATTTAGCGATGGATCACTTTGCGAATTAAGCCGACGTGCTTCGAATATATTCGAATATTTAGCGAGCTAAAACGCGTGAAAAGGAATCACGCTCTCTTTTCTTTCAGTCTCTCTTTTAAAATCTGCACTGTTAGAAAAGGTTGGAAGTTTTTATTCATAAACTCGTCATCGAAATTTAATATACAATTGTGGTATAAAATTCATGTACTTTTTCAGTAAAATTAAAGCAAATTATTAAAATTCAAGTACTTTTACTGTAAAATTAATACATACATTAATTTTACATTACACTTGTACACTAAATTTAATATACTAGTTTATGAATAAAAACTTCCAGTAAAAATACACTAAATTTCAAGTAAATTTTTTTTACAGTGTGGGCCTGGGTATTTTTGGACAACGTTCGTATTTTTCTTCTTACTGCACGGAGAAAAATTTCTGTGTCGTGACAACATGAAACGGTGACAACAAAAATCGTTTTGTTAGGCTAACAAAAAGATTGATCAGCCCAGCAAAAAGATTTGTCAGGATAGCAAAACTGATTTGCCAGCCTTAAAAAAAATTGTCAGTCTAACGTAACGATTTTTGTTGTCATCGTTTTATGTTGTCATAACACAGAAATTTTTCTCCGTATGACAAAGCTGAATAACCGCATTTATATCTATATTTAGGTCTGTATCCGAAAATTTATATTTTATTTATTGTGAAGAATCTATATTCACAATATATGGAAGAGTTGACCAAATATCATATAATAAATGTGTTTACTGTTTAATTTCTTTGTATATATATCTCTCTACATCAATTACTTATATAATTGTAAAAGAACTAAAATTGATTAATTATTATGCCTGAAATTGTGATCCCAATACAGATAATTATTCTGACCATTTCATTTGTCACAACCCTCGTGGAGTTTTTAGTCTCTTTCAAACTCTCACTGAAAAATATGTCATTGATTCAATAAATCCATCGTTTGCGGGCTGTCAAAAGAAGTATTTTTGAATTAATTCAAGTTCTTATTCGTCCAATCCCATTTAACATTAAAATGGTATGCATTCATATCTCCGAAATTCGCAACACCGAAACAAAAGACGGCGTAAGCTGTTTTGACTTGAGTTGGAACTTAAGATGTAGTTTAATACAATACTAAAGATTGATCTTGAGATCAATCTTAAGATTGAACTTTTTTCTGAATCTGATTGGGTTCTTAAGCTCAATCTTAAGTTTAAACTTCCGTCTGAACTTAAGTTCGATTTTCAGTGTGATCTTGAGTTTGGATTTAAGATCAAACTTAGGTCTGAACTCAAGTTCGAACTTTCGCTTAAATTGGAGTTCACACACACAATAAGGGAATCAGATTTGAAAACTCTGAAGATTTAACCGTAGTTAATGGAATTTTGATTTTTTTTTCTAGTCACGATATATTTGTACAATTACCCACAGAATTCGTCTTGAGTGTAATGTGAAATGTAGCAACGAAAACATATTCAATATTATTCGTATCTTTACATCCATATGTATAAATACGTTTTAGAGTGTAAGAAATTAATGCAAAAAAATTTCATATGGATTCTGTAGAATCAAGAAATTAATTTAAAATGAGGGAAAAAGGATACACTTATAATTCTTTTGACAACAATTTTCTTTTAATCTCGTTACTAACTTCTTGGCATTACTATCATCGAAATCACCAAGATCAATGTGATATAAAACGATGAAGACGAATGAGATATACAAACTTTCGCGACAATAGCAGGATGGCTGTTAAAATCCTCCGAGATCTGCGACCATACGTTGTCGTTCTTTCACCCTAAAACTCGATCTCTACATATTACCAATTCGAACTTATGCCGATGATAGATTTTCGAAAAAAATCATTTTCTCGCTTGCCGAACATCTGATTATCTTTTTTGCTGACATATCTAATACGGTTAGCTTGGAAAAACAAAATCATAAACCAATGCGCCTTCGGAGTCCCTGTGAAACGATTTATGCATCCCTTCATTTATTTTGTAAGCCTAACACTTGAAGTTCGTTCTTAAGATTGGTCTTGAGATCGATATTAAGTTCGAACTCAGTTTAATCTCAAGAACTTGAGATCGAACTCAAGGTCGAACTTAAGATCGATCAACAACTCTCAAGCAAGTTCGGACTTAAGATTGATGTTAAGTGCGATCTCAAGATCGATCATAAATTCGCACTTAAGTGCAAACAAACTGTGCCGTGTTTTGTTTTTTCGTGATTATGATTTTCGGCCATGTGAATTTCGGCGTTAGGAATGCATACCATTAAAATAATAAAATATAATTTTGCTTATTATAGATTTATTGTTTCGATCTCGTATGGAATTGGAAGAATTAGAATTCAAATTAAGTTGATAACGCTCGCTTTTGGCAGTCCGCAAACGATGGATTTATTGAATCAATGACATTTTTTTTCCAGTGTTCGTAATATTACTAGTGTCGAATAATATTTAATCTTAAAACAAAGAAAAAATAATAATCAATGAAAGAGATGATTACATACTGAATATTGATATTTGCAAATATTTATATTCTCATAAAAATGTTGTTGTTTCTTTTTTTACATTTATACATTGTACAAATTTCAATTTTAAAAACGTTAAAGACTTTTCTTTCTAGAATCCTCCTGCCCCTTAAAACTAGGTATCTCTCTAAAAGAAAACATTTATCTCTGCCTATATTATCTGCGCATCGCATTATATTACCGCAAATTACTTTCATAGCGAAGAATAAGCACAAGTGGAAAGAAGTCGCGAGCTTCAAACAATATAGCAGTAGCCACGTTCTCGCCAGCTAGAATTGCACGTTGCTAATGGTTGAGGAGGGGGATGAAGACGGCGAAGAAAATTAAAGGTATCACCATCAGAGACTGAGAGAGAAGGAGATGAAAAGCGAAAAAGACGCGAAACTGCAGGCTTGGAGTGTCGGAGGTGGCGGAAAGAGGTGGCCAAGGAACACGCCGCATACCGCACAGTCGAGGAGCCTCCTTCTGCACCTTCTGCACCTTCTGCGCACTAGCCTCAGCAGCCGGAGGGTCACGAGGCCGGTAATAGATTCGTACCGCTAATTTCGCCAGTGCGCAATTAAACCTAATGCTTCGAACATTATTATCTTAGAGGCGCAGCACCACCAGACATATCCACTTCTGCTGCTGTTGCATTTCTTGGCCACATTGTGCCACGATCCTCGCTAGGAAATCTCCAATGATTGGCAGACTTTGCAGCAAATTTCACACGATAGAAGTAGACACAAGTATGCCAATAACTATATTTCTCGTCTCTTTATGTTGCCTATCATTGGGTATCACTTTTATAGCTTGCACCTCATGAGCTGTAACTAAAACAGCACGTGTTTCCTACACGAATATGTGTACGCATTTTCCTGTACATCTGCTGGCGTTGTTTCAAACATAACTCGCTGAAATTATCTCACAACTACAAGGATATAAATGCAGAAGTATACATATAATATTATTATATTTCTACACGTTTTTCATTATGCCATTTCAACTCCAGTTCTACAGAGGTTTAATATGCGTTTTGATATCTTTCGGAGTTTGTGGGTGCAACGTATGTACTAAAAAAATGATATATAGCCCGACATATGGAATTGGGCATATGTAGCATTCTCTGTGTAACTTTTATTTTTTTTTCTTCTTTTCTATACTTTATATTTCTTTTCTATTTTTTGTTAAAAATTTAAAAAAAAAAGAAAAATGATTCTCATAATTATCTCAATATCAAAAAAAAATATAAAACTGGTGACATATATTTTATAATCGTTTCCGAGTATTTAATTTAATAAGAATTAGCACTTCAAAAACGAGAAACTCGCGAATATAAATGATAAATAATACAATAAAAAGAACACATATAACGGTAGAAATTTTTATATTCAACATTTCATACGAAATTAAGTTTTACATTCATTAATCAATACATACACTACACATTCACACCAAAAGGACCGTGTATTTTACATTTCCAAAGAAAACAAGCTCATGATAAATAAAATAATTTCTCTCTCTCTCTATTATTGATAATTATTTCTCATACTTATCTTTCGTGAAATAATATATAATCGACGAAAATTACCGGCCGGCTTAATATAAATTATGTCGAATTGTTTAATTTAAAAGACACGAAGAGGCACGTCTGCCCAGTACGACGGTTGAGAGAAGAAAGACACTCCCGAAATTTCGGAGTACCGTTAGCTTCGCGACTTTGGCCTATGTACTAGACATATGCTCGATTTACGGCTACTATATGTAATCGCAAGTTCCAGTAAATCGAAAGCCTATTTAAGTCAATTGCTCGATCGTTGTGCGAAGGTACATAAATTTGATTTTGGTAAAATCGATCGTCACATCTGTCAATTCAGCCACTTTTTTTCGACCCTCTCCGATGTGCCCTGTAATTGGTTATAAGAATGTACCACTAAAAGACACTCTATGTGAATTTTTTCAGATTTTTAAAAATAATTTTTTAGAAAATGGCTTTTTTTTATTCAAGTGCAAATATCTCAGAATTTTTAAGTTACTGAAAAAAAATGTCAGCACATAAAAGTTGTCGTTTATTGTTAGCTTTCGAGCAGAATATTCCAAATAATTGTCACGTTCCTGTGAGTATGATTTTTTTCCGAAAAATGGAGGAATTTTTTTTTAATTAAGAAAAGGATATTTTTTTTCACTGAAAAAATTACAGAGTATTGCTACATGACTGTTGATATCACAAAAAAATCGCCAGAGTGGCACCGATCGATCTTCTGGTATTAAAAAATGCATTTGTGTGGAAGTTCCGAAAAACGGGGGCATTATTATTTTTTTCATAAAAAAAAGGTTACTTTTTTTTTACTAATAAAATTACAGAGTATTCTTGCATGACTGTAGATATTGCAAAAAAAATCATCAGAGTGGTACGGATCGAGCTTCCGGTATAAAAAAAAATAATTCCCCCGTTTTTCGAAACTTCCACACGAATAATTTTTTTTAATACCGTAAGCTCGATCCGTACCACTCTGATGATTTTTTTGCAATATCTACAGTCATGCAAGAATACTCTGTAACTTTGTTAGCCAAAAAAAAGTGACCTTTTTTTATCAAAAAAATAATAATGCCCCCGTTATTCGGAACTTTCACATAAATGCATTTTTTAATACCAGAAGATCGATCGGTGCCACTCTGGCGATTTTTTTGTGATATCAACAGCCATGTAGAAATACTCTGTAATTTTTTCAGTAAAAAAAAATATCCTTTTTTTAATTAAAAAATAATTCCTCCATTTTTCGGAAAAAAATCATACTCACAGGAACGTGACAATTATTTGGAATATTCCGCTCGAAAGCTAACAATAAACGACAACTTTACAAGTTTATTGACTTGATTTCGGGCTCATTTTTTGAGTTATTATTGATGATATGCCTATCACAATAAATATGAACGTGGCGATAATTATTCTGTTAATTCTTGTTCATTGTATCTTGTATTATTTACAATTTTCCGTGTTGTATAATTCAAATTTCCATGTTTATATTAATTATACGCACTGATTTTTTTCTGAAAGATTTTCGAAATATGTTTTGCCTTTATTTTTATTTTTGATATACATCATATTAGAACATTTATATCGTGAATTGAAAGCAAACAAAATATAGAATTATGACACCTGCTGTTGGTACAATTCCGCTTAGGGTTCATTGAAAAAACCCTTAGAGTTATTGCGGGTGCAACGTGTGGCTGCAGCGCGAAGACGAGCACGTTAGTTTCTTTCGCTTCTTAATATATCTTTTATTCTCATTCTTAGTTCTGTCCCTCTTGTTCTTATTCTTCTTCATGACGCAGCATCAGCGAGTCAGAAGCAAAGCTCGGGCTGGGCTACGTCGAGAATGCAAATCACAATTATTGTTACTGGCCGGCTCGCGCGCGCGGACGTCGTGACGAGGCGGGGGCCTCTCGCAGCACCACCATCAGCAGCAGGGGCCCCCGACAGACATATTGTTTCAATTATGTCGGCGAGTAGAATGCTGGGAGACGGCTCATTCTCCTCTCTTTTTATTTATCGCTCTATCTCCCTTCGTCTTCACGTCTTCATGTATAAGACATTCTCGGTCAGATCACTAACCATAACTTTTGAAAATCTTTTTTTTATCCATTCAAATATATTTCGCCCACTCCAACAATTTTTCTGTAAGTTATGTACTTGCTAATAAAGGGAATTTTAAATCAAGAGAAAATAAAAAGTGTCTGATTAAGTAAAAAAAATATATAATTAGAAAAAAGTGCCTAAACTGAGAAAGAATGCATCTTATATTTTTTATCCTTCTTAATATTTTTTACCCACTCTGTCAATTTTTCTAGACGTTCTGGACATACTAATGAAACTAATGTAAAATTAAGACGAAAATAAAAAGTGTTCGAATGAGTAAAAAAAAATAAAATTTTAGAAAAAAGTTGGTGATTTCGCAGAGAATGGACTCGTTACTTTTTGTGCTTCTAAATATTTTTGACCCACTCTGACAATTTTTCTACAGGTTCTGGAGATGCTAATAAAGCTAATATAACATTTAGAGGAAAATAAAAAGCGTCCGAATGAGTAAAAAAAATATATTTAGAAAAAAGTGGCTGATTTTGCAGAGAATGGCTCATATACTTTTTATGCTTCTAAACATTGTTTCATCCACTCTGACAATTTTTGTATATATTCTGGACATACTAATAAAGCTAACATAAAATTGAGAGCAAAATAAAAAGTGTCCGAATGAGTAAAAAAAAAGATATTTAGAAAAAAGTGGCTGATTTTGCAGAGAATGGCTCATATACTTTTTGTGCTTTTATATTTGTTACCCACCCTGATAATTTTTGTATATGTTCTGGACATACTAATAAAGCTAATATAAAATTGAGAGCAAAATAAAACGTGTCCGAATGAGTTAAAAAATATGTAATTAGAAATAAGTGGCTGATCTAACAGGGAATTCCTCGTACAGGTTTTATAGTGAGCGTAGAAAGTCTACACAAAGATTTTAGATCTTTCCTCGTCATCGACAAGGAATATAGCACTCTGTGAGAGACTCTTTGGCGAACTCTACGCGGAACACGTCAAAAGAGCTTGGAAATGGCCAGCGTTGCCCATTCGCAGGCGCATAGTTCTTCTTCTTCTTCTTGTGCCTGGTTATATGGTCCCTTTACTGCTCTCCGGGGTAAGCATACTGCACCGGTGAATCCTCTCTCATAACGGTCTGTAATAACAACGATAATAAGAACTACGACGAAGACTTGTTCGTCGTATAATGATGAGCCAGCACACGAGGACGGAAAACCATGACAGCGGGACAGGTATACGTGCTTCGGGGCTTGTGACGAGTTCAACGGTAACGGTCACATTGCTTGTCATGTGTACCAGTTTTGGTCATATTTATTAATCGAGTTTTCCGTCCGCTACTATTCAACGGGATTTTCGTCTGAGTATTCTTACACTGAGAAAACAAATGTACACGGAAAGAAATGTTTAGTTATGACAGCTACGTTTCGAATTGGCTGTACACAATATCTCAAAAATTAGTCGCCTCAACCATATCGAATAGAAACCTCAACTATTCACGATTAGTTCTCGCGAGATTAGTGAGGTTAAGGGGATGCTGGAGTAGATTTTGATACCGACTTTGGTCCGTAAGTTTTCCGATTAGGTCACAGGTGGCGCCGAGTAGTCTGCTTACTTTTGGCAAAAGATACCGAAAGCAAAATGGCCGCACACCATATGTCAACAGACCTTTGCTGTAAGATATAATTGTTTCTGGAAATTAGATATGTAAAATCAGACCGGACGTCAATTCTGTGATGATTTCTAAATATTCCAAAACCATCAGAATGTTAACTACACAAGCCAAATCCATATATAGTGTATACTACGGTCGCATTGCAGAGGCTCGGAGCTTTTGCCAAAAGCAAACAGCGCCACCTGTCTCCTAATGACGGAACTATATTCATGCTCTTTACCAGCTCTGAGCCTGTGCGAAAAGCAAACAGTCTTTGCAATCGTAGTATACACTATTCGTGGATTTGGTTTGTGTAATCGACATTCCGGCGGTTTTGAAAGGTTCAGGAATAATCAAAGAATGGGTGTCCGGTCTGATTTAACACATCTGAATTCCAGAAACATTTATATCTTACCTCAAAAGACCTGTTGACATTTCAAGCGGTCATATTGGTTTTTGAGAGGTTCAGTAATATACAATTTCTTACATTTCTTGTATGTTTTGAACAGTAATTCGACCGGACACCCAAGCATGAATGTTTTTATTACATCCCTGCAAAAGTTGACGTATCATATTTTCGATGAATAGTGTATACTACGAAATCGCCTATTTTCACCGACCAAAATTGGTAAAAAAATCTACTCCAGCATCCCCTTAACCGATCCAATCGTGTTGGGTCTACCACTCGAATAGTTGGGACTACCATTCGAATTGTCGGTATTACTATTCAAATCGTTGGCACTACCATTTGAGTTGTAAGGGAAATAGAATAATCGATTGGTTGTGTCAACTTATTTTTTGGTTATGGCAACTAATCTTTTCTATCCGTGTAAATAAATGTAAATTAACTAAATCGGCGTCGACCCTCGTGCAAACGAATTTTTCGTTTAGGACAACCAAATTTTTAGTTTCTTCAATAATTATTTGATTCAATTATTTAAAATGTATTTGCGGTAACCAAAATATTTGTTATACCAACTAAAAATTCATTTGAACGAGGGTGTACGCCGATTTAGTTCATTCGACATTTTTTTTCTCAGTGTACTTCATTGATTTCTTTGGTTTAAGGAAATTTTTTATTAATTCAATGCCACTACATTTCATTGAATTTCTGATCATTCAAAGAAAGCACAATATTAGCTAATTCTTAATCATTGGTTTTAAAGAAATGTTTCATAGTTTGGAATTTTAATGAAATTTCTTTGAATCAAGGAAACTTTTTCTCTCGGTGTAGAATGACAACTTGAACCCATTACGGTGATGTTAGTAAACGTCGGTAAGAAGAATTAGGTCGAGCACTTGTCCCCAAAGTTTCCTTCTCTATCGGCTGAAATTGGGCCCCATTCTACCGGCTGCAGTAAGCCGGTATAACGGATTTTATGGCCGTTTTGCAGCGTGGAATTGCGGGCACGATGTCCACAGAGAAACAGAGGGAGAAGACAATACCGATACAAAAGTGAAACCCCTGTTGAAGAGAAGAAGAAGGGGAGTCCTCGTGATGGAGGTAATTTAGATGCGTCTTCGGGTCACGACTACCTCGACTATTACCGCTATTACCGGATCCACGGACCCAGTCTCTTATCTTTTTTCTTTCCTTTTTTTTTATTTTACTTCTCCTTTTGTCTTCTTTCTTCTCGTCTGTCCTTCTTATTCCCCTCAACCCCATAGTATGCCATCCCACGCCATACTTTTACCATTATACGATATCACGTCCCCTTTGAGTCGCTTTTCAAGTGATCGCTTTGCCGAAGGAATATTGAAACCGCATCGATAATGTGAGGACGATTGTCGCCGAAGGACTGTAACACGATTTTCCATTCGGCGACTCTTATACACACCGCGTCCAGAACTCGTGAATTTTTCCCACCTCGGCGATTTGCATCGGCGCGTCTCGATCAGACGAAGAGCCCTCACTGAATATTTCTCCTTACGAGTCTTGATCTCTTGAACTCTCAATCGAATACGACTTGTAATAATAAGTTTGAACGATGTTCGCGTATACTTGAAGAAGAAGACGAAGGAGAAGAAGAAGAAGATGAGAATATATGCGAACGAAGAATCCATCGGTTCGCATAATATACATATTCTACCGATGGTGAACAGCCATTAAACAACAATTTCTCCGTTGGGTGGAGATCTTAGGGAGACCGGGGCGAGTTGAAACACTCACCTTAAAATGAGGACATTCATATTTTTGGGCACTATCATCATACGACATAACTTATAGTGAAATTGTCGTAAATGATGACAAGGCGATGTAGGTTTTAACGAGGAAAATGTTCTCCCTCGCTTTCGTATATTTTTGCAAGTGTTTCCGTAATGGAGAAACAAACAATTAAGACATATTAATAAAAGTTAATAAATAAAAAGGGAAACATAAGCTGAGTTTTAGAGACGGCGAGTTCCTGAGGAAAAGGAAAGGGTTACTACTTGAAGTCGGCAGTCACTTATTAGAGGAAAAATTCACTTATGGGCAGTAAATTTGTTAGGGAGGGCAATTTACGTTAAAAGAATATTTTATTTAAGTTATTTTTTTATATCTATATTTATACTCTTTGGAAAAAACACAATTTAACGGGAAGTCCCGACTTGTGGACAGTCAGGTGAATTCTGTAAGAAAAGAAATTACTTAAACAGCAACCTCGGGTTAATATATTTACTTATGAGCAGTAAATAGGGCAAACATTAGGAATTGTACGTAGGCAGCACCCTTCCCGGATCCTTACCTCCTGCGGTCGTCTCTACTGGGAGAAACAGGCAGGAAGTTTCGGATCAAAAGCTCTGAATCTTCACTGCTTATATGCACGGCCGGGACTCCTTTCTCTTGCGGGAGAAACTGCATCGTCGTGGCCATCTGTCGGCCGAGCGGGAACTACGGGAGCTTTCGCGAGCTCAGGCGCGGGTCGCCAACTCGAGGGGCCCGGGCCGTTAGGGAAATTTTATTTCAGTTTAGGACGGGGTTTTATTTTACAGGAAGAAAAAAAACTGTAAGCCAGGAGGCAAACAGTGAATGTGAATAAATGTGATTTTTCTGAAGTGTGATGCTCTCTGGGACATTTTATTTTTGCAAGCTTTTAGGTGGCGATTGAAGTTTAACTTGTGGTCAATGTTGACTCCTAGATATTTAACACATGGTACGGGAGCTATTTCGACGTTGGATAGAGAAACCTTAGGTGAATGTGGAGTTATTTCATGGTTGAATATGATGAGTTGTGATTTACGTGGATTTGGCTTAATCCAAAATGTCATATTTACATTGTACTTAATTTTTTTTTGTTATTTTTAAAGACAAAAGTGTAAAATCTCCGAATTTCTTATGTCACTTCCAATTTAACACATAAAAACATGTAAATTCTACAAATTTTATTTATCACTTTGGATTGAACACGAACATTTTTTGTTTAACTCTTTCTGTAACTTTTTGAAGGCCACAGATTCCGCAGGCCACGGATTAGGTATATATGTCAACAGTAACTTACTTCTGTTATAACAGTTTAATCTTGCAAATTTGAAAAATAATTTTCAAAAATTATTAGAAACATTGAAAAAACATCGAATAATATTTTTTTATTGGAATTGACTGCGCGAATTTTTAGGGGGAGAAACTGCTGTAGGACCCGTTGAGAATTTAAAAAAAATGATAAATTGTTTTTGTTCACAAGAACGGTCAGCAAAAAAAATTATTTTTAAGACTACTATAAGATTTCTTTTTGGTACATTCCATCTTCAGCAAAATCACAATTTTTTTCCTATAACATGCTTAAGCATTGCTAAGAAATATGTATTTATTCCAAATCGACTAAGACAATCTTTAGTATTTTTTAATAACTTTTGCAAGTGATTTTTTTCTTGGTTTTTTTTTATTTTAAATTTGAGTACTCGTGTAATAGAATTAAGTTATTGTTAAAATAAATACTGAATTCGCGGTAATGCATCGAACCTATGCTTATTCTGCTGCGGTCTTTAACATGAAATGCGCAAATTACACAAAAAAACTTGTTAAATGAAAACAACATTTTTGTGACTTACAAAAAATGTAATAAAATTATTTGTTACTGCGCATATAGAATGTTGAAAATTGCGCACAATATAACCGCTCGATTATAGGACACAAACCCAATATTCGTATTGCAAATCATTAACACAAAATCAAATTAAAAAATGACAAATAGTGTTCCAACTAGCCCCGGTCTCCTCTAGTAGAAGGAAAGAAGGGTAGGATGGTTCAACGACACGCTAATGCGGCCAATTATCCGAATCGCAATAATAATCGAAGCGGCGATGCAGAGAGGAGAAAAAGGCCTCCGGGCCACTGAAGAATATTCCAAGCGCGTTATATATATGTTGTGTGCTCTCGAAATTCGTAAAGCGCATCGCGCGCATTATTACTGTACCCGACGATGCCCGAGGGCTGAACGCATGCGCACGCAATGAATGCACGTCGTTTGCCAGTATGTGCGCAAAACTTCAGCGAGAATAAATAAATAATAATAGCTGCGGATGCGCCGCTCAAGAGGATGTGCGAGAAGGCACTCACTAAGTTAGTTTATACATGTTTATATCTATATATATATGCATGCATATGTTGTTACACTCTTGTATCTCTTTATTGCACAGGCTCTGTGCTACTCACTTGCAGAATGACTCGCCCCGAAGCGGCGAAACGCAGATCCCATCGTTCTTGCAGGGACTAGGTGAACACGAGACAAATCCTGAAAAAATAGAAAAACGAAAAATTAATAAAATTATTTTAAAATGTTGGAAAAAGTAAATTATTGGAATTTTTCTAGTTTTACTCTTACACCGAGAGAAAAGATTTCATTGACGCCAAAGAAATGGGTGGATTGATTTTTTTTTTCATTGATTTCAACGAAATATTTCTTTGATTTCAATGAAATAGTGTAAATAAAGATTTACTTAGTGAGCATATAATAAAGAAACAGTTTCATTGTTTTAAAGAGACACTTTCATTGGTTCAAAGAAACGTTTTCATTGATTTCTCTCTCGCACCTAACCTCACTTCTTTGTTTTCCGGTTCTCCCGAACAAACGGCTTTGAGTTTCGAGGAGCCAGAAGCTTAGCCTATTTCTGCCGTACTTCCTTACATACTCACAAAATTTGAGCTTTATCTGCCGCGTACTTCAGGAAAAAATAGGTTTCGAAATTTTGAGGTGGTAAGCAGAAGGTTTCATTGAATCAGAGACGAAATCTTTGAAATCAATGAAAAAGGTTCATTGATTTAAAGAAATGTTTCTTCGAATCAATGTCACTACTTTTCATTGGTTTGAGATCATTCAAAGAAAAAATAGTATTGAAATTCAAGTATTTCAGTTCGTTGGCAAAGATTTCCGTGAATCAATGAAACTTTTTCTCTCGGTGTACGAACTGTTAGTAAGAATATTGGTTAAATTCTCCAATCTTTAAATCTACTAAAATTAAGTGAATAAAATAATATTATAGTGTTTTTGTTGCTGGAATGTCAAATTATCTATATTTATCATCATTTCATGGCTAGCTGTCATTTGACTACGTGATGTGCAGCAACTACCTTAAAACAGGGGAACACAATGATTCATAACGCAATTACAACACGAGACAAATCCTGAATTAAATATAAAAATTAAAAATTAATAAAACTATTTTAAAATGTTGGGAAAAGTAAATAATTGGTATTTTACTAATTTTCTAATACTCCATGTATTTATAGATTAGATAAAAGTAGGTTTTAGGCGGCCCTTGATGAGAACAAATGTTAACGTACATGTAACCAGTATCTTCAAATATTTCTTTGAGATTTTTGAGATTCTTGAAGCACTTTGATCATTTATCGAATACTTTTCTCCGACATATTTGAATTTATGGCTTTCGCAAATAATTTTCCCTAACAGTCGTTAGTAAGAATGTCGGTTAAATTCTCAAATCTTTAAATGTAATAAAAATAAGTGTATAAAATAATATTTTTGGATTTTTGTTATTGGAATGCCAAATTATCTGTATTTATCATAATTTCATGGTTGACTGTCATTTGACTAGATGATGTGCAACAACTATCTTAAAAAAGAGTTAAACAATAATTCATAACGCAATTACAACACCAGACAAATTCTGAATAAAATAGAAAAATAAAAAATTAATAAAGATGTTTTAAAATGTTGGAAATCGTAAATTATCGTTAATTTCCTAATACCCCATGTACTTATAGTTTAGATAAAAGTACGTTGTATTGATGACGACAAATGTTGATGTTATGCACTTTGATCATAAAATTATGACCAATTACCGAATATCTTTTTCTGATATATATCGAATTATGCCATTCATAAAAAAATATCCCTAACAGTGATTAGTAAGAATATTTCTCAAATTCTCAAATCTATAAATACATACAAAATCGAAAGTGTAAAATAATATTTTGGAATTATGATTTTCATAAAAAAAATATCCCTAACAGTGATTAGTAAGAATATTTGTCAAATTCTCAAATCTATAAATACATACAAAATCAAAAGTATAAAACAATATTTTGGTATTACTTTTATTAAGATCTCAAATTATCTGTATTTATTATAATTTTATAGTTGGCTATCGTTTGACTAGGTGATGTGAAAGAACAATTTTAAAAAGCGTTAATACAATGATTCATAACGCAATTACAAAATAGTAGGGTGAGATAAAAGTACGTATCAATAAGAATATGATGGAGCTATTATTTCTTCATGACTCTATTATTCCGTCAGCTATTTATGAAGCGCGGTGTCTACTCGTTGTAGTAGTATTATGATATAGTATTATAGTATAGAGTGGAGGTATGGCTATCGAACGAGCGACGAGGGCAGACGAGCTCGCGCTTCAGTGACGCACGCACGCATAAGCTGTCGGCGTGTGTGAAACCGTTCGAGTCCAAGTTCCGGCAACTTAAGCAGGATGTGCGCGGGTGGTTTCATACACAGGCTGATGCTGCTGCTGCTGATGCTCCACGACGCGAACCCCGACCCTACACTGCCACACGTTCCCTCGCGGTGCGTTCACATGTATACATGCATGGTATTAACGTGCCTATATCAGAATACCAGTGTATAAGACTACATATAAGGCATGCATATCTGAACAATGTAACAATCGACCGCGCTTTAATATTTGCCGCAATGATGACCACCAAAGATCAAGTTCCTCGATAATCTTTAGCTTATTCCACTCTTGAACAGATTCGCATTTTTCCTTAAGGGGACGGAGTCAGGTCAAAAAGATTTTGGAAATTCAATATCATCCAAATCCTATTGCATATAAAAATGCCCAACGCACTATATTGTTGGTAGTCGATTAAAGGATATTTTACTGTCGTCTGACTTGCATATGCTTTTAAATATTATCTTAAGCAAAGATCATAGGTTTTCCATTCTGCGCATGATTCAGATCAAACTACTAGGCAGATTGGAATGGTTGACGTCTCATTTTCTTCTTCATGAACAGATACACCGGCTACATGGAGCAAATGTTAATAAAATGTAATATTTTTTAAGTAACATAATTATTAATAAATAAATTTTATGCTGTTTTCTAAATCAGTGATTAACTTTGCTTTCAGAATGAAAAAAAATAGTTTGCGCCATTTAGCCGGTGTATCTTTTCATGAAGAAGAAAATGAGACGTCAATGATTCCAATCTGCCTAGTAGTTTGATCTGAATCTTGCGCAGAATGGAAAACCTAAGAACTTTGCTTAAGATAATATTGAAAAGCATATGCAAGTCAAACGACAGTAAAAAATTCTTTCATCGACTACCAACAATATAGTGCGTTGGGCATTTTTATATGCAATAGGATTTTGATGATATTGAATTTCCAAAATCAATTTTTTTGACAATGTGTACAGCAAATCGAAAACGTAGTTGCCACAACCAAACTTTTTTTTCCGTCTTCTGTCAACTCATTTTTTGGTTATGGCAACTAATAATTTGTTTCCGTGTAAGTAAGATAGTTGGCGCCACAATAGTAGTCGGCCCAACTAACTATTTAGTTCGAGCAACGATCAGCGCCAACTACCTGAAGATAGTTGACCTAACCAAGAAATCGTCTGTCTCTCAGAGCACTAAGTCCTTTTTTCTAAGTCGTCAGAGTCTAAGTCGTTTTTTCCGTGAGTTCAATGAAAAACGCTTCATTGGTTTAAATAAAATTTATATTAATTCAATGCCACTACAATTCATTTGTTTGTATTGAGGATTATTTGCCAGAGGACCTCCATAATCCTAGTGTACACGGAAAGAAAAAAGTAGTTTTGGCTACCAATTCCAGCATATGCTGTGCCGCGTGTTAGTCACTGAAACTAAATCGGAATCGTAGTCTCAACTTTTTTCGGTTGGTAGAAAAAATAGTACGTATGGCCAACAACTTGGTTTCTGCAACTATCACGGCTGCTATCCAATCCAAATGATTCGTTACGCCAACCAACCGGTGAGTTGAGGTTTTATGATCTCAGCTGGTCATTGATATTATCGATACTCTACCAACGAGGTTATAGTTTCTTCAACCGACTGAGTAATTGGCGTTATTCTAACTATTTCGATTGGTTGTTGTGACCGATAAATCCGTTTTTACAACTACTTTTTTCTTTCCGTGTATTAATAAATTTGACTATGTATCTATCTTTCTTTCTGTCGTCTTTTTTCCAGCTCTTTCTCACTCCGACTCTTCTTGGCAAGCCTTTTGTCGTTCAATTTTTATGTGTATGTACCATACTCAAATACAAAGTACGGAACACACCTCTCGTGTAGCCTGCGACCCAGAGCCCTTATTCTCGGTTCTTGAAACACGAATGTTCACTTTGCCCGGCTTGTCAAAGGCCCGCGTGCATGCAACTCACCAAGAGCAATCGAACGCGGCCTTAAATTTCGCACTCGAAACAAAACTCGTGCCCGATGTTCCTTCATTCTGCTAATTGCCACTTTGATAAGCCACTACAGCGTGCCATTCGGAATTTTGCATTCATCGTGCCAAAGGGCAATGCTCTGAAGCAACGCTGCATATACTTAATCATTTTTTATACATAATTATATACTCCTTATATTTTTATTTATCAAAAACAAATTCATTACCCAAATTGTTTGAAAAAAATGTATTAATTTATTGCAAAAAAGAGTTACGTACGGTCAATCCAAAGAATTTGGATACAAATTTCAGGAAACTCAACCAAACATACGATCAATAAGGAAATAATATCAATAAGGAAATATTTTGTCGATAGCATTGTCTAATCGGTTGAGCTAAAAATACATTGAGTTGTAATAATAAAATCCAGTCTTTAATGACGATGGTAATTTTTAGTCAACTCAACCCCCACAACCATTTTTAGTCAACTTAGCCCCCCACAACCATCGGATTTGGTTAACTCAGACCAAATTTTTTAAATGTTACTAAATCTTTGTCTCGGTGTAATCTTTTCAGTAGTGGTAATAGTAAATGAATATTTATTGACAAAATACACGGTGACATAGATTTACATACATTTAGATTTTATATCTATTATTAAAGGAGGATTTTATATTGTATTGTCAACGGGCCATCGACCGTAGTCCTTCAGCCCAACGTTTTTGGTATTAGGTTGGGTTTTCTATTTTTTTTTATAAAAAAAAATATGCTTTAGTTATTAAAGTAAGTGTGTACGAATTAGATTTTTACACGTTTTCCTCCTTATTCATCATTTCTAGGAGTTGGCATACACCGAGAGGAAAGATTTCATTGACCCCAAAGAAATGGGTGGATTGATTTTTTTTCATTGATTTCAACGAAATATTTCTTTGATTTCAATAAAATAGTGCATTTGAATTTCAAAGAGAACATTTCATTGCCTGTAAATAAAGATTTACTTAGTGAGCATATCATAAAGAAACAGTTTCATTGTTTTAAAGAAACGTTTTCATTGCTCTCTCTCTCGCACCTAACCTCACTTTTGTGTTTTCCGGTTCTCCCGAACAAACGGCTTCGAGTTTCGAGGAGCCAAAAGCTTAGCCTATTTTTGCCGTAATTCCTTACATACTTACAAAATTTCAGCTTTATCTGCCGCGTACTTCAGGAAAAAATAGGTTTCGAAATTTTGAGGTGGTAAGAAGAAGGTTTCATTGAATCAGAGACGATATCTTTAAAATCAATGAAAAAGCTTCATTGGTTTAAAGAAATGTTTCTTCGAATCAATGTCACTACTTTTCATTGAGTTTGAGATCATTCAAAGAAAAGATAGTATTGAAATTCAAGTATTTTATTTCATTGGCTAAGATTTCCGTGAATCAATGAAACTTTTTCTCTCGGTGTACTTTTCATTGAGTTCGAGATGAATCAAAGAAAAGATAGTATTGAATTCAAGTATTTCATTTCATTGGCGAAGATTTCCGTGAATCTATGAAACTTTTTTTCTCGGAGTATAAGTGGGCAATTTAATTTATGTTGTTGGTAATCTTTTCAGAAGATCCAGAAAATAAATAAAAATAATGGAAGCAAAGATTTTACTTTGTTCTGAGGGTGGAGGCGAGAGAAGAGAAGGTGACGCACAAGCAATGGAGCAAAAGTCAGTGCACAATGAAGTCGCCATTCGCATGTGCTGTCCCGCGGGCGACAGCAAATAGGTACACAACGATGCGTAAAAGGGGATGAGTGCGAGGCGCGCGGAGTATATATATAAAAGATCGCTGGTGCGAGAACGCGTCCGCGGGCCTCAAGACGGATGAGATCAGTTAAACCAAACTGCCTTCGTGACAAATCCTCCGCTTCCTCTGGTCTCGCTCTTCTCTACGAGTGAGAAAGATCGAGCTGCTATATACACAGTCAAGAAGAAAAGAAAAGAATGGATACGCGCGCTTACAATAATACACAGGACAAGGGAAGTGCGTGAAACGGACTTTGTAACCAACTATGAAGAAAAAGTATGAGTGTGAAACGGAGTCTCTAGAATTCTGCGGTAATAAAGTTAAAGAAGGGGAGACAAAAACTGTAAAGTCATCAGATCTTTAAATCTTGGGGTTAGAAATTATTTCCTACACGATTTTTTTTTCACAGATTTCTACATTCAGCGAAATTGTTTCAACTGTTTTTCACTGACTTCGAGATTCAGAGAAATTGTGTAAATTTATTCTTAAATTTTATGACCAGAATGAACATAGAGAAAAAATATATATTATCCTGCTACACCGAGAGAAAAGATTTCATTGACGCCAAAGAAATGGGTGGATTGATTTTTTTTTCTTTGATTTCAATGAAACAGTGCATTTAAATTTCAAAGAGAACATTTCATTGACTGTAAATAAAGATTTACTTAGTGAGCATATAATAAAGAAACAGTTTCATTGTTTTAAAGAGACGTTTTCATTGGTTCGACGAAACGTTTTCATTGATCTCTGTCTCGCACCTAACCTCACTTTTTTGTTTTCCGGTTCTCCCGAACGATCGGCTTCGAGTTTCGAGGAGCCAGAAGCTTAGCTTATTTCTGCCGTACTTCCTTACATACTCACAAAATTTGAGCTTTAGCTGCCGCGTACTTCAGGAAAAAATAGGATTCGAAATTTTGAGCTGGTAAGAAGAAGGTTTCATTGAATCAGAGACGACATCTTTGAAATCAATGAAAAAGTTCTCTGGTTTAAAGAAATGTTTCTTCGAATCAATGTCATTACTTTTCATTGAGTTTGAGATCATTTAAAGAAAAGATAGTATTGAAATTCAAGTATTTCATTTCATTGGCAAAGATTTCCGTAAGTCAATGAAACTTTTTCTCTCGGTGTATTCCTTGGTTATAGTCCTCATGATTAAGGCACATGCCGCTAAATTTTACACATAGTATTTACATATAGTTAATCTGGTTAAGAGCAAAAGAATGACGAAAGATTTCCTCCAACTAAAAAATTAAAAAAGAGTAAGCAAAAAAATACAAAAACTGTGAAGAAAAAGTATGAGTGTGAATCAGAGTCTCTAGAATTCTGCGCTAATAAAGTAAAAGAAGGGGAGCCAAAAACTGCAAAGTTATCAGATGTTTAAATCGTGGGGTTAGAAATTATTTCCTACAACGATTTTTTTTTCACAGATTTCTATATTCAGAGAAATTGTTTCAACTGTTTTTCACTGACTTCGAAATTCAGAGAAATTGTGTACATTTTTTCTCAAATTTTGTGACCAGAATGAACATAGAGAAAAAATATATATTATCCTGCTATTCTTTGATTATAGTCCTCATGATTGAGGCACACGCTGCTAAATTTTACACATAGTATTTACGTATAGAAAATCTGGTTAAGAGCAAAAGAATAACGAAAAATTTTCTCCAATTAAAAAATTAAAAAGACTAATCAAGAAAAATACGAAAATAAAATTCAATAAATAAAGCCAAAAAAGAATAAGCTGTAAGCATATCAAATCGCAAAAAATGTAACCACGAGGCCATATTAAATTAATGTTAGTAGCTCCTTTACGACTGTTTGTGAAGAAATCTATATTTTAACTGTAATAAATTATTTTTAATAAAGCATAGTTACGGGAAATCTCCTACAGAGATGAAATACAGAATCAGCTTTACACTGAGAGAAAAATACATGGTTAAAGCAACAATACTATACTTTTACCATATAATAGTTTACTATTACCATACAATATAATTCGCAGGAGCGCCGATTATATTTTATAGTAATGACAATGACAAAAATAATAGTAGCAAACATAATTATAGCTCAACAAAACAAATACATAGTATCCTGTAAACATCGATATGATCGGGTCTCCTGGGAACTATATCAGCATAGTTGGCTCTACCATTCTACTATATATTGTTCTCAGTGTATGTTGAAAAATAAAATCACTTTTGTAAATACTATTAAATTTATGATAAATAGCCAATAACTAGTTTACCCCGTATCGACAAAGAACTAGAACAATTTATTTTTTACTCGGTCTCCTCTTAATCACAAGATGCCATAACCCTTCAATAAAATCATTGCAACTGGTGGCTCGTGGCTTTACGTATACGTTTACGACTTCTGCGAAAGGGAGAATAATCGTTTATAGAGATCTCGTGGAAAGACAACAAAAAGAAAATACATATAATAATTGCGCTAATTGCTTCAATTCCCGGGGAGTAAATTGGCCCCGAGCTATCTCGTGGGGTTGATGCGAATTGCGAACGGCTTCCTTCCTGCCTGTGGTTCGGACTGACGTGCATCTTGAACTCAGCCAGGAATTCATTCCCTGTGGTGTAAATGTATAAATGTGCTCGCAAAGGCTGAGAATTATTAGAATCTCGAGACGCGCGCGTGCACCAATGAAACAAAGTCGTCGACGTCGTTCTTGTTCCATAATTCTACGCTCTGTGCTGCCGCTGTGTGTCGTTTGCTCGCAACTTTATTACTCGCACAGTCGAGGCAATGACTGGCACTTTTATTTCACCGTTCATGATGACAAATGCGTAAAACAACTGGATACATTATAAACAAAAACGAAAAAGATTCAAGTTGATATGATTTATGCATACCGAAGAAACTCAAGTTCATTCTCAACCTTGCGTAAAATACACCAGTCATACAAACGATTGCAAATATTTGTAAAAATATCAAACTCATCAAAACCCTGCAATTTAAACAGAATTGTAAGTCACTGTAATTTTATTTTTTTTAATATGACTGGTGAATATGATTGGAATTATTGGTCTACAATAATAAACTACAATGATTTGAAAAAAAGAAAAAAAAATGATTTTCCATAAAGTTTTAAGTAAAATTGTGAAAAGTAATCAAATGGAACGGTCCTAATTTTTTTATTCAATAATATCTTTATAAAATTTTATGAAAATATTTGTTATTTATAATTTCTTGTACTCGTAAATATTTGTTGCAAAATAACAACTATTAAATCAATTACACGATAACTGTTTGTCAATTAAAATAAAATAGATTTAAAACCCTGAATGGAAGTAAATAAAAAACGTAATTTCTTAATTTCATACGGAAATTATTTTCCTGACGCACAATAAACATCACAGGTTATAAAAGTGACAAAAAAAAATATCTTTGTTAACTAAAAAAATGTAATTGACTGCGCATGCGTCAACAACTATAATAATTGAGTAGAATAAAGTCGAATTAGCAATGAAATTGATTTCTAACTCGAGCCGAAGATTAAATGTAATTGTAATTTAATTTCGATTCGGGTGCAAAGACCTGTTGCTGAGAGACTTCTTCTCGAGAATCGAAGGGGTTAAGGCCAAGGCTCTTTATTTCTCTGCGGTCCAAGAGGCCGAACGAGGGATAAGCTATAGATCGTCGAGTACTCGTATTCGTATACGAGTGTGTTGGTCGGTACTCGACAGCAAAGTACAGGAGGAGGTGGAGTAACTAGTGAACAGCTCACAAGCGGTGTCAATGCTACAGAGCGTAACGAGAATAGCAATAGATGTAGTAGGCGTTCTTTTCTCTCAGTTGTTACATCAAGTACAGAGAGAGCACATCAGCTTCTCGTCTTACATTAAGGAGACATCGACGGTACAGTCAAGTCAATCCATTTATTTATTTATTTTTAAAAAAATGCCATGATGGCATATAATTTTTTTTGAAATTATACTTATTTAACGTCGCATCAACAGCTTAGGTTATTAGCGACGAGAACATGTTTACCCTTTACATTTTTTCTTTTTTGCTTCCTCATAGAGGAAGTTTTGTTTTCATGAAAAAAAAAAAATTTCGAGATTTTTATGTCAGGACACTGAGAATTGTCCAAAACGTCTAGAAAAGTGATTTAGAAAAAATGTCCGTATGTATGTATGTGTGTGTCTGTGTGTGTGTATGTATACAACTCTGAAAATTCGAACGCCGATAACTCAAGAACGGTTTTGTATATCGCGCTCAAATTTGGCACACTAGTGTAGCAGCAAACCCTCTTCAACTGTAGCAATTTTCGACAAAATCTGTGCGAAAATTTCGATTTTATGCCGTTTTGAATTTTTTGAAAAAAGGACGTGGTCGCTCTAACTTTCGTAAAATTTAGTCTATTTTGCTAAATAGTTGGTTATAAGAGTAGGTGCACTCAATGCTGTTTGGTATTGAATTTGGCTCGAATCGGTAAAGTGGTTCAGTTTTTATGGAATTTTAAAGTTTTCCAAAAATTGACATTATCGCTCTATTGTAACTTTTGCAAAATTTGAAATAGCGAGTTCAAATTTTATATATAAATGAAACAATATTCAACCATTATATATGTATAATTTAGTGACAAACGGTATGAAATTTGTGATTTTATGAAATGTTGAATTACTTTTAATAATATACGTTATCACATTTACTTTCGAAAACGCTCTAATATAACGAAATAACGGGATAACGAAATAGAAAAAGCGAATTCACAACATGTTTATTTATCTGATTTAAAAAAGGATGCAAAGTAGAACCTTGCGCATTGCTTCCTCATTATTTTTCGCTTTTCACAAAGCTTCCTCTATGAGGAAGCCAAGATTGAAGAACATACTTTTTTGCTTCCTCAGAGAGGAAGCTTTGTAACAAGCGAAAAATAATGAGGAAGCAATGTGCAAGGTTTTTTTCCCTCCCTCAACCTAGTTACAAATTTTTATATACATTAATTGCTTTAGTAAGGTCTAGAGTTTTTGTAGCATTCGTTTTATCTTTAAGGTACTCTTTCAGGGTAGGAGGAAGACACAAGTTGATCCGAAGGCTTCGGTACTTAGGCCATTCTATAATCATGTGTTGCACTGAGAGCTGAGTGTTGCAGGAGTCACATAATTTAATTGGAGATCGATCGAATAAGTATACATGGGTAAAGTTTATGTGACCTATTCTTAAGCGAGTAATGGCACTTTGGTCTTTCCTATTTGGGAAGTCCGGAGATTTTTTCCCATATGGATTCCCTGATGTCATGAGTTTAATGAGTTTTGTAAGTCGGCTTATAGTCCACAAATTGTTCCATTTATGTTGGATGCTTCTATGTATCGCCTGTTTAAGTTCCTTTGGCGAAATCGTGAATTTGTTGATGCAGTTTGCGGCCTGCGTTGTAGCGGCTTTTGCTGCGGCATCAGCCGCTTCGTTTCCATCAATACCCTTGTGGGGATGGCATATGAGTAAGTCAAAAGAAGAATTTACTGGCACTAAATAAAGTGCGTAATATATTCAGTCGCTTAATGAAAGATACTAATTTACTGGGCCTAATAAAATAAAAAGCGGGATGCTAAGAAATCTACATTCGCGTAATAATATTTATAAAATTGTTCACATTTATTTTCAATAGGAGAAATGGAAATTACGAAGATAGTTACATTTTTCTCATAATTGAGAAGTAAAACAAAGAAAATTATTCGGCGGATTCGTAAGACAACTGTCAGAGATGAAAATGAGCTATCACTTGTCAAGATCGAATTAAAATTATAAATTTGACTTCCTAAAAACTGCGAATACTCTATAGCATTGGTTATTATTGAGGTATTTTTCTATAATTTTTTTACTATAAATTTCTTACTGCATTTAGCAGGATTAATTTAATTAAGATTTCCTTTTAAAATATGTACAAACAATTTCAACTCATACCATTTTTTTATGAAAAAAAATAATAATAATAATACACATAACTCAATTTTTCTCGTAATTAATAAGTAAAACGGAAAGAATAATCGGTGAACATGTAAAACATCTATCAAAGAATAGAATGATCTATATTCTATTATATTTCTATTTTCAAGCATTTTCTTTTCTACGTTGAGCAAAATTTCCTCATTTTAGAACCACCTTCGTTTGCATTAATTTCCTTTTGAGAATGTTTGCAAACAATTTTTGAAATTTTAGTACAAGATTGATGTGACTGTACCAACGATGCCCCCTTAAGCGAATCTCGCTCGTTCTCTCAGTCGTACGAGTTGCTCCGGCGGTCGTACGATGTGTAAGCTCAATCAGCGTGGGCGCAAGATGAGAAGAAGAAGAAGAAGAAGAAGTTCCTTTCGCACCGACGCCTCTCGAGTTCTTCAACTCGTCGTGGTCGTGTAGAATACGTACATCGAGACTCACAATGAGTCGAGAAGCAAAGAAGAAGCAGAGCTCGACCCGAGAGATCCTCGAGTTGCCCCGAGCTCTGATAGGAGATACCCACACACGATTCACTAGAACGATACTCATCATAATCCTCTGCACTCGAAAGGACTTGATTCACAAAACGACGTATCTTCGAAGCTGAGCGATAAATTCTCTCGAGCTCAGAATAATATGTATTGTCGCATTGCTATTCCACCGGTGATATAATGATAAACTGATAAATATTCAGAGGGTAAAAATATCAAACTCATGGAATTCCTGCAATTTAAGCAGAATTATAAGTCACCGTTATTTTAATTTTTTAAATATGAATGATAGTAATAAGATTGTAATTATTGGTCTATAATAATAATCTGCAGTGTTTATGAACAAATGATTCAACTATTATTAAAAAAATTTTTTAAATAATTTTGAATGAAGTTTCAAATAAAATTGTGAGAATGAATGGAAACGAACGGTCCTCCAATAATGTGTCGTAAGTGATGACAAGGCGTTGTAGGTTTTAACGAGGTAAATGTTCTCCCTCGCTTTCGTTTATTTTTACAAGTGTTTCCGTAATGGAGAAACAAACAATTAAAACATATTAATAAAAGTTAATAAATAAAAAGGGAAACATAAGCTGAGTTTTAGAGACGGCGAGTTCCTGAGGAAAAGGAAAGGGTGACTACTTGAAGTCAGCAGTCACTTATTAGAGGGAAAATTCACTTATGGGCAGTAAATTTGTTAGGGAGGGCAATTTACGTTAAAAGAATATTTTATTTAAGTTATTTTTTTATATCTATATTTATACTCTTTGGAAAAAACACAATTTAAAGGGAAGTCCCGACTTATGGCCAGTCAGGTGAATTCTGTAAGAAAAGAAATTACTTAAACAGCAACCTCGGGTTAATATATTTACTTATGGGCAGTAAATAGGACAAAAATTAGGAATTGTACGTAGGCAGCACTATTCCCGGATCCTTACCTTCTGCGGTCGTCTCTACTGGGAGAAACGGGCAGGAAGTTTCGGACCAAAAGCTCTGAATCTTCACTGCTTATATGCACGGCCGGGACTCCTTTCTCTTGCGGGAGAAACCGCATCGTCGTGGCCATCTGTCGGCCGAGCGGGAACTACGGGAGCTTTCGCGAGCTCAGGCGCGGATCGCCAACTCGAGGGGCCCGGGCCGTTAGGGAAATTTTATTTCAGTTTAGGACGGGGTTTTATTTTACAGGAAGAAAAAAAAAACTGTAAGCCAGGAGGCAAACAGTGTGACCGCTTGCGGACAACAAATGTTTCAATTTATTACGTATACACCTAATTTTGTTCAATAATATTTTTATAGCTTTTGATGAAATTTTTTTTATTGATAATTTCTTATACTTGCAAATTATTGTTGCAGAATAAGAACTATTCAATCAATTACACGATAACTGTTTATCACATAAAATAATGTAGATTCACAACGCTGAATGGAAGTAAATAAAAAACGTAATTTCTTATTCATAAGGAAATTATTTTCCTGAAGTACAATTAACAACACAGGTTGTAAAAGTGACAAAAAATGAGCCAACAACTATAATAATTGAGTAGAATAAAATCGAATTAGCAAAAAAAATTGATTTCTAACTCGAACCGAAGATTAAATGACATACACGATTCACTAGAACGATACTCATAATAATCCTCTGCACTCGAAAGGACTTGATTCACAAACCGACGTATCTTCGTACCTGGGCGATAAATTCTCTCGAGCTCAGAATAATATGTATTGTCGCATTGCTATTCCACCGGTGATATAATGATAAACTGATAAATATTCAGTTCGTACGACGACGTGAAAATACTACTGTGAATACATATATGCATATATATGTGCGCTGGTGTATTGGCGCACACACGCTGCGACGAATTGCGCACGCCGGAGATCTTCTATTCTAGCGTGATGCCGCGGCGGTGTGCTGTAAGCGTTCCCGGAACGGACACGCGATATCACAGAGGATAAACTTCGTCCGGTCGACTTCGCGATCATCTGTCAACTTCCCAGAGTATATAAATACCATGCGACTGCCTGCACGTGTTAATATAGTATTTTTGAAGGCGTTTCTAAAGAATTTGAAAAAAAAAAAAATTCATCTTTATTGGCTGCTATAGTATGATATTGCAGGATATAGATATGCCATTGTATGCTATTGTATGCTATTGTATGTTATTGTATGGTGTTGTATGGTATTGTATGCTGTTGTATGCTATTGTGTGCTATTGTATGCTATTGCGTACTATTGTATGGTATTGTATGCTGTTGTATTCTATTATATGATAGTGTATGCTAGTGTATGCTGTTGTAGGGTATTGTATGCTATTGTATGCTATTGTGTAGTATTTTATGCTATTGAATGGTATTGTATGCTATTGCATGCTATTGTGTACTATTGTATGCTATTGTATGGTATTGTATGCTGTTGTATGCTATTGTACTCTATTATATGATAGTGTATGCTAGTGTATGCTATTGTATGTTATTGTATGCTGTTGTAGGGTATTGTATGCTATTGTGTAGTATTTTATGCTATTGAATGGTATTGTATGCTATTGCATGCTATTGTGTACCATTGTATGCTATTGTATGCTGTTGTATGCTGTTGTATGCTATTGTGTAGTATTGTATGCTATTGTATGCTATTGTATGCTATTGCATGCTATTGTATGCTATTATATGGTATTGTATGCTGTTGTATGCTATTGTGTGCTATTGTATGCTATTATGTGCTATTGTATGCTATGGTATGATATTGTACGATAGAGATATCCTAATGTATGCTGCCATATCCAATAGAAGCATATACTAATAATATGCTTCTATTGCGTATTTACTATATGCTGCCATATGCTATTTTATGTTTCTATGTTCTATTGTACGTTACTATATGCTATTGCATGTTACTATATGGTACTACATGCTATTATATACCAATGTATGCCATTGCACGCTACGATATGCTACACAGGCATCTATTCAATGGTTTATAACTGGCTAATAACTTGTCTTCACATTTGCAAGTATTAGATTGTTTTCCACTCAAAATGAGTTTAAGTAACCGAAAAAGTATGTATTTTGAAATACAATTTTTTTTAAATATCGCAACAAAAAACATAAAACGCCATAAATTACTGATTTTTCTAAGCCGTGATCCATCGTGCGAAGACCATTTAAAAGTTGATTCACGCGGTGCAATGAACCAACAATGAAATGCCACATCCGCTGTACGTCTGGTTTTTCCGAACTTCCAGACCCTAGAGGCATTTAATGCGGACTTAATGCCCCGCAAAGTAGCTGACTCTGTTAATGATAATCATCACCGACAATTTCAAAGTGGCCCGGGGGCGAAATTGGTAATCTTCTAGGAAACGCTATAGTCCAAAAGAGTATTGGAAGAGGTGCTATATAAAAAAAGTGCTGCGCTGGAAGAATCATCTACAGATTCCACGATTTTGCTTCTTCGCTTCTTCAGTGGCAATATTAAAGACTCGGGAACAACGGAGTGTGACTGTTGACCGATTTGGGAGACGAGATTCTCGGGAGTCCAGACCAACCAGCCGGAAAGCAATCGTAATACCACCAAATTATGATTCTCCATTAGTGGCTTCTTCTGGACAGATCCTAGCGTTTATCCATTCGCCCAAATGGTAGTAGCCCATTCGAACTCGCGCACGGGGTGACCGCAACCTTTCCTCATCTCCTCTTCTACCAACCGGTCCAATCCCTCCATATAGCGTATCATTTACAAAAGTGTATCTTTCGGATGACCGAAAAGAAACTCGCGCTTATGGTCCGGGGCCTTCGAACTCACACATCTCTCGTGACTCTCTCACGAATCAACCGGCTGAAAGTTCTCTCTTGTGGCTGCAAAGTAGACACACAACTAGAAAAAATCTTGGTCAATGAGTTGTAGAGCTAATGGGACAATCCTTTCGTAGAACCTGCGATTCGTGAAAGGATTGTAGCAGACATAATTTTTTTTTTAGATACTCTGTAGTATGGACTCATCTAACGCTATCGTCTACAATTTTTTTTAATGGCAGTGGCAATGGTTCCCATGTAGAAATCAGTCTGGGCATCCCAGTTTTAAACTCGATCCTGGTCGGGATTGGCTCGGGTTTCCATAAATGGGTTATCCAACTTCGGATCCGAATAGATCCCAAATAGATTTCCGGTTACGCACTCGATGACAGTTTATCATTGATTAGGATTTGCTAGGATTACCCTAAGAGAGGCTTCCTATTTAGAATCGGGATGGATTCTAAATAAGAATCTCTCTCCTCCTATTCGGGATCGGGACCCAATTCTGAACGACGAGCTGTATTACCGTGCATCGGGATTTGTTAGGGTTACCCAAAGAGGGGTTCTATTTGGATTCTAAATAGAATCCGAATCGTCTTCCCATTACTCAACGATTTGTCCGGAACTAGTTTTACTTCACCCTTTATGCAGTAAAATGGTTGTAGAATCCACGTACGAAAAACTTTTCCTTAACTCGCGTGATTGTAACAACGTGTGCGGTTCATGTGCCCCAGATGCGTTCTCGTCGCTGCCCATGCAGAAATTTCGACAGGGATCCAGCTGGAATCAGCTTGGTTTTCCCATCTTTCGACAAGGATCCAGGTGCATCCAGCCTAGTATGCCCATCTAATGGCTGGGATCCAGTCAGCCATCGGATCGGATCCCAGTTCGAGATTTCGATCGGAATCCAGTTTCCGCGCGTTATATCCCATGTCTGGAAACCGATCCCATGACCGACTGGAATCCGACCGGAAGATGGGAATACCAGGCAGGATCCAGCTGGATCTCTGCCGAAATTTCTGCATGGATTAAATTCAAAAAGTAAGAATTATAAGAATTTTTAGTTCTAATTTTAAAAAGATAACATCTTTTTTATATTGTTATAACTGTGTCCATAACATTTATTCAATTCTAGTAAATCAAAATAGATTTTAACAAATTATTACAGAAAAATACAGCGTTGATATCTTATCCAAAATAAATATCAATACTTTCGGTGGAGTTCAAAAACCTGCAGCCACTGACGTCACTTCTGTATTCAAGGACTCAGTACATTTGTACAGGAGATGAATTGGTGTTGTCTATTATATTATATTGACGGTCACAGGTTGCAAGGTCCTGGTTTGCGAATATCTCTGGTCCATTAATCACAATTACGTGAATTCAGGTACACGGGCGGGCTGCTCGTCGATCTCTTGGGGGCCGTTGAGAGGCTGCGAGCACACACAATGCCGCCCACATGGTTCTTCCCATTCTTGGTCTCTCTTTTCTGCTTACATATATAACCGCTGCTAAGGAACGCGCATTGGACCTCACAGTCTATATAGCAGAAGCCTTTCTCCATCGTGCTTCCATCGCTTCTCAGCGGGTGGACACCCAAACTCACTTCCACATACATATACCCATGTATTATACAAATACGAGGTATACGAATGCGCGGAATTTTAGTCACGGGACTTAATTCCAGATACTTTCATCCGACTACGCGTGCGGCTAATAAAAGTAAGAATAAAAAAGAGACATTCGAACAGAGAATTCCACGAGGGTTAATTTATCGCATCGAGTAATAACTCGAGGCTGAACGAAAGATTGAGAATTCATTAAATATGATTCAATCGGCACGCGTGCTGCTTCTGCCTACGGCGAGTAAATTGCATTATGCCTGGGGTGGAAACCTCAGCCCTTGTTATGCTATGCTGTAATATGATATGCTATTTGTGCTATTCGATGCTATCCTACGTTATTCTTCTATGCCATTCTAGGGTATTCTGTGCTATTGTCTGTTATTCTATTCTATTTTATGCTATTCTATGCTATTCTATGCCATGCTATGCCATTCTATGTTATTATATGCTGTTCTATGCTATTCTATGCTATTATATGCTGTTGTATGCTATTCTATGCTATGATATGCTGTTGTATACTACTCTATGTTATTCTATGCTATTATATGCTATTCTATATTATATGCTGTTCTATGCTATTCTATGCTACTGTATGCTATTCTATACTATTATATGCTGTTCTATGCTACTACATGCTATTCTATGTTATTCTATGCTATTATATGCTATTCTATGCTATTATATGCTGTTGTATACTACTCTATGTTATTCTATGCTATTATATGCTGTTCTATGCTACTGCATGCTATTCTATGTTATTCTATGCTATTATATGCTATTCTATGTTACTGTATGCTATTCTATACTATTATATGCTGTTCTATGCTATTCTATGATATTCTATGCTATTGCATGCTATTCTATGTTATTCTATGCTATTATATGCTACTACATGCTATTCTATGTTATTCTATGCTATTATATGCTATTCTATCCTATTATATGCTGTTCTATGCTATTATATGCTATTATATGCTATTCTATGCTACTGTATGCTATTCTATGCTCATGCTCTGCTTATGTTCTGCTGCGATATGCTAAATGACAGATTGACAATTTATTAAATATGATTCAATCGGCAAACGTGCGGCTTCTGCCGGTACGGCACATATAAATATAATAGGGAAGAGGAAGATGAAACGAAAGCAAATGCAGGTTGACCCTCAGAAGCAAACACAAGACGTTAGGTACGTACAACGCTGTAAGGCATCGATAGCAAAATTGCCCAATGAGCAACCGGTCTTCGGGCTCTCGTGAATAGTACGTAGGTACGTACCTTCGCAAACGGTAGTCATAATTCATGGCGGCTTGCTTTACAAGAGGGAAAAAGACAACACGTATACACACACACGGACAGAGAGATAACTCGAGGGATAATTCCAGCAGCTTGGGCTAGCAGCACAAACGACCAGCCGCGATACACAGGCCCCGCCGTTTACCAGAAATTCTACGGTGAATATTAATCGCTCCTCGTGCTCGCTGCCGATACTAACGAGCGAGAGGAAACCCCAACAGACTCTCTTGCCTTCTTGTATACTTCCTCACTACGCGTTCCCTTTGCTCGTTTCGACGACGGGAGAAAAGAAAACGACTGATGAGCCGAAGATGCGAGGGGGAGGGAGGCACAAACGCCTGGCGTCGACTTGTGTACCAATGTCACCGCACTAACTGCTGTGATAATTCAATCAAATGCGTATGTTGTACATTTAAGTCTTTGTGGTATATTGTATAAATGTCTTCAATGACGTATAGAAAAATTGTAAAAATTTTGATAATAATGCTAAGAAAAAATATGAATTTCATTCAATAATATAGTATTTTTTACAGAAGGTCTTCATGGGAAAAACAAACTTAGTTAGGAATTATCGAGTGTTTTTGAGATATAAATTTGGTCAGAGCATCTATCTTGTCAGAAATTGACCGACATATGCTATTTTTAGTCAAAAATTCGGTCATTCGTTTTTTTTAAATATTTGGCCTCAATATCGTAAAAATATCAATGTTGTAGGGCCATGAACGCCATTTTTTTGCCAGTTTAGATATTGTATCTGTAATATATGAAGGTTTTTTAATTAAATGGCCCATCGACACTATATTGTAATTTTTTTTAATCAACCGTCAGTCACGTGACAGTCCATTGACAAAAAAAATGACTGATCACAAATTCGGTGCATGATTCTAATTGAATTCCAAATTGAATTAACGAAGCTTTGGTGAAACTGAAAAACATGTATATTACATTCTATAATCTTCTTGGATTTAATCGAAGTCAACAGTAATTTCTTAATTCTACTCAAGACATTATTAATATGGATGGGCTTTTGAATGCTTGTACAGCAATTTTAAAAAATGGTAATATTCATGTCTTTAGCTCGTACCATCCGATATATCCTTCGTAATGAAATTGTAATATTGTAAACGAGTACGGGAACGAAGAATTTACGTTCATGTTGCGAAGAAGTACATCGAATTTTCTTCTTTTTATTGTTTTGTAGAAAATAAATGAAAAGTGATGAAGCGGGAAGCCATTCATAGTGGCACGTCTGCACGTTTAGATCAGAATCGCCGGATTCTTTACAAAACGTCCCTGCGGCTCTTCTGGATATGGAAGCAAAGCCGTTGGATTTATAAACGTATAAGAAAGCCGAACGAGTTGAAAACGTTACGCAATTTTAGCGAATCAGCTCTATGTACTGCTAATACTGTTAGTTGGTGACCGACGGACGTGACAGCCAACGAGTTCAACTGGAGAACCGATCATTTTTCCTCGTGCCGAGGCAAATCCACGTGTTTCCAGTAACAAACACGCGCGAGCGTCTCGACTCGTTTACTAATTTTTCGCGTTTCTTCACTCGCTCAATTCACTCTCTCGCTTCTAATGCGGCTTGAGGCTGACGAGTGAGGCACAAGAATTTCTAATTGGGGTAGAAGTGAAACGATCTTTCTTCCCGAGGCCTGACCAATCAATCTCACGCAGCAGCACGCCCGTTTCTCTGCAACTTTTTCTAACGCATAATCGAAATCAATAAACTGTGAATAAAATTGCATTTATATTTCATGTTCTTTTGCACAAAGCGAATCTTCCTTTCTCAGGTTTTGTTGCCGAGTCTCACTGCTGTTTCGAGGAAATAAAATTTTATTCTCCCTTTTTTCTTTTTCTTTTTCTTTTTTGCGTTTGCTACGAGGCAGTTTTCGTCTGGCTTTAGAACTGCATTTTACCTCGAGGCAATTCTGCGCGGGATCCATGCGCAACCTGCAGAATACGTCCGAGATCTTAAGGTCTCGTGGTGTGCTACAGTGTTTACTTTGACGAGCGCCACAGAGTCGTAAAGTTCGAGGCAAGCGCGATTACAATTTTTTTGAAATTTATCCGTTTTGCGCTCGGTGCGCAACGCGTACGCCTACTCTTCGTGGAATACAAGGGGAAGAGCATAAGCAGACGAGTTGAGAAGTAGTGAAACTTTGAACGGGTTACGAAAATCACTGTCTGCCGATCACTTTCCTCGTCCCACAAGCATTTTGCGCACGCTTCTTTTACTTCTCGTTTCCTTCGCGGATTCTTTGCCCACGAGTTTGCGGTTTATTTGCACGGTGCATAATTTTTGTATTCTCGTTTTTGCATGAACAATGCATTCTATTTCAAGACCCATTTATCGATGGAGGACACAGTATCGCTTTGGCTACACCGAGAGAAAAGATTTCATTGACGCCAAAGAAATGGGTGGATTGATTTTTTTTTTCATTGATTTCAACGAAATTTCAATGAAATAGCGCATTTGAATTTCAAAGAGAACATTTCATAGCCTGTAAATAAAGATTTACTTAGTGAGCCTATAATAAAGAAACAATTTCATTGTTTTAAAGAGACGTTTTCATTGGTTCAAAGAAACGTTTTCATTGATCTCTCTTTCACACCTAACCTCACTTTTTAGTTTTCCGGTTATCCCGAACGAACGGCTTCGAGTTTCCAGGAGCCAGACGCTTAGCCTATTTCTGCCGTAATTCCTTAAATACTCACAAAATTTGAGCTTTATCTGCCGCGTACTTCACGAAAAAATAGGTTTCGAAATTTTGAGCTGGTAAGAAGAAGGTTTCATTGAATCAGAGACGATATCTTTCAAATCAATGAAAAAGGTTCATTGGATTAAAGAAATGTTTCTTCGAATCAATGTCACTACTTTTCATTGAGTTTGAGATCATTCAAAGAAAAAATAGTATTGAAATTCAAGTATTTCATTTCATTGGCAACGATTTCCGTGAATCAATGAAACTTTTTCTCTCGGTGTAGACATCTATATTCACTATTCAATGTAGCTGCACTGTTTAAAAATATTGTCAATTTGTTGTGACAAGTAATACGAAATTTACGAAAATAGTTAGAAAAGATTGAAAGTTTTTATGCATAAAGTTGTCATCTAAATTTAATGTTCAATTGTATTATAAAATTAATGTACTTTTGTGGCAAAATTAAAGTAAATTGTTGAATTTGCTGTACCGTACATTAATTTTACATCACAATTGTATATTAAATTTCATATTTACCAGCTTATGCATACAAACTTCCAGTACATTAAATTGCAAGTAGATTTTTTTACAGTGTACGTGAAATAATGATTATTAGTATAACATTTACTGTAAAATTGACAATAGTAACGTGAATTCTGCAGGTGAAGATTAATTTTCTAAATATTTTAATGAAAATTACAAAACTTCTATTATAATCCAGTTATTACATGACCAAAATTGTCGAATTTAAGTTAAGTTCGTAATATCAATTGACCGATTTGTAAATTCATATGCAGAACTTTTATATCTGTATGAAAATTACAAATTCATCGTGACAGAATTTTCAAAGACGTATAGTCATATTTGTGCGTCTTGGGAATAAAAATATTCAATGCGGATAATAATTTTTCCGTCAACCATGATTGTAATTTCAGAAATTGGAACTTTGTTTTCATTATAGGTGGCTTTTGATTTTCTAGTAAACATGTGCACGAAATTTACAAACGAATAAAATTTATATATTTAGAATAAAAATTTATAGTATTTTGTAACAGTAAATTTACAAGTTTCTCAAATCTTTTTTAGTATTATTACTTTAAATAAAAAATATTCAACATAAAATTTTGCACTTTCGGAATTTTTTTACATTTCTTGTAAATAAATTACAGTCATTTTTTGTTAGTTTTTACTTTTAAGCATTATGAGTAGATAGCCTAAAAATACCTTACACAAAATTTCGTACTTTATAAGAAAAAAATTGTTTTATTTACAAACCTTATTTTATATTTAGTAGAATGGCAATTTTAAAAAACTTAACAAATCATACATTATACATACTTTTGTAAATCTAGAAATTTACTTAATTTTTAATTTGGATAAACTTAAGAAACGTGCTTGCAAAACAGAATTAATAATGTAAAATTATATTTAGATATATTTATTCCAAACAAACAAAATTAATTTGACAATTTGACTAAAAATTCAAAGCTCTACTGTACAGAAAAAAAAATTAAATTTTCACAAAAATGAATAAAAATAAAGTAAACCTTTTTTCTGAATAAGGTTTGTGACGATTATAGTTTATGTAGAGTAACAAGAAATTTAAATTTATTTCCATAGCATTAAAAAAATACTAAACACATTTTTTGAAGTGCGAGTAATTTTCACAATCTTCCAGATAGTTATCGCTTTTTATACCGATTAACTCGCCCTCGATATCCCTTTGATTTCTCGCCCTTCCAAATCAGTATCCTCGACTCTTTGCGGTTTGTCGAATTATCGTGAAATTCGCCAAGCCTCTGGTCTCACTTTTCCTGTTCCCCCTGACTCGCTTCGTGATTGCAATTTATGAAGGGAGAGGCGATCTCGCGCGAATCCCCAGCCTGCTGCTGTCTCTCTCTTTCTGCTTCGGTTTTGCTCCACCCTTGATACCTTTTTCTATCGGTTCATTAGCACCACTCGAGCGGCTCTCAGCCCCCGCGGGACTCTTTATATCTCTCTCAATGACGCGGTTCGCAGGGTGAACGTTTATTTTCGGGTACTCCAGGGCAGTTCCGACGATCGTCGTCGTCGCTGCATCGATGACTCGCAATCAGGGAATTTATGGATCGCCTCGAGCCTCAGAAAGAAGCCTCGATAAATAATCCTTTCGCAATATTGTAAATGGGATATTAGGACCAGGAAAAAAAATATAAATATATTATAAGTACATATATACGTTCACTTTTCTTGTTCGAGGAACATATGTACACAGTTGAAATGGAAGTGTTTGTAGTTCTAACGAAAAGTGTATGTACACAGAATGCTTATATCAATATTACAGATTTTTTTGTTTGTAATTTTCTAAGTAAACAAAGTAACTAAAATAATTTGTTAAAATTAATCAAAAGTTTATGTAGACGTTTGTGGACAACAAATTTTGTTTAAAGGCCAACAAAATTTTATTTAGTTTATCTAAATAGTTATTAAGTAAATAAATCAATATTTACATAATAAATTGAGTTTATAACATAATCATCGATAATTTAGAGCGAATATCAGCATATGTTTAGATCCCCAAAGCATATTGATAAAAATGTTATTAGTTCATTAAAAACCTTCCAGATTTTCTAGTCCCTTAATCCATAATTCCAAAAATAACAAACTGAAAATAAATAAAAAAAACAACAATACAGAAATAAAAATAAATTACGCACACAACCTCAACTTATGAAGGAATACAAGGATAAGGGTGTGCGATGGTCCCATTAATCTCACTTTCTATTTTGATTAAATACCCAACGATTTATCGCTCAAGAAAACAGCAAATATACCGGCACAATTTTTGTTTGTTTAGCCATACGATATCTCGGTTATATTTCTGCGCTCCACCGACAAGGGCCAATAAAATTAGCATAACCTCGATATATATTATCCGGAGTTAGCCGTTGCTGTGGTCATTCGTTTGACTTGCGGTAAAAGGGGGCGAGTCGCCATGAGCACAGAGAAAACGCTGCTCATGTGCGCTCGGACCTTGCGAGCCGAGTCCTTGTACGTACTAGAAGGGTTACATGCCCAAGGAGCATGTAACCTCTACGAGAACGCGTTACAAGAAATCGTCGAAGAGAAGCGGCACGCTATACTACGCGGCTTTCGCTTAGAACGTGAAGCTCCCACTCGCCCCTTATAGCAAATAGATAGGCTCGTCGAAAACGAACTTACATCGGGACACACGAGAGATCCGACAACACGTCGAAGAAAATTTCCCTACGTGATGAACAAAGATAGCAAAATCCGCAACTAAACATTGAGATCCTCGATTTTACATGCAACATCATATGTATACGTATTTATGGGTCATTCCATACCAGGTGGGCCATTTGCCATCACGCCAATTTTTCTGGAGTTTCTAAACATAATAATCAAGATTCTGTGAATTATTCAGAAAAATCCGAATGGTCTGTCTCAACGAAAAAAAAATTTTTACTCTATTTTGTCAAAAAATGGCGAAATTTTTTTTAGCGTTTGTGGAGAATTTTTTCATTAAAAAGTATATTCAAAAACTTAAATTTTATAGAGGAACGAAGTTTTTGTACGATCGGTGATTTTGAATGTACAGCGAATTGAAAAAAATTTAATAAATAGAATCGTTATTATATTTTGGGCAAACCATAGGGACTAAAATTCGGGAATAATTTATATATGTTTGTGATACTCTAAACATCTTTTGAAAAAATTATGAACACTTTTTGTGACAATGATATATTTGGGTGGTTCACTTGGTATGGAATGACCCGTGTATGTTGCAGACATTGCACACTCGGTGCGGAATCGATAGTCGGTGCAGTATCGCTACTTACAAACTCGACACAGCATCTCTCGTCGTTCCGCCTTCGAATTAATTACGATTTTAGTCGCTCGAGAAATAATCGAGGATCTTCGAACGTGTTTTGCTTTCCTCGGTCGTGCATGGATCTTGCACTGACCAATGATCGTAACCAAGACTGTGGACGATTCGTATGTATGTTTACTTTTAGCACGAATGATAAAAGTCTAAACGATGGAATTTTTTTTTATTCCCTTTTTTCCATCTGCAGGCGTTGTGTCTGTTATACACCGTTAGAAATGTTTGTGAATTTATATTATCGGCAATTTTGTTCATCAGCTGATATATTAAATTTAATACACGAGTGAATTGGATTTAGAAAAGAAGTATTGTAATTTTGTATCTGACTCGCAGATGAAATTTAATATAACCGTTGAAATATTATAAATATTACAGAATTATTATATAATTATACTAGGATCTTATTATGGCTCGCGCGCTGCGCGCGCTCCCAATCTCCCCCAAAAACAGTGCTCCCCCCACCCAAAAAGAAAATATATATTTATGGGAAAGACCTCCAGGAAGTATCGGAAAGACTCCCGGGAAGTATGGGAAAGACTCCCGGGAAGTATGGGAAAGACCTCCAGGAAGTATCGGACAGACCCCCGGGAGGTTTGGGAAAGACTCCTGGGAAGTATGGGAAAGAGCTCCAGGAAGTATGGGAAAGACCCTTGGGAAATATCGGAAAGACTCCCGGGAAGTAGGGGAAAGACCCCTGGGAAGTATGGGAAAGACCCCTGGGAAGTATGGGAAAGACCTCCAGGAAGTATCGGAAAGACTCCCGGGAAATATGGAAAAGACCCCTGGGAAGTATGGGAAAGACCTCCAGGAAGTATCGGAAAGACTCCCGGGAAGTATGGGAAAGACCCCTGGGAAGTATGGGAAGGACCTCCAGGAAGTATGGGAAAGACTTCCGGGAAGTATGGGAAAGACCTCCAGGAAGTATGGGAAAGACTCCCGGGAAGTGTGGGAAAGACCCCTGGGAAGTATGGGAAAAACCTCCAGAAAGTATCGGAAAGACTCCCGGGAAGTATGGGAAAGACCCCTGGGAATTATGGGAAGACCTCCAGGAAGTATCGGAAAGACTCCCGGGAAGTATGGGAAAGACCCCTGGGAAGAATGGGAATGACCTCTAGGAAGTATCGGAAAGACTCCTGGGAAGTATGGGAAAGACCTCTGGGAAGTATGGGAAAGACCTCCAGGAAGTATGGGAAAGACTCCCGGGAAGTATGGGAAAGACCTCCAGGAAGTATCGGAAAGACTCCCGGGAAGTATGGGAAAGACCCCTTAAATTTTTCTAAGTCCCTCGATTCTTGACACGGCGACGGCGGCTGCGAGATCTTTTTATAATATAGAGAGATAAATTTGCGTCGTACTGTAGGGGACGAAAATGTTCTCCTGTGGAGGTAAATTGTAACTTTATTGAGTTATAGCAGTCTGAAGGATCGAGATTGAATATCCCGCAGGAAGCTATCAAATTTTTTTTCGAAAGGCGGCAACGATCGGATTTTGGTAGACCAGCTCGTTTTTCTCGACGAAAATATGTAAGTTTAGCCTCTCGCGTGCGCTTCTGTGTTGTTAATGCCACTCTATACCTCACGGATCTACACTCGATACTCAAGCTCAGCCGGACATCTACCTACCGCGGTCTTCCACTCGAAAGAGCCCCAAAAAATACCATCGTCGAAAGACGCTCATTTAATGCTTCATGCCCTCCAGAAAAAGTAGAATTTTACAAAAATTAAACATCTTCCGACTGAACAAAGAGAAGATATATTAATTAATAAACATTTGAGTAAACAACAAATTGTGAACTAATAATGTTTCGTATATAATAGTTCGGAGATTTTCACACGCACTGAGAGAAAAGCATATCGTTGATTTAACGATTTCACATGATAAAACGAATATAGGATGGCTTGCAATGTTTTATGGTTGAAGCGATGATAATATAGTTCAATAAACGATACTTGCAAAGATATTGGAAATAAACGTTGAAATCGGATATGCAACAAAACGGCATATTTTAAACTGTTATCATTTTGATGATTGCTACTATAATTATTTTTGCTATAACCATAAAATAGAGACGTTCCTCCTGGAAATTATATTTATGGTTCATCCAATTATTTTCTTATATTTGCTATAACCATAAAATAGAGACATTCCTCCAGGGAATTATAGTTTATAATTAGATTATCGTCGAACTAACAATACTTTTTATTAAATTACTATGTTTTTCTCTCAGTGTGATTGGAAAATTAATCTCCTGCCTGTAGCATACGAATGATTATTATTTCACAATTTTTTCTGTACCCAATTTGTTTATTAATTAAATTTATATTTACAGTCTGGAAAATTGGTCAAAGTCCTAATAAATAGAGATGATAACATACGATTAAATCCCATTCAAATTCTATCATTTCATTTGTATCAGTCTCTATAATTTATTTTACAGCTATACCACCACATACATATATTGTTTCAATGGTGCTGTGCATTCTGTGTTTTTGTTGCAGTTTCGTCGAAGTCTTTTGTGTGTTTCAGGATTTTTAAGAAACTGTATTTTTCGTTTGGTTAAGTGGCTATTAACTGGCACTGTTGCCCCAGTAAATGCGTGCAGTGTTTTGCGAGTGGACATTCCTATGCATACAATGTTGTTGCCGAGGATAAAGGACCACAACGACGAGGAAGAAACGGGATCTATCCCATTGCCTCTCATCTGGAGGGGAGAGCAAGAGCAAGCTTCCATTGTTTTTCGGGAGTCGCTCTGTCTTCCACGTTTCGTTTTTTATTTCTTTGTTTCTTGTTTTCTTTATCTCGAGGACAAGGGATCGAGAGACGTCGAAGAGGAACAAGAAGAAGAAGAAGAAGACCTACTCCCGGTTCCTATTGTATTATAATGGGCATTACGCGGAGAGATTCGAGCCCGGCACAACGTCCTATGTATCCTTCTCGCGCTTTCACTACTTCTTTTCCTTTCTTTGTCTCCTCGCGGAGTGTCTACTACCCTTCTTTCCCTATTGCGCAATTTATGGCCCTTCGTTAACCCGCCATATTTTTCTTTTCCCTTTTGCTTCATAGCCCTTTTGCCGATACTCGTCCTCGTGCCAGACGGAGAAAAGCGTGGGACCCGAAATTCGACAACGCTATTATCTGCAATGACGTCAAAAAATGCACCCACACATTTTGTTTTTTTATTCCTCTTTGGGGAATTTCCAAAAATTGATAGTAGCAAAATAGCTTTTTATTGAGCAGAGTTGTAAATCTCCATTAATTCAAGAAATATAATTTACAGTACAATTGTTTTGTCATTATGATTTTACAATAATGATTATAAAATTATGTGTAAACATTTGAATTGTTGAAAAAATACTCATTTTCGCTCAAATATTAGAAGAAATAGTGGAAAAGATGTTTTTCTATTTTCCCCCAAAGATTACCGTGAAATTTTATTGAAGATTAATAGTTTTTGCAGCTATTCAAAAGTTTACACATTGTATTATAATCGCTACATGTTATTATTGGAAAATCATGATTATAAAACGAATCGTATCATCAATTTTATTACTATAAGTATTAGGCATTTACAACTGTAGATAGATAGATATGGTTTATTTGCTCTTCAAGGGATTATAACCTTATAGCAAAAGACACGAGATGTGTCATAAATATAGCTTTGGATTTCGTCTTGTCCTTGCTTTTTAAAATCGTTTCTAGTTGCTCTTCGGATATAACATTAATAATTAAAGGAAACAGGTGGTTTGGAAAATAAAAAGAATAGTATTTCATTAGGAATGCGTTCCATACTTTCTTTTCATAAAAGAAAAACACGGAAAATTGGACCAAGTATATTTTTTTAAAGGTACCAATTTTCCATGATATTTATCCAGAAAAGTGTTCAAAGTGCATGATTTTTGTTTCGTTTTGTTTTGTTTGTGGAAGAAGGAGCGTATTTGTGATATGATTAAGGAAAGTTTTATTTGTCATTTTTTATAATTATTTCTGCCTAATCAAAGATTCGCTTAAACCAAAAGTATCCCCTGATGAAATTGTTCGTATTTCTAAATTCCAAAAAAATGTAGTCAGATATATCAAATGTTTATTTGTAATTTTTCTTGGCCCTCTTGAGGATATCAAATCTTGCTATTAATCTCGGCACAAGTTTACAATCGGCAGCACTTCTCAATTTACAACCCAACTTTTCATCCCTGCTTAACCAAACAAATCTTCACCCCAAGAAGTACGCCTTGATTAAATTACCGGATTTTTAAATCCTCAAAAATTTTGACGGTCATATCAAAATTGTATTCGTAATTTTCCTTGCCCCTCCTGAAGATGTCCGATTCTGATGACAATTGTTACAAAGTTACAGTCCAATTTCTCATCCCTGCCTAATCAAAGATTTCTTCATCCCCAAAAGTATCCCTTGATCAAATTTTCAGATTTGTACATCCTCAAAAATTTAGACGGACATATCAAAAATGTATCTGTAAATTTCCTTGCCCCTCTTCAGGATGTTCGATTGAACCACCAAATTTACAATCCAACTTTTCAACCCTGCCTAACCAAAGAATTCTTCACCCCCAAAAAACCTCGCTCGATAAAAATGTCCTCATTTCTAAATCCCCAAAAATGTACACATCCATATCAAAACTTTATTCATAATTTTTCTTGCCCCTCTTGAGGATGTCCGATCCTGCTAACGATCTCAGCACCCATTCAAATTTATAGTCCAACTCCTCATCCCTGCCAAACCAAAGAATTCTCAATCCCCAAAACTTTCCCTCGATAAAATTCTCCAGATTTTCTAAATCCCGAAAAATGTAGCTCTCGACACCTCGTTCGTGCCAAAGCAATCCAACGACAATTCGTTTCGAGTGTAACAGCAAATCCCATCGATTTCTCAAGCTGGTGTACATTCATTGGCGTCTGTACCTGTAGAGTCGGTCGCATTGTATACTTTGTACAGCCCTGGTAGTCGCTCCACGAGGAATGGGGTGCGCGCGGGCGAGGGCGGGCAGAGGCAGCGGCAAAAGTGGCGGCAGGACGAAACGAATGGAACATCTGCCGGTGGTTGCTGCTGCTGGCTGGTTCAGCAGTCTGTGGGCCCCACGAGGCCCCTTCTCCAAACACCACCACCTTGCACCACATTACATCGGCGACGGGACCCAGCGACGGGCGTGTAGTGGCACGGGGACCACACCAGCACGAACCCCATAAAGACGTGAGTAAAAGAGAGGGAAACAAAAGAAGAAGACGGTACAATCTTTTGCAAGTAAAGAGGGAATGAGATGGAGAAAAGGGGCACTACCGCAGAGGCGAGCTTCTTCTTCTTCTTCTTCTTCTTCTTCTTCCTCTACTGCCCGTTCAGCATAAGTCGACTCTTTCCACACTCTTTCTGCGCTCGTCTCTTCTGCAATGACTCCCGTGTGCCGCGCCGGCTTTACTTGACGGCCTACGGCCTGGCGCGTTCCCGTGCGTGCCGGCATTCGAATCACCGCACCGGATCGCCTCGGAGTCTTGCTACCAGACCGCAGCTCCACTGATCAGAGACTTCGATGCCCGACTGAGCGATATCTTCGCCGGACGTTCCGGAATAACTTATTTAAATCGTGCTTCCAGCCTCTGCAACCCTAGAATTGCTTTATGCTTAAGGTTTTGCAAATTTTTATTGAGTGTCTTGTCATCAAGATTTTTCCAAATCATTTTGCTTGGACGTATTACATAGTCTAACAGACAAAACGAATGTTATGTTGGTAAATATATTTTTTTTAATTTTGGTACCGTTAACAAACTAAATAACCCGCGTTAAAATAATTGTATCAAATTGTGATCATACATTGATATATTTCAAAAAGAGCCATTTTTGAGATGCGTTAAGACGAAAATCTTAGAAAAGTTTTAAGCGATTTTGAGATCGATTTGATACCATTTTTTTTACTAATTTGAGCGCGACTATTGCGCTGAAATTAAATTGTATGTTCATTTGAAAGAACAAAATCAATTTGTACGAAAAATTGTACATACCACGTTCACTGATATCAAATTACAATTTGATATCAGCAAATGTGATATCAAATCGATCTCAAAATCGCTTTGAAATTTTCTAAGATATTTCGTCGTAATGCATCTTAAAAATGGCACTTTTTGACATATGTCGATTTGTGATCTCAATTTTCTCATACGATTTTATGGGGTAAAAGTGGTGAATATGGGACGGTGTGATACGATGGACCAGTGCGTAGAGACCCACATGTGGACTCGAAATAATTTACAACTCTGTACGCTCACTTATCAGTGAGGTAATTTAGGCGTTAAATCATGTTCATGATAAAATTTAACTACGTTACACGAGTTTCCCGTTTTTCTATTATAACCTGCATTCATTTGGCCATTAAAAGAGGCGAAAATTCTTATTTGAAACCCATTTCTTGGGATATCTATGACTCTCATCATGTTGTGGGAACACACAACTATAAAGCAGTACGAAACCTGAAACCACAGCTAGAATTGTCAATTTATGGTAGCCAAAGTAATAAAAAAATGTACGACGTTCGGTAATATGCACCAACTTTTTATATTGCGATTTCGTTACAATAATCGAACTCAACTGATACCAAATTCGGATCAGTGATAACCAAAGCAAAAAAAAAATTCATATTTGATCAAAAAATTCTAAAAAAATTAATTTCATCGACTAAAATTTCCTTCAAGTATTTCAAAAAGATTTTTTTAGGAAAAAAATTTGACGAAGTTCGCCGCCGGACGTTTGTAAACTAGACCATTACTAATTATCAAATTTGGATATAACTTGTAATGAAATATCCTTATCGATCTATTAGCATTCTCTAATTCGGCTCGAACAGAAATTGGCGGAGAATGCCATTCAATTTTCTTGCTGTCAACCTCTTACTACATTTTTCATATAAAACTACACATCTTAAAAATTTTCTGCAAAAACAAGCCCTCAAATAACTCTTAAACAAATAGCAAAATACTTAGCAATAATTTTGGTAATAAAAATTAATTCAAGTCTATAATTATTTCCATGATTGCGTTCCGTTTGCATGGAAGTTTGCGTAGAAATCCGTAACTAGCAAAAAAAAAAAATAGTTTTTGCTCAGTATAAGAAAAGAGGAAGGCGGGGTGTTTAACGAGTTTTACTTGAATCCTCGACGATCATAAATCCTTGAAGTTAACGAGAGCCACGTGCTCAGTGTAATACTCTTACGTTCACTTGTTCATTTCAGTACATTGATCTTTGTCTTTATCTTTCACCCATTGAATTTTGGTTGTAACCGTTTCGCTCACTTCCGGGCTGAGTACTGAAATGATTTGTGGAAGAAATTTATTTGGGGCGAGGAGATACGCCTCCTCCGAGTCAGATCACTTGCTCGTTTATCGATGATCGATCGCGCAATTCGTGCGGTCCAGATCGAAATTCGTCTTAAGCAATTTGGTTGCGCATTAAACAATGTTTTTTTTTAAATTTTTTGCGGCTCAAAAATCGGCAAGTATCATTAACCGATTACTGAAGTTTCAGGTCATACACTTTCCATCTTTCCATCTCACTCACGCGTTCTCCCACGTATTGCACCGTAATTACGTGCCTATAATTCGCAATTAATTTTAATTTTCCTGGGGAACGCTCAGAAGAAGCTCGACGAGACGCGGCTCGTTCTGACGCTCGACGCAACTACATATATATACCCTCCATTACACATTCTACAACTAAACCAACTATCCTACCGTATATCTCGGTACCGACGCGCTTCTAAATTAGCCGCGCACGGTAACGACCCCGTTGTTGCTCACGATAACGACGTACTTCCGACCCAACGCTCTCGCAAAGATTGCACGTATTGCCAGTTGCTATATTTAAAACGAAATAAACGAAATAGAAAAAATAGTTTGAAATGAAAATATACGCTATTAGGCATAGCCATAGCAAGAAATATATTTTATAGCGAGTTAACCAAATATTAATTGCACAATTCTGAAATTTTGCACAGTAAACAAAATGATCAATAAACAGTAGTAGTATACGTGTTTATTGATAATAATGACAGTTTACAGAGTTGAAATTCTATGGTATTCTCGCAGAACAATCAATACAAAATAAATATTGCTAATGGGCCATCGTACGAGGTCCTAGGTATTTTTTATTATACTAGAAGACTTCCGCGTGCTGCGCGCGCGAGTAGAGATCGTGTGTCGGTGCAGCGATCTTATTTAATACATATAATATATATAATCAGAATTTCCAAAAATAAAGAGATCTAACAAATTATTCCAATAATTCCAAATCTTATCGAATCGGAAACTCTTTATGGATTTGACTCAAATTGATTATCAATTGTCCTTTAACATTCTTTCAATTATAAATTAGTATTTACCTTGATAACTTCAAATTTGCGAGGTCTGGAGCATTTCCAGACTTTAAAAAAAAATGTAAAGTCCCATCATTATATGGGGCTTTACATTTTTAGTAAAGCAGTACGACCTCTTTGCTCAATGAAATAAATACAGGATTTCCGATTCTGGAAACCTGGCATGGATTTTGCTAAAAGTAACAGTGAACAAAGAGGTCTGATTTACTTGACTGCAGAATTTCAATTCTCCCCGATCTCTTCGCTTATCATCTTATTCACGATTGTTCTGTTGATCCGCATATAGTGACTCCGAGACTACGTCGCACTTTGTCGTTCAACATCTTAAGCCTAGTTTAATATTCGCAATTAACACATAATTCGGAAACCCCGAAATATTGTAAAGTCAACCAACTTGGGAATTCAAACCTCGCGCGCTCGATATGCTTGACAAAACTGACAGAATTGCAACTGTCAAACACGTTAAACACGAACTCGGTTTTGGTCTCGATCTGATCTCGCGCCAATTTGGATCAATCACAGCGCGAATAACGTGACAACAATGGACCAACTCGCAATTCGATAAAATCTCGCAACATACTTTTTAGAGAAGGACTATTATAGTGTTTCTTTGTATAGATAACATAATAAAGGCAACATTCATTTTCTTTTTTAATTCGGCGTCGAGTCGCGAACGCGACTCTTGATTTAAATTTTCATATTGTGATGTAAGATTCGTTGTGTATCTTTAATCATCGTTGCGCAGACGTTCTAAATTTCGGTATAAAGCGAGTGAGGGAAATTTGTGCCGGTTTTGATTTTGAATTCGAATTTATTTATTGAAAATTGTTTGGTCAAGTGCTTTATTCTGGTTTTTCTAAGGATTCGAGTTGATTTATTGAAAATTGTTTGGTTGAGTGCTTCATTCAGTTTGAAATGGGAATAATGCCGGTTTTTTCATAGAACAAAGATTTACGGAGATTATAGAGGGCAATAAACATTACATTTAATTTTTAGTACTTTGGACAAAAAATTAAACATTGTTAAGCTTACAAAAAAAATGATGGTGTGTCTCGTTTTACATTTCTAGTTTAGCAAGTTGTTTTCGAAATTGTCAAGTCAAGACAATCAGAATAGTACACTGAGAAAAATAAATGCGACAACTTTCTAAATATAGTGAGTTCTACTATAAAAATAATAAAACGTGCCATAATTTAATTGCTAGATACATTATATATTGTTACGGCAACCATGTATAATTGAAATCACCATCAATTTTTTTGAGAGTACAAAACATCGTAAAAAGTGGTTTAGCAAAAATGTATGTTTATGTGTAGAGATTCGAAATTTAAATCATCTATAACTCGAAGATCGTTCAAAAGATTGAACAGCAATTTAGCACACAAGCGAAGCAGTAGCCCGTTTTTGATTGTTGCATTTTTTTTTATTAAATGTATGCACAAATTTAGAGGTTACGACTGTTTTCATTTTTTTAAGGGCGTGATCACCCTAACTTTCGTAAAATTAACCATATTTTTCTAAATAGTTTTTCATACCTTCAGGTATATATAATGTCGTTTGGTATTGAATTTGGTCGAAATTGGAATAGCAGTTCAAATTTTACAAAGTTTTGATATTTTCAAAAAATTTACATTACCGCATTAATTTTTGCAAAACATTAGCTACCGAGACCAAATTCTGTACGTATACAAAATAATATTCAGAGATGTTGGATACAAAATTTAGTGAAAATCATTAGAAGGGTTCGAGTTATATAGGAATTTGAATGTTTCGTTATTATTTTTTGATGAATTAAAAACTTCGTTTTTTTTTTAATTTATTTACACCAAGGATGCAAAGTAGAACCTTGTATATTGCTTCCTTATCATTATTTACTTCTACAAAGCTTCCTCTATGGGTAACTCAAAATCGATGAACATACTTCCTTATAGAGGTTAATTTGTAAAAAATAAAAAACAATGGGAAAGCAATATGCAAGGTTCTATTTTGAATCTGTTTTCAATACTAGAAATGTATAATTCTATAAAATTAGCAAAATGCTTTATGTCTAAAAACAATGTACTAATATTATTATACAATTGCCAGCAACATTTTTTTAATTTTACAAAATAATGTTGCTAGTAATTGTATAATAATTATAGTAATAATTGTATAGTAATTAAATAATCAAGCAATATTATTTTGTAAAATTAAGAAAATGTTTTGTGTCTAAAAACAATTTATTAATAATTTAATTCTTCAAAATGATAAAATGTATACAATACTTTTCTTATTCGGGATAAAAATACTATGCTACAGTAATTTTCTGTCTGGCAGACGAAACTAAAAAAAAAACCCATTGCAGTCCGGTATCCTGAGGAAGCCTCAGCAAACGATTCATGTCACGTACACATGTAGTTACGTGAGTTAGTGAGTAGCCACAACTAAATTCGTGAGTACCTACGCCGTGCGATTACACAAGTCCCGAGGCCACGTGAGCCTAGTGTCTGGTGCAGAGGCAGTGTTCGTTACACTTGTAATAAATTCTTCTACTCCCACTCGTTAGGACCACCTCGTGGTATATTATTATGCCTATCTACTCCCACAGTCAACATCGGTTTACGAGTATCCAGCAGTACACGAGGCGGAAGTGCCCAACACATCTTTTAATACAATTGTAACGTGCTCTTCGTGTTCTGCATGTATTCTTGAAGAACCAGAGAAAGGGATGAAGCCATGAATAGGTGAAAAGTGAAAAAGGTTCCGGACATACATACGATTTGGGAAGCATAACAGGTCAGGAACATCTGCTCTCCTGAATTGTCATTTAACGATATTATTAAGGTAAACGCCCCGCCCGACTAGAAATTCAGTTATGGGGAATATCAGGGCCGCACCTGGTAACCGGATTCTAAATCTAAGGCCCCTGTCTGGCTACCTTATACGGCCCTGATTGGAATTGTAACGCTTTGGCACATCAGGGCCAGTTCAAGTTTACCACATAAGGACCTGATAAAAATAACCATTTAAGGGCCTGATAAATATAATCATAGATATATAAATACATATACTTATCTTTATATTAAATTAAAAAATTAATTATTAATTTCCGCGCATTATGCCGCAATATGAACAATAATATTCTATTAATATTACAAAAAAAAAAAAAACAAGTCGTCTTCAGATACGGTTTTTCGTAACATCATTCGGGAAGTGATGCACGCGGGATTTGAACCTAAGACCTACGGGACCTACCTATTTACCTAACTACCTAACCGAGCACGCTAACCACTAGACCAAACCGACTATGTGGATATCTCGTACAGTATTTCCATAATAGTTCAATTTACTATTTATTTAAATAATAGTTCAGTTTTTAACGTAACTAATTAGGAATTTGAACTTAAAATTTGTAAATTCAAAATGACGGGTTTAAAATTAAAAACATATTGAATGCGACATTTTGATTTTATAAATGATATTCTTAATTCCGCCAATATTTCGATCAGGTCTACCTTATCTATGCCAGGTCTGAACCTGAATATGGAATACCTTGTCAGGTCTACCTTAATTTTTCCCGATCTGGCCCTGAATAAGATACACCTTATTAGGTCTACCTTAATATTTCCCGATCTGGCCCTGAATAAGATACACCTTATCAGGTCAACCTTCCCTTTGCCAGATCCGGTCCTATTAAGGTACATCTTATCAGGTCTACCTTATCTATGCCAGATCTGGACCTGAATAGGGAATACCTTATCAGGTCAACCTTCCCTATGCCAGGTCCGGTCCTAATAAGGTGCACCTTATCAGGGCAACCTTTCCAATGCCAGGTCCGGTCCTAATAAGGTGCACCTTATCAGGGCAACCTTTCCAATGCCAGATCCGGTTCTAATAAGATACACCTTATCAGGTCAAACTTATCCATGACAGATCAGGCCCAAACGTGACGGCAGGGCTGCCCTACCAGATTTCTAGTCGGGCGGTACCCAACCATGTACCAGTCTCCAACCACTGCCACAAATATTGACTAAAATGAAGAAATTATGAATATGAAATAAATAAATAACCAGTGCTACCATATTTGCAATTCTTTATGTCTGCATAGGCCAATAATAAAAATAGTCATTAATTTTTTTGTTGACGTTTTTTAAAGATATTGTGCACTGCAGACGCAGCTCAGAGGATCGGCGCATATCTTTTAGCCAGTTCGTTAAGAATCGGCGTAACGTTGTTAAGCTTATGACGCTGTTATTTTCACGATTTCCACAATAATTCGTGGCTTGTGGTATTCGCGAATAAATAGACTTTATAAATCTTCCATTAAAATTTGCGAAAAACCACTGCTAAGTCGTCAATTTCCATGGTTGGCTATTGGGGCGCATCCGCAGTATGCTGTACCGATATCCAACCGCGGCCTATTCCCGGCCAACACAAACTCAGCGAACATAACCTCTATGGCAAGTTGATGCCGGTTGCACGTCACGGTGAGCCTTTTTATTAGTTATTATTTATCGTAAATTATCCCAAACGTTGCGTGTAATTTAAGAAATAAAATGAAGTTTCAACGAATCGCATAGCCTCGTATCGGCGGGTGGTTGCGTATAGGGGCATTCTTGGTCGGGTATTTAGACATTACCTGAAATCGGTGGTCGGGTAATAGTCCATCGACTTTCTCAATTGTTTCCTAACTTTAACAAAAAACTATACCCCTGACATGAATTAATGGATGCTTTTCGAAAAGTAGAAAAGCTAAGCTTTGCATTAGTTATGGTTACAATTATAGAAAGGTCATTTTAGTATAAGAAATATAACTTTACAGTTTCCTGTTCTCTAAGATGGCCGGCTATTGGGGCGTTTACCTTATACGAAGAATATCGTTTTTGTATAATTTCTTTGAAGCATCGTCAATTTTTATTTAAAATTATAATAAACCTTTTGCAATTTCTAAATTTCTTTTTCACGCAGGAAAAACTAAGTAAAAGTTATTCCTCTTTGAAAAAAAAAGATTTCTTTCACAAATATCCACAAATTTATTTTATCAACTGTACAAGAAAAATGGTGCAAAAATAATTTGTCAAATATTTGGTATTTTCCTCCAAAAAATATTTTGCCATTTTCACAAAAAAAAATGATATCATTGTTTTATAATAAAAGTTTATATGTAATCTTTATTTTACAAAAGGAAGATTGTATGTTCGCCAAAGTGACGAAATATTTTTGGTACTTTTTGAATTAAAGAGGAAACTGATTTTAAGGTTATTAAAAAAAATTGGATCATTATTGAATTCGGATACAAACGTACAAGAGGCAGTTAAAAATGGAGGTAGAGAAGAGTTTGCGTTGTACCGTTAGTTCCTGCTGTCTCACATGTGGCTAGTGCTCTTCTAACCAACACTGTTGTCTTGTTTGCACTGTGCAGTGATAGCTGCTGCAAAGTGGCACCTCAGTGGTGAGAGAGACGGACGGAAAGGTGGATCGAATGACCCGATAATAGGGTTGCTGTCGAGAGAAAGGAAGACAGAAAAAAGGCGTTCGATACAGCACAAGAGGAGAGAATATCGGCTCGATGTGCGACGTCCAGGCAAGGTGGCCACGAGCCTGCCAGAACGTAACCCGGGATCCTATTAGCGTCAGAACTTGGCTAACTAGGTCCGGCAGCACAGAGTTTGCCAACTCCCCAAGTCAACCAACATATCACTACGTTATTTCGCGGCTCTAACGACACTCGCTTTAACAATAATGTAGAAACAGTCCTCCATTGGGAATAAATGCTACGAACATTTTGTAAAAAAATTATTTAACAAAAACCACTAAGATGAATGTAACTAATTTTTTCAAGTTAACGTACCTCGACAATTATAAGTAACAGAAACAAAATGTCATAAATGTGCTGTCATATAAGCTCTCAATGAAATTAAAAAAAAAAAAACATTGTCAACATGGCAATTTTTATTTTTCCGCTGTATAAGCTGATTTTTTTTTCTCAAAAATTGTAACTTTCATTGATCTGTTAAAATTGCAAGATATTCAAACAATAGTGCGTATTTTGTAAAGTCTGAATATTTTGCAAATTTTACAAAGCGATAAAAATGGCAATTTTCTAGACAACAAAAATAGCCTGCATATTCTGTGGGAAAATAAAAGATGGTACAATATTTAAAAAAAAATATTAGAAGCCGATATGATACTACAACTTTGATATTGAGACATTAGTTATATAGTTATAGAAAGACACAGTCTTTCTATGTACTACAATTTTCGAGATTCGTCGACTTAAACAAAATGCTATGTAAAAAGGCATGTGCCGGTACTTTCTGATGTAGAATATGTGACTTGAGAACGATAGTGAAGGCCAAAATTCGATATCGTGAAGAAAAAAAAATTTAGGTTGGATTTTCCGACCGAAAGTCGAATCTGTGAATTCTGAAATCAGAAACGGAAAAAAGTCACTTTTTTAAAAATCATCGGAAAAAGACATGTAACCGGTACTTTCCGAGTTAGAATATGCGACTTGACAACGATAGTGAAGGCTAAAATTCGATATTTTGAAGAAAGAAAAAACGTAGCAGAATTGAACATCAATTTTACGTTAATCTCGTGTAGTAAATTAATATACCCGTTCCTGTAAAAAAGCTTCCGGCACTCTGTAGTAATTTTACCTTAAACATTTTTAATAGTGACAACCAATAGCCGTACTTGCGGAATACTCAATAATTTTCTTTTTTAACTTGGCATCGAGTCGTTACCGCGGCTCTTGATATAAAAAAAACTTTGCAAATTGTTTCCTCATTATTGTTGGATTTTTACAAATCTACCTCTATGAGGAAGCATGTTAATCTATTTTGCCTTCCTCATAGACGAAGCTTTGTAAAAATTCAACAATAATGAGGAAGCAATTTGCAAAGTTCTACTTTGCAGTCTTGTTTAGATTCTTGACAGATTCTCGCCAGATTCTAACTGATGCTTCGTTTACCCACATTCTACTTGTGGACCAAATTTGAGCCCGATATCTTAAAAATTGCGGAAGTTAGAGCACGAACAAAAAATTCAAAATGCCATAAATGTTTAACCCTTTAACGGATTGACATCAAATTCACTCTCAAACTTTATTTAATAACAGTCCACTTGTGGACCAAATTTGAGCCCGATATCTTTAAAATTGCGAAAGTTAGAGCACGAACAAAAAATGTCAAAAAATTTAAAAATGCCATAAATTGTGAATCCCTTAACGGATTGACACCAAATTTAATCCCAAACACTATTTGATAACAGTCCACTTCTGGTCCAACTTTAAGCCGGATATCATAAAAATTGCGGGAGTTAGAGCCCGAGCTGACATTCTCCAAAAAATTCAAAATGCCATAAATTTTGAACATCTTGATGGATTAACTCCAAATTCAATCCCATACCTTGTTTAACGACAGTTTACTCGTGATTCAAATTTGAGTCCGATATCTTAAAAGTTGCGACGGCTATCGTGCTAACAAAAAATTGTGCACATACGCACACACACACACACACAGACATTTTTTCTAAACCACTTTTCTCGACGTTTTAGGCAATTCTGAGTGACCTAACATGAAAATCTCGAAAAAAAAAGTTGCACGAAAACAAAGCTTCCTCTATGAGGAAGCAAAATAATAATAAACAAAGAATTAAGGCTTTGAAAAACTCGAGGCTATATGAGACTTAAATATTTCTGCAAAACAGGTAAGAAAAGAGAGTGGGGAGGAGCCAGGTTATCCAGTTTCATCTTCGCGAACACCTTATCTACTCGACGATCTCGTTTGCTACCGTCCAGCGTAGGACGCAACCGTGCAGGGCACACTGGAAACTTTGAACGCGACGATCTCGTATCTCCTTCGCCACCATCACCAGTAAAGCAACGGCGGTGCACCTCACCCGTATCCTTTTTTAACCTCTTGCCACCCTACGCAATCTTTGTTGTCTGGAACGTCGCCAACTCCATCGTTCTTTCCATATTCCAGGATTCTTTTGTACTAAAAACCGAGACAACGCTTTCTAGCTCGACTTTTGTACATTAAAATCTCGGCAACGTAAAGCGTTGGCTTCTTTCAAGGATTTCGTAGTAAAGAGATACGAGCTGAGGAAGTATACATTTCCCATATTCCAGTACTATTTGTACGGATATATTAAATATACGCTTGAGGGTCTCCGACCACGCGCGAGTTAAATATTGTCGCAGCTTATCTTTTCCATTCTCTCCTCTTCCTGCCGTCTGTTCATGTATTTTTTACTAAACGATGAATCAGACGATTAGAATTTAAGAATGCAATTTGTTGTTGTATATTCCGCTCAAAATGTCAACGAAAACAAGATAACAATCTCAGTGATTTTCACTCAAACGGTAAAATGTTGTAAATGTGTATTATTAAATGAACATTTTTCTGCCAATTATATTCAAAATATATTTTTGCGACGAAATTTTCAATTTGTACTTTTGTGATTAGAATTTGGAAATCCATTTTACAATCGCAAAATACTTTCAAAATTTCAATGTATTCTTCGACCACGCGCGTTTTAAATATTGTCGCAGCTTATCTTTTCCATTCTCTCCTCTTCCTGCCGTCTGTTCATGGCTTTTTTACTAAACGATGAATCAGACGATTAGAATTTAAGAAAGCAATTTGTTGTTGTATATTCCGCTCAAAATGTCAACGAAAACAAGATAACAATCTCAGTGATTTTCACTCAAACGGTAAAATGTGGTAAATGTGTATTATTAAATGAACATTTTTCTGCCAATTATATTCAAAATATATTTTTACGACGAAATTTTCAATTTGTACTTTTGTGATTAGAATTTGGAAATCCATTTTACAATCGCAAAATACTTTCAAAATTTCAATGTATTCTTCGACCACGCGCGTTTTAAATATTGTCGCTGCTTATCTTTTCCATTCTCTCCTCTTCCTGCCGTCTGTTCATGTCTTTTTTACTAAACGATGAATCAGACGATTAGAATTTAAGAATGCAATTTGTTGTTGTATATTCCGCTCAAAATGTCAACGAAAACAAGATAACAATCTCAGTGATTTTCACTCAAACGGTAAGATGTGTTAAATGTGTATTATTAAATGAACATTTTTCTGCCAATTATATTCAAAATATATTTTTGCGACGAGATTTTCAATTTGTACTTTTGTGATTAGAATTTGGAAATCCATTTTACAATCGCAAAATACTTTCAAAATTTCAATGTAGTCTTCGACCACGCGCGTTTTAAATATTGTCGCTGCTTATCTTTTCCATTCTCTCCTCTTCCTGACGTCTGTTCATGTCTTTTTTACTAAACGATGAATCAGACGATTAGAATTTAAGAATGCAATTTGTTGTTGTATATTCCGCTCAAAATGTCAACGAAAACGAAATAACAATCACGATTAAATGTGTATTATTAAATGAACATTTTTCTGCCAATTAGAGTCGAAATATATTTTTGCGACGAGATTTTCAATTTGTACTTTTGTGATTAGAATTTGTAAATCAATTTTACAGTTGCAAAATATTTTCAAAAGTTTTAATGAAAATAAGATAGCTAAAGTAGCGATTTTAACGTGCATGAAAAAATAATTCACAAAAATAACAATCTGTAAAATTGTTTCCTAAAAAAATAGTGTCTAACATTACTAATACATTTTTCATCATGACCTGATATTCAAAATACATTCACTGAGAGAAAAAGTTTCATTAATTCACGGAAATCTTTGCCAATGAAATGAAATACATGAATTTCAATACTATCTTTTCTTTGAATGATCTCAAACTCAATGAAAAGTAGTCACATTGATTCGAAGAAACATTTCTTTAAACCAATGAGCGTTTTTCATTGATTTCAAAGATACCGTCTCTGATTCAATGAAACCTTCTTCTTACCACCTCAAAATTTCGAAACCTATTTTTTCCTGAAGTACGCGGCAGATAAAGCTCAAATTTTGTGAGTATGTAAGGAAGTATGGCAGAAATAGGCTAAGCTTCTGGCTCCTCGAAACTCGAAGCCGTTCGTCCGGGAGAACCGGAAAACAAAGAAGTGAGGTTAGGTGCGAGAGAGAGATCAATGAAAATCTTTCTTTGAACCAATGAAAACGTCTCTTTAAAACAATGAAACTGTTTCTTTATTATATACTCACTAAGTAAATCTGTATTTACAGGCAATGAAATGTTCTCTTTGAAATTCAAATGCACTATTTCATTGAAATCAAAGAAATATTTCGTTGAAATCAATGAAATAAAAATCAATCCACCGATTTCTTTGATGTCAATGAAATCTTTTCTCCCGGTGTTTAGACGGCGAAACATTCGACAATTTCTATTTTTGCGATTGGATGACGACTGTTTGGATTTCGCGATATTTGAAGATTGCCAAACATTCTCTAGCCATGGTATTTATGGTCTGAATGACCCTGTACCTCGTACCACGACATCCCATTGTATATCTACACGTGGAACACAGTGCGGTCGTGTCGAACACTTTTCGCTCTTGCAAGAAGCGAGAGAATAAGAGAAGGGAGAAACAAATAGAGGCACACGACGAAAGGCTCGTGCGTGCATACCGACTATACTCTGTCTCACGAGAGATGCCCTCACCACTTCCCTTTTTCTTCGGTAACTTCTCCAATTCCTCGAGTTCTTCGTCTCTCTGCAATCCTGCTTTTCTCGAGTATGCCTTGCGTGTGCGTGCAGCCGCTAGTCCAAAGACTGATGATAAACGAAGGAGAGAAAAAAAACGACGAGAAGAGAATGTGTAGGTTGGAAAAAAGATCCACGAGCGTATGACAGGAAGAGAGAGAAAAGTATGGCAGAACGAAGAATCGTTCTATAGCGGTATTAGTTGAGGCCCATCACTGACACCGGAAACTAGAAGGGTCCCTTCAATCGGCATGCCCCAGCAGCCCCTATGCTCAAGAGTTTTTATACAATCTTCGGTTCTTCGTTTCTCTGATCCCTCCGCCACAATTCAGTGGTTCTCAACATTTATCTATTTGTAACAATTAAACAAAATCTTTGAAACTGAAAACACGAAATTAAGACATTAACTCCGCGATTTTTACACCGAAAATGTTCAGTGCATTGTTCAAGGAAGCTTAAGAATCTTCTTGAATTTTGTGTTTCAGATGAGTAGGAGTCTCGAAATCCCCTACGCCGTCCGGGTCCGCTTTTTCGAGAGGGTCATCTTCAGCGGCATTTTTATAATAATGAGTATTGTTTTTAAAATGAATTTTTTTTTGTATGCTCAATAAACGTAGTAATAAGCCCGAAAAGTTGAAACATCGTTTTTTAAATTTTTAATGGCAAAAAAAATCGTGAAAATAGGTGAAATTTTCGTGCTCTAGACCACCGGGTCCCCTTAAGAGGACTCAGTCATCTGAAAAAATGTAAATCGTTTTTAAAATCTTACATTTAAACCTCATCAAGTATGTATAAAGTACAATAATTCTGCAATTTTTTAAAGACATTGTTGTGAATATTTGTAGTAAATGATTTATTTAATAACGGAGAATAACTTTAATCGGTAGTAAATAAGAGAAATGTTGCTTCGACCGTACAAACCGAGCGAGTGAAAAAAAAAAAATTTCATAGTAATGGTACATAATTTGTTATGATAGAGTTGTACATCACTTGATGTTGTTGATAAAGATGATTTCCAACAAATATACAGTGCATCAAAATGGTGTGAGGTAAAAAGTAAAAAAAAATTACTTGTAGCTTTCAGCAGTGTTGCCAATTTGGTGATTTTGTCGCTAGATCTAGAGATTTTAATGGCCCATAGAGATTTTTTTTTGCATCTTTTGGACACGTCTAGACCTTGGCGATTTTTCATAGAGTTTTGGAGAATTCTGGAGATTTTCGAGAGGCTCTATCGAGGTCTAGAGAATTCTGGAGATTTCGAAGATTCGTTGTCGAGGTCTAGAGAATTCTAAAGTTTTTCAACAGGTCGGCGATTTTGTTTATGGTTTTTCTCATACGCGCGCCAAACCCACGTTCATGAAGGTGTCGATATTCTAGTTCTGAAAAACCCAGTATTACATCACTGCAACAATAACAGTAAGCAATATTAATAAAAAACGGAAACAAAGACGAAGACAAAAAGTCGAAAGAAGCCTTCCTGGAGCTTTTTCTGCAGTTCTACCGTGAATAAAAAAAATGATGTTGAACATTAATCCCGATGTCCATTAAAAAAATCTGGGTCAATACTAAATATGTCCTCGGTTGGTTTTTCTGGTGAAAAACTGGAGATTTCTGGTTGATTTGGAATTGGAGATTTCTGGAGATTTCCACAGGTGAGAACCAAGATTTAACATATCGACGAGTTAGCAACACTGGCTTTCAGACCAAAACAGTGAAAAAAATGTAGTGTTCAATGTCTTATTTTATCTGTTGAACAGTGCATTTTGGTACGAATGTAGTAATCCTGGATGCAGTGGAAATTGAATTTACTGTAACCAATTATTTAGTGAATTTTCAATAAAGATACACATTTAAAATCATAGCTTTGTCAAAAAGGCCTAAAATAAAAATTCCAACACTGCATTCCAGAATGCACTCTTCGACAGATAAAATGAGACATCAAACACTAAAATTTGTTCACCGGTTTGGTCTGAAAGCTACGACACGTTGAACATTTTACTTTTTTCCTCACGCCATTTTGGTGCACTGTATGTCTTTACAAAATTGCAGAATTATAATGCTTGATATATACTTGATAAGTTTTAAATGTAAGAATTTTTAAAAGAAGGGTATCATCTACAGAAATTTTTTTTTACAATTTTTTTTTTCGGTGGTTGGATCACCTTTAGCTTGTTGTTCTGTTGTGTTCAAGAAAAGTAATTGCTGAATTTTTAATTGCGTTTCTTACAAATTTTTCTAATTCTGACAACTGTTCTAAAGAGTGATTTGCACATCAGTATGAATACTTAATATATTAATACATCCACAGACACGGTTTGAAAATTAAGCACTGATATATCATACAAATATGAGGTTTGAAACAGACATGAGATTTTTGTCAACCAGCTTTATATTACAAAAACAAAACCTAATATTGGTCCAATTATAATGAACAATGGCTCATTTTGTTTATTGAAAGATGATTTATTGATTGACCGGATGGACTTTTTATTCGTATAAGTTGTTCAAAAGTAACAAGAAGATTAGGTGATAAAATTTTTGTATTTTTATTCAAATCCTATTTTAAAAAATTATCTGGTAAATCAATGAATCATCTTTCAAAAAACAAAATCAGCAATTGCTCGTGATAATCGGACTAAAATTATGGTTTCTTCTAATAAATACAAAAACTGGATGCCAAAAACTCTCTATGCAACATTTTTATATATTAGTGTATTTTCTTTTTAAAGAACCATCAAAATTTTTAGAAACTCTTTTGAAAAATTATCACAAATTTGACTATCACGTAGCAGAGGGACTACCTTAAGACTAAATCTAGTACTTGGCTAAAAAAAATTAGGACTGCTCGCAGAACAAGTAGGCTCGAGTTTTACAATATTGGATGAAATATTACAACTTTTTATTCGCTTGTTCTAAATACATTATTATCAAAAGTTCAGAATAAATACAGCAGCATTTTCTTTGCCCCTTACCTATATTATTTTTTACTTTGACACGCTTTATTCGTACATGGCCTCACCTCTCTCTTCGTCATTCTTTACGTCTCGATCACACAGCCTCGTTTAGCTCACTTCTTGCTTCTTTGACCCCAAATACCAACGAACGATTGAGTGCTCGGCCGGCGATTCTCTGCAGTATATATTCAGCCCGATTGCCTGGTTTTTGTCAGAAGTATCGACACGACACACTTGAAAAGATCTTCCATCGATACAGTGTGAAAATAATATGATAAAAAAAAGTTCGTATAACATGAATGAAATAAATATGAAATAAATTAAAATAGATATATGCTCGTGTGTCAAACGACGTACGTGTACTTTATGGCCATATTAATATACCGTGCGAATATTAGCTCGCGTTGTCGCGGATTTCTAGCGGATACATGTAATACCCCAAGAGTTTCTATCTACAGACTTAACAATATTTATCTACATTTCGTATTTTCTGTTTGTAGTATTGGATTCTTAGCACAAGTTCTCGCTAGCCGAGAGATAGCGTTAAAGGTCAGTCCACATCTCTCAGTGTGATTGCATAATTTACGCGAGCGAACAGATCTTACAGCTACACGCAAAGTCTCGAAGGAGAAAAGTTATTTTTAAAAGTACATTTTTTTTATTGAATCGATGAATTGGCGTGAGATTAATTTGAGAATATTTTTCTGGGTAAGAAGAAGAATTATCTGCTTTAGGTTATGCGGCGCAGCACATGGAAGTTTTGTGTCCGTTATTATAATGGGGCTCACGGTACAGAACCCACTCGAGTGTGTATGCAGCTTCGCTGTGTGCAGTTCTGTACATCCTCAGGCACCCCCAGACCCTCGATACTTATTTTCCCGCATCGAATGTCAAAGCACGCACGCACTACCTGAAGGGGACGACGACGAGGATGGAAAGAACGAGCGTGTCGCCGACCCGTCTCACACCTGCTGCTGACAGCAGGGCCACACGATCCACACTTTCTTTCCTCATATTTTCTACAACTTTGTTTATGTTTTCTCGACCAAAAAATCGTGAGGAAACAATAACAATAATTTTATGTAGTTCCTTATTTTTTAAATAATAATTTGTTTTATACACTAAAATGGCCATTCTATAATTTTCAACTTTAATAAAGAAAGATAAAATTTTTCAAATTTAGTAGCAGTAGATGTAAATTATATTTATTTGCAAATGATTACAACGATATGACATTCGAGTACGGTATAAAATATGTGTAACATTTATTATAATAGTAATAAATATAGTAACAAATATTGTAAAAAATATAGTAACAAATATTGTAACAAATATTGTAACAAACATTGTAACAAATATTGTAACAAATATTGTAACAAATATTGTAACAAATATTGTAACAAATATTGTAACAAATATTGTAACAAATATTATAAAAAATATTGTAACAAATATTGTAATAAATATTGTAACAAATATTGTAACAAATATTGTAACAAATATTGTAATAAATATTGTAATAAATATTGAAACAAATATTGTAACAAATATTGTAACAAATATTGTAACAAATATTGTAACCAATATTGTAACAAATATTGTAACAAATATTGTAACAAATATTGTAACAAATATTGTAACAAAGAGTGTAACAAATATTGTAACAAATTTTGTAACAAATATTGTAGCAAATATTGTAACAAATATTGTAACAAATATTGTAACAAATATTGTAACAAATATTGTACCAAATATTGTACCAAATATTGTAACAAATATTGTACCAAATATTGTAACAAATATTGTAACAAATATTGTACCAAATATTGTAACAAATATTGTAACAAATATTGTAACAAATATTGTAACGAATATTGCAAACAATATTGTAACAAATATTGTAACAAATATTGCAAACAATATTGTAACAAATACTGTAACAAATATTGCGAAAAATATTGTAACAAATCTCGTCAACAGACGATCGATCGCGGACCTTCAGCCCTACAGATTTATTTGAATGAACTTCTTCTTTCAGTGATTAAAAGATCATGAAAAATCAACTAACGTTTAAAAATGCAACTATTTTTAAAAGTATTTAAAAAATAGTTACTTCTATTCTTCTTTTAAGTGATTTAATTATTCTTATTCAAGTATTAGTAACAACGTGTTAATAAAACTATCAAAATAGTAAAACTACGACTTTATTTATATCATTATTTAATAAATCGCATAGAAATCACTATTTGAAAAAAAAAACCATGATGCAATATGTACGATTTTGGATTATTAATAAAAATGCTACATACACGAATTTTTCAGCTGTGTATTGATTACAAATGATTATATATTTACTAAGAATGCTGATTAAGTTGGCGATTTCTTAAAACCATTAAAACGAGAATGATGACATTAACGAACCGGTGCATGGCGTGGGTTTTTGTATCTCAGATTTCCGCTGAGCGTTGCAGATGACTGTGCAGGCGTTTATGATACCTTGAGCACGACGACTCGGTCGTTTCGTATAAAGTTGATATACAAGTGCCGGTATACAGGTACTGCTTGTAAGTCTCGTGAATAGGTAGACAAGATGTGTAAGAAAAGCTTCAGTACCTTTGGTTAACGCGTCCACAGAAAAACCTGGACCATAATAGCCCTTGGAAATCGTGAAACCAGGTAAGGTGTGCAACACTGACGTACAAGAAAATCGAAAGGTGCATCAAAATGTTCACTATGCTATAGGTGCAAGTTACAAAGTTTACTGGAATGTGCATTGAAGCACCGACCATGTAAATGTATGTAAGTGTAAGCCAGTCTGTGTACGTATAAGTACGTAGCAAGTAACCAACAGATAATTCATTCTAGCTTGAAGTTTCCCTCGTTCTCGTCGTCCACACATTCGCGGGTACTACGAGAATACAGTAGAGCCTCAATTATGTAAATCAGAACCTGGTCTACACAGTATAAACTAAATTGACATTTTTGTACTTTTAGCAAAAAGGTTTTGTCCACAAATGGCGACAGAAACTTTTTATTAATGCTACAGATCATCGTAAATAATTTTTGAGCTTTACAATTAAAATTGTAAATAATTTTTGACCTTTACAACAAAAAATATTTGTTGAAATGTAAAATTAGAAACTTACCAAAAATATTATGTAAAAATTCTTTTTTAAGTTTGTTAAAAGTATCAAAATTTTTATTTTTTTTTTAATTATACAATTTTTTTTTACTATTTCCTAGTTTTGGAAGAAAAGTAAAAAAAAATAATTTATTACACCAGAAAAGTAAAATTAGAAATCGATCAAAATTTTCACTCAAGGTTTCTTCAGATTAATTTTTATAACATTTTATAGAAAAATGTCTAATTCAATAAATTATTTTCCTTTTTTTTTTTTGTGAAACTATAAATCCAACAAAATATTCTAAGCATTAAGATTTTTAAGAAGAGAAAAAGATCAATATACAAATACAAAAAGTATTTTTTATAAAATGCAATATAAAAACAAACAAGGATGCAAAGTAGAACCTTGCACATTGCTTCCTCATTATTTTTGGCTTTTTACAAAGCTACCTCTATGAGGAAGTATGTTAATCAATTTTGGCTTCCTCATAGAGGAAGCTTTGTAAAAAACGAAAAATAATGAGGAAGCAATGTGCAAGGTTCTACTTTGCATCCTTGCTTTATTTTATCCTTATTTTCTGATGTTTTCCGAAATGCAGAGCGAAACCAGTCAATTTTTTTTAAATTCAAATTAACGTAAAATCCGAACCGCTTTACCGATCATCACCAAATTTGGTACGTAGCAGGGCTGAATGTTATTTTTCCTGTGTAGAAAATTTCACTTGATTATTTGAAATTTTACCTGAATTAGAACAAAACGAAATTTTTTCGAAAAATTCAAAATCTCATAAAAACCGAACCGCTTTACCGATTTGGCCCAAATTCAATACCAAAGGTCGCATCACTTTGTTGAATTTTAATACGAAGTTTCAGCCCGATAATTAAAAATTCGTTCGAGCTAGAGCATTTACGTACTTTTTTCAAAATTCAAAAATTCTTATAAAAATGAAATGTGTCAACCGATTTTCCCGAAATTTATACCAATTGAAGATTAGGTAGTACTGCATATGTTGTTTAAATTTGAGCTGATTCGGTCGAATAGTTTAAAAGTTACAGTTAAATGAATTTTTGGCCTTTCATCACAGACACACACACATACACCCGGACAATTTTTCTAAACCACTTTTCTCGATGTTTTAGACCATTCTGAGTAATCTGACATCAAAATCTCGAAAAAAAAAATTTTCATTAAAACAAAGCTTCCTCTATGAGGAAGCAAAAATAACAAAATAGTCATAGAATTACAAGTGAGAAGTACCCGAACATAGAGACACTCACATAAAAAATAATGAAACGTTCAGATAACGATAATCGAGGTTCTACTGTAGCGGATACCATCACAGCATGTATATACAACAGAATAGCAACGTGGGAGCAATTACCAGTGCAAAATGCTGCTCCCGTGCTGTATTCCCTTCTCGCTAGTCGAGCACAGGTGAAAAAGCATCGTAAGAAGACGAGCGGACATCGGGATACACCAGAGGATTAGCGAGGGTAAAACCGTATGATCTACGGAGCAACAGAAGCGCTGGGGACGTGATGTAAATGGGAAATGAGTCCATAACGATAAAAAACGCGAACGGTTCGAAAATGACTGGCGAGAAAACAGTGAGTAGGCGCGACGTTACGTAGACTCTTACCGGCTCGTACTCTAATATAACTAACTATAGTACATTATTATAATAGCGTACACCGAGTGTGTATAGTTACTGTACTTTTCCTTAGTGACCATATCTATCTGTCATATAATATGTTACTAAGGACCACTGAGTGAGAAGGGGACCCTGACAATGACGATTATTATCCTAGAGGAAGCCATCCTATGTCTCATTATCTTCAGAGAAAGAAAAAAAATATTGAGTGCTGAACTTATTCAATAGCATACAGAAAAAAAGAGAAAACCTTTCAAACCATGAATATTACCTGTGATTTTAAAACGTAAAAACTTTCAGACTAAAGTGTGGTAGCTCAGAACAAATGAAATATAATTTTATAATTACACCGGAGAAAAAAAAAAAATTAGGCTCTCAAATACATCTTTAGTCTTCACAATAACATATTTGGATGTGAATGTTGAAGAGTTAAAAAAAAATGGTTGAATTAACTTAAAAAAAAAAACAATTATTATCTCTTTTCGGTGATTTTAAAACCGTATGTTTGATTTTTGGACTATGCTATTATTAATTTTTTAAGATCAATGAAATTGTTAAGAACCTTAACATTGGACTGATTATGACGAAAATATTATTAAAAAATATCGCCGGTTAGTCAATAAAGTATCCTTCAATTCGAATCCTAGAATTATCTTTCCTAATATAAAACTGGGTGCCAAAAACACTTTATTGACCATTTTTATATATCAGTTTAGTTTCTTTTCAAAACCGTCAATTGAACCACCAAAACTGTTAGAAACGCTTTTACAAATTTCTCACTAATTTTATTATTTATTTTCTAAAATTTCAAAAAAATGTTTAAACTATTTTGTTGGTTCGATTGATGTTTCGTAAAGAGTGATTTATTCATCTAGATATTTTCTTAATATATAGATGTAATCACGGATACGGATTAAAACGAAAAAATAATGAAATTAACAAATGTCCGATAAAGTGTTTTTGGCATCCAGTTTTATATTAAGAAAAATCATAATTTTAATCCGATTATGATGAGTAATAGTTCATTTTATTTATTGAAATATGTTTCGTTGATTGACGGTACATATTTTTTCGCAACATCCTTTTTAAGAAAATTACAACCGATTCTTTATCTAACCTAACCTAACATTAGCCGTACACATATTTGTAACTTTTGAACAACTAATATGAATAAAGAATCTGTCCGTTCAATTAACAAAGCTTCTTTCAATAAACAAAACGAGCTATTGCTCGTTATAATCGAGGCAATATTATGGTTTTTTTCTAATGCAAAACGAAATAACAAAAACCCCATATCGGACATCAGTATATTTTCTATTCAAACCATGTCTGTGGTTGTATTTATTTATCAAGAACACATGCTAATGTGCAATTTACGAGTAAACTATCAATATTTTTAGAAATGCAATTAAAAAAATAGCACTGATTCGACTACACTGTTTAAAACATCTACTTATAAAATTGAATGTACAAGTACTAGAAGTTTTTATGCATAAGCTGGTATATTAAATTTAATATAAAGTGTGATGTAAAATTAATGCCTAATACAACAAGTTCATTAATTTACTTAAATTTGACAGTAAAAGTACTTGAATTTTTACAATTTGCTTCAATTTTACTGCAAAAGTCTATTAATTTTATACCACAATTTTGTACTAAATTTAGATTACGAGTTTATGCATAAAAACTTGCAGTCTTTTCTAACAGTGTAGCATGTAGCAAAACGACTACCTTAAAGAAAGTGATAGCCCCATGATGCTGAGTAGGATAGTCAGAATTATGATTAGTACGATTATTGTGATAGATATTATGATTCAAAGACATAAAAACGTCATAGCGTCATTCTGAGTGAGTTAGACAGATGCCAAGACTGCAAAGATTGGCCCAGCGGCATATCCAGAGCCGGGCAATTACGGTAGCGGTATAGTTGCACCGTGTACAGGGCAGCATCCACTCGGAAAGACTCAGAGCGCACGAGAATAATTAGGTACACGGTAATGTCGACCACTCGACGACGAAAAGGACGACCGGACGGCCGCCGGCGACCAGACGAGCGCACCGGAGAGCATCATCGTCTTCTTCGTCGTCTCGACTTCGACTTCAATGCCGGCGGTCTATGCTCCGCGCTGTAATGGTGGAGCAGCAGTAGCCCCTTATACATCCATTATGCCAATAGCGTCGCGTAACTCTTTCTCTCGTGCTCTCGTGATCCCTCTTAAGCGTTCTCGAGCATCTCCACGAGATTAAGCATAAACTCTACAAAATGAAAGGAAGTAAAAATGCTAAACAGTAATCAATCCATTGTACTTAAAACTGCTTAGCAAATGAAGCTAATTTTCGGACAATTTTTTTTTTCCAGATTTATTGTACAATCTATTCTTTTACAGTTTTTTCTTAAGGTACTAGTACCAATTAGAAGGCCAAAGAAAAGCAAATTTTGCAATAAGATTATCTCAGCTTCTTTATTAGCTATCACCATGTTTTTTTTTAAACACTAGGCATTTTATGGAGAATAAAGAAAAACCCGAGTCCTTGACTGATCATTTTGTCCGTGATTGGTAGAGGGCGCCAAAATACGGTCCTCGAAAAAAAGTAATCCCATGGCGGACAGATAATCTGTATAATTTTGGCCTGGTTCTCTTATAAAAATGTGCAGACTGAAAAAAAAACAAGAGAAACATTAATCAAAGAATATAACTGATTTTGACCTTCTCCCTTAAATTAACTGCATACTTATACATACATATGAATTTTTTCTTTATTTCGGTTTTTTTTTGTTATTTTGCAAAATGCGCGAAAAATAACGAATTTTGGATATTCGTTTGACATAAAGCCATCCATTATACTCAAGATTTTCTTTTGTCAAACGCATATCCCAATTCGTTATTTTTCGCGTGTTTTTTTTAATTTAAAAAAAATCAAAATAACGAAAAAATTCATATATATTCGGAAAAATTGACAAATCATTTTCATTCGAAAAGAGCGTTACGTTGTCGGGTGATTTTTTCATCAATTTTTTAATTCATCTATTTGTTAATAAAACTTTGGAATTACTATTATGCAAAATCGATCATTTTTCAGCATCTTTTACATGCTTGATTTTTTACCGATTTTTATCTCATTGTGAAGTGTTTGAATATTCTCTGAAACTCACGTTTGGCGGGACTATACCTATCATACATCCTTAAAATAACTGCAACAAAGTATTTAAAAAAAATATTGAAGGTCGTAAAAAGATTTAAAAAAGTATATGAAAAGATTGTATGGAAAAACGATGTAAAAGGATTTAATATTGGTAGAAAATCAAGTATTCTAATTTTTTAAACTAGTTCCTTGCTTGTGTCCAAGGATTTCGCCCTCTGCGTGCACGAAAGCCCCCAACTGGTGCCCGCACGCACGAAGGGGTCCTTCGGAACGCCGCCTGGTAGTTTTCGCGCTTAGGGGCCCTTATAACCGCATCAGAGTTCCGATGCATCGACGTGCCTATGCTACCTATATACTTCATGAGTATACTAAAGTCCACTAGGCACATGGCAAACGCGTACTAACCGGCTCGAAAAATGCGACCACCCCTTTTATACTGGGGTGTTCCGTCACGCTTCTTCATCCTGGTTTTCTTCCTGCAGTCCTCGCACACATAAACGCGTATCTATGCAAGCATATCGAAGGAAACACCTGGCAATCGATAAACGGACAAACAACCTTTCAAACGGTCACTTCTTCTCTTCAAATCGAAAACAGAATGCTATATTGCTTCTACTTGTATAGACTTTTTTATTCACCCTCTCTCGTTATTCGTGCGTTCTGTGAATAATTATTTATCGATTATGGAACCCATTTGATGTATGTCTTAGACTTAGCAATATTCTTCACTGAATTTAATTTTTTCTATATCTTGTTTTTTTTTTTAGTAATTCCCGTTTATTTTGTGCTCTTTTAAGAAAGCACAAAAATTCTAGACCAACAAATTACTTTCATACTTTTTTTAATTTCTGTTTATTTTAATAATAATAATAATAATAATAATATTTTATTGCTTCTTTAGAATACAGTAGAGATTCTTATAGCAATGGGGGAGGGGTGGTAATACATATAATTGATATTTACCAGACAGAGATTCAGCATTTTTCCTAACCGGTAAAACATTAAGAGTCGGCGTTCGTTACATACTGAGAGTGAATGCACGCAGCATCAGTGACTTCGTTATAAAATAGAAGATTTTCTTTATGGCTCCGTGGTCTTTCGTTAGCAGGAGCTCAGCAACATTCTCTAGGCAGACAGGACTTCCTAAATAGTAACGCCTGTATGGGTCGTAGATTGGGCAGTACAAGAATATATGTTCCAAAGTTTCCGGCTCGTGCCTGTTGCAAATTTTACAAATCTGATTTGCTTCCAATTTGAATGTCATTTTGTTAAAAGCTAGAGTGTTGACGTAGTAATTAGCCACCCGCACTTGAGCAATAGGGCTGTTCAAAAAAATATAATTTCTTTATAATCGGTTGCTCCTGAAATGCTGTATTGATTACCACAAAAAAAAATGTTTTCGCGAAAGCTGGGAGCTGTGTGATGATATTAAGTACTGCCGCATCAAGGCCAAAACTCATTAAAAACGGCGATTTTTAGAAATTTTTTTTTTACTTGGTGAAGTGTCATGGAGATTGTGGTTGCTTTCGATACACTATGAAATTGTGTAAAGGCAGAAATATGTTCGATAATGTACTGCCGCATCGACATTGAAGTTAACAAAATAAAAAATGAAATCCTTTAAAACATTGAAATATTCATCTGCTCATCGACTATTTCGCGCGTTTTCAAATGACAAAATTGCTCATGAAACAGGAGTCCTGTATGATCAAATTTAGAACTGCCGCATCGACATCACAGTTTCCCAAAATTCGAAAATCGCTTATCATCATCGTGATTATGGTCTTACATGACTCCCGTTTAAAGAGCCAGTTTTTCATTTGAAATCGCACGAAATAGTCGATGAGCAGACTAATATTTCAATGTTTTAAAGGGTTTAATTTTTTGATTTTGGTAACTTCAATGTCGATGCGGCAGTACTAAACATTATCGAACATGTTTCTGCCTTTACACAATTTCATAGTCTATCGAAAGCAACCACAATCTCCATGAACGCTTCACCACGTAAAAAAAAATTTATAGAAATCGGCGATTTTCATGAATTTTGGCCTTGATGCGGCAATACTTAATATCATCGCACAACTGCCAGCTTTCGCGAAAACATTTTTTTTGTGATAATCAATACAGCATTTCAGGAGCAACCGATTATAAGAAAATTATGTTTTTTTGAACAGCCTTATTGAGCAATCACCCGTTTCATGGCAAGAGGACAGCGAGCTTTCATATAGCGAGCAGCACCTTCGTTGATGTCTTTCGGAAACCACAACTGAAGCGAAGTGGAATTCTTTAGCTCTCAGGAACTGATTGTAAGCACAAAATAATTGTGATTCTGCACGCGTCCAATCTGCGCGGTTCGGTCTGATTAACAATTCACCGAAGCCAATTTCCGCAATAATGTCTTTTAACTGCCACACCCAATTGTACTTGCATTTCTGTTTATTTTAATTCTGTAAAATAATCAAAAAATTTCTGTGATCATTTGTGGACAAATACATTGAATTACTAAAATTACAAATTACAAATTTATTGAATTACTAAAAGTCGAAACATTAAAATTAGTTTTTCCTGTGTATTTAGATTTATTTATTTGTTATAATGGTGAATGGAAAAATCCTTCAACAATAACAAAAATACAGGCAAATTCCATGTAAATTAATTAAAAAACAAAGCAAAAAATACAAAAGCACAATAAATAAAAAATAATTGCATACATATAGACGAATGAATAAACAACAGCGTTACGAGAAAAAAGTAGCAAAGGAATTTAAGAATAAAAAAATACTGAAGATGAGATAAAGAGAGAAAAAACGAGCTTGTTCTCTGATTGTCGATCTCAAAGAGCTACGGCACAGAAATTCTAGACCAACAAATTACTTTCGTACTTTTTTTATAAAACCAGAAATTGATTTAAAAAATTTTGTAAAATAAACAAAAAAATTCTGTGATTATTTATGAACAATTACTTTTTATTGAATTACTAAAAGTCGAAACATTCAAATTAGTTTTTCCTGTGTATTTAGATTTATTTGTTTTGTTATGATGGTGAATGGGAAAATCCTTAAACAATAACAAAAATACAGGCAAATTCCATGTAAATTAATTAAAAAACAAAGCAAAAAATACAAAAGCACAATAAATAAAAAATAATTGCATACATATAGACGAATGAATAAACAACAGTGTTACGAGAAAAAAGTAGCAAAGGAATTTAAGAATAAAAAAAATACTGAAGATGAGATAAAACGAGAAAAAACGAGCTTGTTCTCTGATTGTTAATCTCAAAAAGCTACGGCACAGAAATTCTAAACCATCTAATTATTTTCGTACTTTTTTTATAAAACCAGAAAATGATTTAAAAATTTTTATACAATAAACAAAAAACTTCTGTGGTCATTTATGGACAAATAGTTTTTATCGAATTATTAATAGTCGAAACAGTGTATTTAGATTTATTTATTTGTTATGATAGTGAATGGGAAAATCCTTCAATAATAACAAAAATACAGCCAAATTCCATGTAAATTAATTCAAACACAGCAAAAAATACAAATGCACAATAAATAACAAATAATTGCATACATATAGACGAATGAATAAACAACAGCGTTACGAGAAAAAAGTAGCAAAGGAATTTAAGAATAAAAAGAATACTGAAGATGAGATAAAGGGAGAAAAAACGAGCTTGTTCTCTGATTGTCGATCTCAAAGAGCTACGGCACAGAAATTCTAGACCAACAAATTACTTTCGTACTTTTTTTATAAAACCAGAAATTGATTTAAAAATTTTTGTAAAATAAACAAAAAAATTCTGTGATTATTTATGAACAATTACTTTTTATTGAATTACTAAAAGTCGAAACATTCAAATTAGTTTTTCCTGTGTATTTAGATTTATTTGTTTTGTTATGATGGTGAATGGGAAAATCCTTAAACAATAACAAAAATACAGGCAAATTCCATGTAAATTAATTAAAAAACAAAGCAAAAAATACAAAAGCACAATAAATAACAAATAATTGCATACATATAGACGAATGAATAAACAACAGTGTTACGAGAAAAAAGTAGCAAAGGAATTTAAGAATAAAAAAAATACTGAAGATGAGATAAAGGGAGAAAAAACGAGCTTGTTCTCTGATTGTCGATCTCAAAGAGCTACTGTTCGGCGATCGTTTCTTAAATTTATAAGCGAGACGATACGCCTCAGCGCAGTGTAGAAGAGAATTGACCGAGAGATAGCGCGAGAGTCCGGTGGGTGATAAACGGCTCTGGACAATGAGTCGTTTAATATCTCGCGGGCTAATTGGAACGCGTTCGAATATACCGCGAAGAGTGGAGGATAGTAGCTCTTGAGAGTCCGACGTTGGTTATCTCGATCGTTTGGCCAATCAGCTAGTCCAAAGACGAACGAGGAGCATCGTTTCGCCGATAGGATCGCGATCCCTATCCTTATGCTCCCTTTTCTTTCTTCCATTTATTCATTATTCTTTTCCAATGGTCCAAGTAAAGCCTTTCTAATATTTACAAGCGTACACTCACAGCTCACTTCGTCATCCACCGAGTTGTCATCAATCAGAAAAAGAATAAAATTATTTTTATCAACGTGTAAATATCGAATTCATTATTCCTACTCTAATCGTCTCACTGGAATAATAATTAATGTAGAATAAAATATCAACGATCTTAAGAAAAGAATGTTTAAGAAATCTTAAAGAATGTTCAAAAATGTTTAAGGGGAAGGAGGTCAAAAAAATTGATTTTGGAAATTCAATATCATCCAAATCCTATTTCATATAAAAATGCCCAACGCACTATATTGTTCGTACTCGATTAAAGGATTTTTTACTGTCGTCTAACTTGCATATGCTTTTAAATATTATCTTAAGCAAAGATCTTAGGTTTTCCATTCTGCGCATGATTCAGATCAAACTACTACGCAGATTGGAATGGTTGACGTCTCATTTTCTTCTTCATGAACAGTTACACCAGCTAAATGGAGCAAATGTTAATAAAATGTAATATTTTTTAAGTAACATAATTAATAATAAATAAATTTTATGCTATTTTCTAAATCAGTGATTAACTTTGCTTTCAGAATGAAAAAAAATAGTTTGCTCCATTTAGCCGGTGTATCTTTTCATGAAGAAGAAAATGAGACGTCAATCATTCCAATCTGCCTAGTAGTTTGATCTGAATCATGCGCAGAATGGAAAACCTAAGAACTTTGCTTAAGATAATATTGAAAAGCATATGCAAGTCAGACGACAGTAAAAAATCCTTTAATCGAGTACCAACAATATAGTGCGTTGGGCATTTTTATATGCAATAGCATTTGGATGATATTGAATTTCCAAAATCAATTTTTTTACCTGACTTCCTTAAGAATTAAAACGAACGACTTCTCAATGCATGATACTGTTTCAGAAAAGAGGAGAAGCGATCGATCGGAAATAAGCCATTAATAAAAATTCACACGACAAATATAAATCAGATAGTGAAAAAAATTTGGACAAGCAAAAACTCATCCACATAATTTTTGTATCTCCATTGATTGAACGTGTTTTCCCTAGAAAACTATCTTTCAAAGTAATTTTCAATTCCGCGAGAAAACATTGAAAATATTTTTTAAAAAGAACGATTCGAAGTAAACCTTTTGAAATAACACTGAAATGAAAAAAAAATGACGATACGTTTCCACCGAATAATTGTAAAACATTTCTGAAGTAATTTAATTTTTTAAAATTTCAACAAAATTTCCTAAAATTGAAATTCTAATGAAATATTAGCAGCATTCCTACAATGTTACTCAATATTCTTCCTTATGTAAGATTTGACAAAAGAAATTTATTTTTCAACGAACTTAATTCATACGACATGGAAATTAAACTGTCTCAAAAACAAAACTTTATTTTTTTTTTACTTTCTACGTAAAAAAACTATTATTTCGGCTCTAATATTGTCCCTGGGGAAGGAAAGCTTTATGCGATTTTTTTAGAGGTGGCACAATCGGAATTTCCCATTAAATTAATTATGTATTTCCCACATTTTTTAAAGACAGTCTAAATAATATATATAAATTGATATAAATCATTACACTGAGAAAAAAATATAGTTGAATGGACTAATTTAGCGTACACCCTCGTTCAAATAATTTTTTTTTGGTATAACAAATATTATGGTTACCGCAAATAAATTTTAGGCAACTGAATCTAACGATTATTGAAGAAACTGAACATTTGGTTGTCCTAACGAAAAATTCATTTGAACGAGGGTGTCCGCTAAATTAGTAAATCCAACTATATTTTTTTCTCAGTATATGTATTATCACTCATTATAGAAAAAAAACAATGACTTCAAGTCATGCATAATCATAAAAAAGCCACAAAATTATTTCTGTAAAAAAATGTGTCATAATAAATTATATAGAAAAAAAAAATAACGTCTTAGTCGTATTTTGTCGTCGAATATCTGTAAAATTCTCACAAGTCTGATGTTTTGTGGGTTTGACAAAAAGTAGGCTACCAGGATGACATTCGTGGTGAAAAGGAGACAAAGGTAAGACAAAATGGTATCAAAGAGGATGACAAATGGTGGTTGAATAATATCAAGACAAAGAAAGGAAGGAGGAAAATTTGGTAAAGTAGGAAGAACAGAATTAAAGAACGAAAGAAGATAACAGAACTTGAGACCGACGACGGGACGTTTATGTTCGCGAACGGATGTGGACATATCGGAACGCGTCTTTCGGCGTTCGAATACACGTGGCACCGACAGAGTTACGTGTATATCTTCCTCAGTATGGCGTATCGAAAGTTACACAAAGAGCTGCAAGAGAGAGTGAATACTGAAGAAGAAAAGACGACACGCGACGATCGTCCGGGTTTAACACTCATACGAATATAGATATATGTAGATATCGACCTGACGTGGTTAAACAAAATAAAGTTCTTTGTGCAAACGGGGGAAAAAAAAGAGAGATTAAAGGAGATCGTGTGAACTCTCTTCACCGAGAACTCGTGTCCATAATGCCATAGAATGGAAGAAATGAGAAGAGATCGAAGAAAGTTGTTATAAGAAGGAAGACGAAGAAATTATCTGTCTCTCCTCTGACGTCCACAGTCAATATGCGTGTGGTCGAATCAATATACTGGAACGTGGGACAAGAAAGTGCCGACGTTCTCTCATACTGTCCAAAAAGACGAGTTAATAACTGTGAAAATTATGAATGAAGAAATTGGCCATTTCTTTCGGGAGTGAAAAAACGGATTGGATGGTCCGACTTTGCAGTAAAAAATAAATTATTGTTCTTATGTTTTTTGCACTGCTAACAAAGTATATTTGTCCACATACGTCCTTGGAAACTTTTTGTTAAATTCACGGACAAAATTTGAATCAATGTTTAGTTTTACATTTATCGATTTTTTAAAAAACTAAAAAAGAAGAAAGTAGAAAATCTTGTCGATCGAATGTTTAAAAAGTTTCTACAGATATTTGTAGAAAAAAAACTTGTTGAAAGTACAAACATTTTTGTTGTATAAATTCGGCTGGCAAATTTCTAATCGTCGCAAATTTGAAGTTACTAAAAATTGCGTTCAAATCACAATTTATTTAACAGCCCGTGTTCATTGGATTTATCTAAACCAATTAGATTTTGTTTCATTGTAGCAAATTTTCCATTTTTAAAAAATCCAAAATTGTATACAAAATGCATATTTTGATACATAATCTCGATTTTTCCGACTATACAGTAAAAAATAAATTATTATTCTTATGTTTTTTGCACTGCTAACAAAGTATATTTGTCCACATACGTCCTTGGAAATTTTTTGTTAAATTCACAAACAAAATTTGAATCAATGTTTAGTTTTACATTTATTGATTTTTAAAAAAACTGCACTAATTTTTTAACTAGAAAGTAGAAAATCTCGTCGATCGAATGTTTAAAAAGTTTCTGAAAATATTTGTAGAAAAAAAACTTATTACTGAAAGTACAAACATTTTTGTTGTATAAATTCGGCTGGCAAATTTTTAATCATCGCAAATTTTAATTTACTAAAAATTGCGTTCTAATCAAAATTTATTTAACAGCCCATGTCCATTGGATTTATCTAAACCAATTAGATTTTGTTTCATTGTAGCAAATTTTCCATTTTTAAAAAAATCCAAAATTGTATGCAAAATGCATATTTTGTACATACCCTCGATTTTTCCGACTATACAGTAAAAAATAAATTATTATTCTTATATTTTCTGCACTGCTAACAAAGTATATTTGTCCACACACGTCCTTGGAAATTTTTTGTTAAATTCACAGACAAAATTTGAATCAATGTTTAGTTTTACATTTATTGATTTTTTAAAAAAACTGCACTTATTTTTTTAACTAGAAAGTAGAAAATCTTGTCGATCGAATGTTTAAAAAGTTTCTGCAGATATTTGTAGAAAAAAAACTTATTGTTAAAAGTACAAACATTTCTGTTGTATAAATTCGACTGGTAAATTTTTAATCGTCGCAAATTTGAATTTACTGAAAATTGCTTTCAAATCACAATTTATTTAACAGCCCATGTCATTGGATTTATCTTAACCAATTAGATTTTGTTTCATTGTAGCAAATTTTCTATTTTAAAAAAATCCAAAATTGTATGCAAAATGCATATTTTGTACATAATCTCGATTTTTCCGACTATACAGTAAAAAATAAATTATTATTCTTATGTTTTTTGCACTGCTAACAAAGTATATTTGTCCACACACGTCCTTGGAATTTTTTTGTTAAATTCACAGACAAAATTTAAATCAATGTTTAGTTTTACATTTATTGATTTAAAAAAAAAATGCACTTATTTTTTTAACTAGAAAACAGAAAATCTTGTCGATCGAATGTTTAAAAAGTTTCTGCAGATATTTGTAGAAAAAAAAGTTATTGTTGAAAGTACAAACATTTTTGTTGTATAAATTCAACTGGCAAATTTTTAATCGCCGCAAATATTAATTTACTAAAAATTGCGTTCAAATCACAATTTATTTAACAGGCCATGTCCATTGGATTTATCTAAACCAATTAGATTTTGTTTCAATGTAGCAAATTTTCCATTTAAAAAAAAATCCAAAATTGTATGCAAAATGCATATTTTGTACACAATCTCGATTTTTCCGACTATACAGTAAAAAATAAATTATTATTCTTATGTTTTTTGCACTGCTAACAAAGTATATTTGTCCACACACGTCCTTGGAATTTTTTTGTTAAATTCACAGACAAAATTTGAATCAATGTTTAGTTTTACATTTATTGATTTTTTTTAAAAACTGCACTTTTTTTAAACTAGAAAGTAGAAAATCTTGTCGATCGAATGTTTAAAAAGTTTCTGCAGATATTTGTAGAAAAAAACTTATTTTTGAAAGTACAAACATTTTTGTTGTATAAATTCGGCTGGCAAATTTTTAATCGTCGCAAATTTGAATTTACTAAAAATTGCGTTCAAATCACAATTCATTTACCAGCCCATGTCCATTGGATTTATCTAAACCAATAAGATTTTGTTTCAATGTAGCAAATTTTCCATTTTTTAAAAATCCAAAATTGTATGCAAAATGCATATTTTGTACATAATCTCGATTTTTCAAACAACGGAGTGGCAACCATTTTTTATTCCCATACACAGAGTCGCAGTTACAAAGTTACGTCACATTTCACATGTCGAAACATTCTGATTGGCGGTAATTGACTTTTCGACTGCGTCAAAGGGTGATAATTGAAGTATGGAGTTTGACATCCAATCCTGAGGCTTTCCTTGCTTTTCCAACGGTGTTAATTCTTCTTTTTGCTTGCTCAACAATTCACAGATGCTGAATACACGAAGAGCCAAGACGTCGATTGGTTTTCCTTCTTCCGGGCATCAACCAATGGGATTCTCTTCGGCCCACTGACTCTCAGGGTGAATCTTAAAGTGCGAAGAGATAAATCATCGACATATACCGTTGCTCGAGAGCCAATTACCGTCATTATGGTAATTTTTTTCGCGTTTGGTGCGAACTCTCTCGGCACAAGTTCCTGAAGACGGCGGCAACAACAAGAAAGATCCATGACTGTTTCGTGGGTGGTTTTGTAATAAAGTGTATATATCGAAGGGATTTGGTACCGTTTCAAAACGTATTTCACAATCGATAGACACAATGCTGAGGGAATGATGACTGTATTGACAGTAACAACGAGGACGACGAGGTTCGAAACGTTTAATGTCCCGTTTGGTATATAGAGAGACGAGGAAACAAAACGAATGGCCGAACACGGGAACGAACGATTATTCCCTCGGGTATTCCGTGTCCAGCGTGGGCGAAACCGGCCGGCAATTATAAATACGACGCCGAGTCGCGCATTGTATTATATTATGCGCGCGTGTATTTAAAAATGATTTATTGCTTTGCTTCTTCGAGCATACGACACCCGAGCGTACGACGTCATTACGTCGGGTATTTGAGTAACGTGGAATATTTCATAATTTTCATAACGCAGCTCGGATTATACAAATTATATGACATTCTAACCGGATCTGAATAAATTACATGGAAAAAAATTTCAATGATTCCAAAGAAATGGGTCGATTACATTTTTTTTCATTGATTTTAATAAAATAATTGCATTTGAATTTCAAAGAATACATTTCATATTTTTTAAAGGAAACAGTTCCATTGTTTCGAAGAAACAATTTCATTATTTCAAAGAAATAGTTTCATTGTTTCAGAGAAACAGTTCCGTTGTTTCAAACAGATAGTTCGATTGTTTGAAAGAAATTGTTACATTGTTTTATAGAAACGGTTTCATTGTATCATAGAAACGGTTTCATTGTTTCATAGAAACGGTTTTATTGTTTCATAGAAACGGTTTTATTGTTTCGAAGAAACATTATCATTGTTTGAAAGAAATAGTTTCATTGTTTCCAAGGAAAAAGTTACATTGTTTCCAAGGAAACGGTTCCATTGTTTCGAAGGAAAAAGTTACATTGTTTCCACGGAAATGGTTCCATTGTTTCGAAGGAAAAAGTTACACTGTTTCCAAGGAAACGGTTCCATTGTTTCGAAGGAAAAAGTTACATTGTTTCCACGGAAATGGTTCCATTGTTTCAAAGGAAAAAGTTACATTGTTTCCAAGGAAACGGTTCCATTGTTTCGAAGGAAAAAGTTACATTGTTTCAAAGGAAACAATTCCATTGTTTCACGGAAAACAATTCCATTGTTTCAAGGGAAATAAATCCATTGTTTCAAGGGAAATAGTTCCATTGTTTCAAGGGAAATAGTTTTATTGTTTCTAAGGAAACGGTTCCATTGTTTCGAAGGAAAAAGTTACATTGTTTCCAAGGAAACGGTTCCATTGTTTCGAAGGAAAAAGTTACATTGTTTCAACGGAAATAATCTCATTGTTTCAGGGGAAACGATTACATTGTTTCAGGGGAAACAGTTACATTGTTTCAGGGGAAACGGTTACATTGTTTCAGGGGAAACGGTTACATTGTTTCAGGGGAAACGGTTACATTGTTTCAGGGGAAACAGTTACATTGTTTCAGGGGAAACAATGCCATTGTTTCAAGGGAAATAGTTCCATTATTTCAAGGAAAACAGTTCAATTGTTTCCAAGGAAACAGTTCCATTGTTTCAAGGGAAACAGTTTAATTGTTTCAAAGAAAAAAGTTTCATTGTTCCAAAGAAACGGCCTTCTTAATTGAAAGAAATGAGATACTTGACGGCACTCGATCAAAAAAATATATATATAGGAACCAGAAACAAATGTTAGAAGGAGGTTCAAGATATCAGCATCTACAAAATAAGATTCCTTTTTAAAGATTAATTCTCCACTAGGAAATTAAAGGCAAGTCATTTGATTTTCCAGTGCAGAATTAAATTTATTATTGTTATTTTTAATTATTACTGATTTATCATAACGCGCTAGAACTAACGTCCTTTAAGCGTTGACACATAATACCCCAAAATAAAACACAACAATGAGGCAATGAAAATTATTCGGTTCTGATTCAAATAAACCCATTAGAAAATTTTTTGTAAACGTAAAATAATTGGCCTGTACTTCATTAAGTTCCAAATGCTCCACTTAAGTGAACGCATTATCCCTGATTTTTTTTGTGGCAATTTGAAATATATCGATTGCACTTATGCCGGAACTTGCCAATAATTTATTGATCCGCAGTCATCAAACTATATTTAAAAAATGTACATCTATTACAAATCCAATTCGAATAGAATCATAAACAACAATGCGTATTGTGATTAATGAATTACATTGTAAAGACGATCTAATCGATTGTCGGACGAGAATGTACGTATATAAAAAAAAGAGATGATAGAGAATCGATCGAGACGATCGATGATAATAAGTCGTCACGGCTCAACCCACGTTCACCGCGTATAGTAGCCGCGCGCGGGTCTTAAGAGTTTCTCCATGCGTAATGCGTTTATTATGCTCATTATGCGAATCGATTATCAAGGTCTTCTTTATCTCTCCCCTCGAGGGAAAAAAAGAGAGATGAATGATCGTTCCTGCGAATAATAATCTATAAATCACGATGGAGGTACGAGCAGATGCTAGGACAGCTCTTTTATATGTAGTGTACAATAATGTACTATCGATCCAGACAATTATTCTACCGATCTATACGGGGAAACTCGATAGGTACTCGCGATTTCTTCTTAGCAACTCGCACTATATGACTCATCGTTAAATGAACTTCCGCGCTCAACAGGGAGTATTTAGAGATATATATTCGCCGCGATGATACGTGCGACGAAGGGCACAGAGCAAAGAGTGCCGACGCAGTGAGTTCGCTCGATTGACTTATCGATTAACCCCAGGAGTTATCAAGGTCTCGAAACTCGAGTTGCCACGTGAATAGCAAACTCGAGGTTACAATCAAGATTTTGTTTTATTTTTTTCGTTACATTTAGAGTTTTCCTGGTTTTTATTTAATACGGCTAAAATTATACCCGCGTAAAAATAATAATGTCAAATTGTGAACATAAATTGACTTTGGAATTTTTGAAGCGCGTTAAGACGAAAAACCTTAGAATAGTTCAAAGCAATTTTGAGATCGGTTTGATACCAAGTGTTTTTTTAATAATTTGAGCGAAATTATTGGGCGGAAATTCAATTGTAAATTTGAAAGATCAAAATCAATTGTATATATCGTGTTTACTGATATCAGATTATAATTTAATATCAGTAAACGTGATATTACGTGATATTAAATTATAATTTAATATCAGTAAACGTGATATCAAATCGATCATAAAATCGCTTTGAAATTTTCTAAGATATTTTGTCTTACTGAATCTGAAAAACGGCTCTTTTTACCATATGTCCATTTGTGATCTCAATTTGACATAATTATTTCTACGGGGTAGTTAGATAAAAAAAATAAGGATCACTGCGAACATATGATAATTGCACGTGAGCGAAATGTTTTAACGATTAAAACAAAAAATTCACTCAATAAAAATAAGCTGATTATTTTTACTTCCTCGTAGAAGAAGCTTTGATTTCGTGAAATTTTATTGTTTATTTATTTGCGCAAAACCCTTAATATTTATTATAATTGAAGGCTTTTATGTTAACATACAACATATATCACTTTTTATTCATTCTTTTTTTTACATTACGTTTACAACTCAGCTCGTTTACGCTGAATCTCAACAAAATAAAAACCAAAAACCTCCAAGTGTAATAAAAAAAAATATATAAAATATACAGAGAAAGTAGTTACTTTTTTATTTTTTATTTTTTTAAAATTTAATTTCCTTCTTGTCAATGTTTGCATAGAAGTTTGCAATCATGCTTATAAAAACAAACATTAGAAAAATTCAAAATATATTATGATAAAATTTACAAGCATTGTTAAAAATATTGAAGGTAAAATTACTACACATGTGCAGAAAGCTCTTTTACAAAAACGAGTATATAAACTTTCTACAAATTGGTTACAAAAGTTGTGTTTTTAATATAAATTAACTTCAATTTTACGACATTTTACAACACTTAATTTACATTTTTGTATTTTTCATTATTTTTCATTATTTTAATTTTATTTATTACTATATAGTATATGAATTCTCAAAATATTTTTACAGTGAAAATAAATAAACAGCTTCTTTTTTTATGTTTTGAATTTCTAGCGGTTTTTATTAATTTAATAGGTTTCTCATGAGGCTCAATAACTCATGCAAAACCTAGCAATTATTGTGGGTGTGCATATAGAGAAGGCTCACACATAATAAATACAGGTATGGGCGAACGATTCCGATACGCCACGATGGGCTCAAGTTTATACGGATCGACGCCCTGATGAGTATATATGCGCTGTCGACGAGCGAGTAAACACGATCAAACGGCGTAACGCTGATAGCAGTAGCAAACAGTACAACTGTAGCAATGTTGCGTGTGTAAACAGAAAAGAACGCGAGGGACGTGCGCCGAAAGTAATCTTTGCATGACAGGAACGATCGACAACTCTTAATCAATAATTCATTCGTTCGAAATCTATGAAGTTTCCATTTAAACCATTTGCATGTGAAGAAAACGTCTTCGAATTTTTTAACGATGCTGACTCATTTTATGTTAATAATAATTGATGATCACCATTTTTTATTTGAACAATAAACTGCGTGTTAAATCTATTCGGCTTACACTTTATATTCTACATTTCTTTTTAGGATTAGTAGTGAAAATACAGAATTAAAGAAATTTGTTTAAAATTCAAAGATTCCATTGAATATTTTGAGTAAAATTTGTTTAAAGTCTCGAGGTTATGATTTATGCTTAGTTTTTACATCAGATTCTCTTCATTCTATTATACAGGATGCAATATGAAAGGTTCTAGTTTGCATTCTTGTTTTAAAGAAATAAATATAAATACTGAATTTTTGTGGAATTTTCGTCCTCAAAAAATAGTATAAAATCCGAAACCTTCTGCCGATTTTTACTAAATTAGTTATGTAGCATCATTGAACATTGTTTCGTTTACGTAGCAAATTTGTGCTCGCCAGATCAAATTTTGCAAAAATTTACGCCATAACGTAAATTTTTTTGAAATTTTCAAAACCTGAACCGCTTCACCGATTTCCTCCAAATTCAAGGCTAGTGGTTACATCACTATCTTCCAGTTTAATATAATGTTTCAGTCCGACAGCAAAAAATTTGTTTGAATTAGAGCGTTTACGGACATTTTCCAAAATCTCATAAAAACAAAATTTGGCATTAAAATTTTACCTGATTCGGTCGAGTTATGATAATATGAATTTTAGACCCTTTATATGAAACATACACACACACACGTCCGGCCAATTTTTCCACACCACTGTTCTTAAAGTTTCAGACCATTTTTCATTTTCAGATATGAAAAATTCGAAAAAAAAAAATTCATGAAAACAAAGCTTTCTGTTTGAGGAAACAAAGTCAAGTAATCTTGCAATAAATGTCCTCAAAAAGTCTCATTCTAAAATTAGTCAAGAAAAAACAAAGGTTCGGTAAATATACGCGTTAACCCTTTGATGCACACATTTTAAAAAAGTTACTTTTATTTAAAATCGAGAAAGAAAACGTTGTAATATTTAAAAAATGATAATAATCTAAGTGGGATGTTAAACATCCCGCTGTGCATCAAAGGGTTAAAGTCACTAGTTTTTTAAAACCAAAAAATTAGATGACTTTCAACATCACAGTAATTTACAAAGTTGAACGACGCTTTGACTTTACAGTAAACTTTTCTCACATTAAAAAAACTAACAAATTTTAACGTTCATTCAATATCTTTGTCAAGCAACTTGTTGAAATTCGTGCATGGGATACCGGAGCAACAGTGCTTCTCACTCGTTCGCAATTACGAAACGAGAACGCGCGCTCTTCTTCTGAAAGTTATGCCAACTGAAATGGGCGCATGGGAAGTGTGCGTTGCGCAATTTCCGGAAGACGACTCAAACACAGAGTCCGGGATTCTGTGCGTTGCAGTGAACGCAAGAGCATATTCTGGACTGTGAGCGATGCGGAAGTCAATAGAATTCTTTGTACGATATTGGTAAACTTTTCAGCTTCATATCCCGGTCATTGACACATAGAATACGACTTTTTTGCTCATATTTTAGACCATCTCATATATCTAATATAGCAAAAAATCCATCAAATTTAAAACTCTGCCATCAATTCGGTACTAAAAAAAAATCTTACATTTTATAACTTTTAATTTCAATTTATTGGTAAATTGTACTTGTTACTATTTGAAATACAAAATTTGGAATACACAATTTTTTTAGTGCTTCAGCTAAATTTTAATCCAGATATTTAACGAAAATACAAGTTTATATTAAAATTTCATCAAAATTATATCATTAATGTTTATTTTAAGATTAGATTTAATTTGATTGATTCATCTACACTAGGCCCAATAAGGACCGAAAATACATAAAATATTAACGTACCAAGTAGCAAATATAAAACAACTCGTAACAATTTATACAACAAATATTACAGATAAAAATAATGATCAGATTTAAAAAAAGGGAACATCTTTACACAAAAATAAAAAGAAGATGATGCAAATATCTAGATACAAAAACACTACTAAACTGAGATACGATAAGTTTCCAAGTTTTTCTCATCAACAGCATCGTGGAGATTTTTTTTCTTACTGAAACCGATAATATTTATAAACGAGCGACGAATCGGTAAAAAAAAAATAGAGAATTTTTTTGTTAAAAATTTCGGCGAAAACTTGGAAACGGAATATAAGAGAATCCATGAATCTCGAGCGTGAAAAAGCTTCGTTCCATCGTGTGAGCGTGTAATACGGTGCAACAAGCCGTGTCCGTGGCGCGTAGAAAGCAACGAGCATATCGCAGACAGGCTGTGCGCTTCCGTGCAGTCACGAGCTTCGTCGAGCGCGTGAAAAATTAATTAACGCTTGTACAACCCACTGCTCGTGTTCCGCCACGATGAATCACTGCATTTGCTTACACACACTTGCAAAAAAAAAAATGGCATGAAAATTAGCAACAAAATCATTTGGACCACCAAAAACTTATCGCCCTTACGATTATAACGAAATAATATTATCGCATGTAGAAAAAACAAAATTGAACTAACGAGCTTAAGGGGATGCTGGAGTAGATTTTTTTACCGACTTTGGTCGGTAAATTAGGCGATTTTCGTAGTATACACCATTCATCGAAAATATGCTACAAATATGCGTCAAATTTTGCAGGAATGTAATAAAAACATTCATGCTTGGGTGTCCGATCGAATTACTGTTCAAAACATACAAGAAATGTAAGAAATTGTATATTACTGAATCTCTCAAAAACCAATATGGCTGCTCGAAATGTCAACAGGTCCTTTGAGGTAAGATATAAACGTTTCTGGAACTCAGATGTGTTAAATCAGACCGGACATCCATTCTTTGATTATTCCTGAACCTTTCAAAAGCGTCGGAATGTCGATTACACAAACCAAATCCACGAATAGTGTATACTACGATTGCAAAGACTGTTTGCTTTTCGCACAGGCTCAGAGCTGGTAAAAAGAGCATGAATATAGTTCCGTCATTAGGAGACAGGTGGCGCTGTTTAATTTTGGCAAAAGCTCCGAGCCTCTGCAATGCGACCGCAGTATACACTATATATGGATTTGGCTTGTGTAGTTAACATTCTGATGGTTTTGGAATATTTAGAAATCATCACAGAATTGACGTCCGGTCTGATTTTACATATCTAATTTCCAGAAACAATTATATCTTACAGCAAAGGTTTGTTGACATATGGTGTGCGGCCATTTTGGTTTCGGTATCTTTTGCCAAAAGTAAGCAGACTACTCGGCGCCACCTGTGTCCTAATCGGGAAACTTACCGACCAAAGCCGATATCGAATTCTACTCCAGCATCCTCTTAAGGAAGTTGGTTCCTCAAGGTCTTTTTGGCGGAGAGCAGAGTGAAAAGGGGGAGAAAAGTTTGTTATTGTGTAGAATCCGAACAGTTTTGTTTTTAAATTTTCTCCACAATCAAGCAGACGAACGATTTTGATTTTCGTAAAAGTTCTTCCCGAAAATACAAAGAAGGATTTGGTTCTATAATTCAGTGACGAATATTAAGAACATCAATATTTTATAATAAATATTTTCGAGTAAAAAACAAATACAAACAAATATTACACGCATATTTGAAATTCAACTATTTGCACCTAAATAATCTATACAAATTTGTGATAAACTTTGAAATAAGGAATAGCGGATCAAAGCAATTGATAATTATTTAAACTATATAAACAAAGCTGCAAAGTCGAACCTTGCAAATTTCTTCATAACTCATTTACGATGATTACAATACTTCCTTCATGAGGAAGCCAAGAAACTGGAAAAAATGCTTCCTAATAGACGTTACTTTGTAAACATCATAAACGAATGAGGAAGCAATTTGCAAGGTTCTACTTTGCAGCGTTTTTAATGTACTTTCGAGCCTATACTTTCGTACATGCCCGAGTAGAAATTTTATCGCGGGTGCCTGAGGACTAGTCAGGCCGCGATCGGGAAAACTTAAGGCTTGCCTTTCTGTGGAATGCCTTACAGGGACCTGATTTGGTGCGTAGAGAGGTGTCTGATAATACCCAAGCGCCATCTGGTGTGCATACTTTGGTCAGGAAGCTGTACGCGGTCCTGATTAGATATACATTATCATTCCGTATTAACCCCAGCGCCATCTTGTGCACCAATTTTGATCAGAAAACCGTACGAGACCCTTACTAGATGTATGTTCCGATCCTTTATTATTCATTTCGCGAGTTTTTTTAAGGTAACATTACAATCGAGAAGTCGGAGCAAGTTTGGCACGCTTTAACTCAGCTTTCTGTGTTTCTCGCAAAATAAGATACGTACCTACAGTTTCCATGTTTTCAGAGGTACAAAAAGAATATATATTTGTTTAACATTAAATGTTTTATGAATGTTTGTTTAAGTTGAAAAGCTTAAAGTAATAAAGAAAACAAAAATATAACACGCGTTTTAATTCATTTATGAATTTCCTGCCTGGAAAGTTCCAGGTAGGATCCTTACTCGAGCCTGATCACAGCTCGAACAGGTATCCTGATTAGGGCTTGAGCAATTTCCCCGATTATGGCCTGAACAGTTCCCCGATCATGGCCTTAACAGTCTCCCTCATCATGGCCATATCAACCACATCGTTACGTTTTGGCTGCGGGCCTGGTCTGGTTGCCTTGACACTGCCTGGTAAGGAACTGCGGCCTACCTGATAACGCCCTTGTTGCGCCAATATCAGAATTTCTACTCGGGTGTATAAGACTGTAACTTCAATAATTAATAACTCGACAAGCACGTATATAATCAACTTGAAATTTAGCATCGATGCATAACTTTAATGAATACATAACCTCTAAAAAATTAAATCCATTCGTATTATTTGGCATTGACTGAGCAACCTCCTTAAGGAATATCACAGAGTTTCAGGATTTTTTTTACCAATCACTTTGATTAACAGCCGTCAATGATTTCGTTGCAACATTCGTTGCTAGCTATAATGCAATTGAATGAGGTGGATAAATAATCAATTAAATAGTGGAGACAGAGTGCAATTTTATTGCGCTTAGATAAACGTAAATACACAAGTAGTCTGGACGACGGCAGGATAACGACAGTTTTGGAAAAACGTTCTAAATGCCTAATACTTATAGAAATAAAAATGACGATATGATCAGGTCTATAATTATGATTTCATAATAACAACATGTAGCGATTATAAAACAACGACTAACCTTTCGAATAGCTACAATAATTATCATTTTGTAATAAAATTTCATAATAATTTTTTTGAAAAATCAAAAAACATAATTAATATATTAAGAAAGTAATGCATTAATTATCTCTTCCATTTTTCCCCCTATTTTTCTAATATTTAAGCGAAAATTAGTATTTTTTTGCACCCATCAATATGTTTACACTCTATTTTATAATCACTACATATTATTATTATGAAATCATAATTACAAAATAAACTGTACCGTAAACTAGATTTCATTAATTAGTGGGGTTTTAAAACCGATGGTACAATTATACCAACCAAAATCCTCTAGCACGTAACGCCAACTTGAATACATTACAATTAACTTTCATTTCATCAGAAAAAGGGCCTCTTACACGGAAAAAAAGGCTTGGTTGGAACAACCAAGTGCCTTGGTTATATATGCGCCAGACAATTAATTGGTTAGACCAACCAAGTTATTTGTTAGGTTACCAATTTCTTGGTTGGTCTAACCAAGTCACTTGGTTAGCTTACCAAGTGACTTGGTTAGTCCAACCAAGAAATTGGTAACCTAACAAATAACTTGGTTAGCTTACCAAGTGACTTGGTTAGTCCAACCAAGAAATTGGTAACCTAACAAATAACTTGGTTAGCTTACCAAGTGACTTGGTTAGTCCAACCAAGAAATTGGTAACCTAACAAATAACTTGGTTAGCTTACCAAGTGACTTGGTTAGTCCAATCAAGAAATTGGTAACCTAACAAATAACTTGGTTGGTCTAACCAATTAATTGTCTGGCGCATATATAACCAAGGCACTTGGTTGTTCCAACCAAGCCTTTTTTTCCGCGTAGGATTTAACGCAAAAGTATTTCTCCCCAGAACAGAGATCAGCATCTAATGCGGAATTTCCAAGTGTGCAGGTCTTGAAAAGATGCAGGAAAGATTTAAAAAAATCATACTGAAAGCAAGGAAGAAGATCCAACGTGCTAGAAGAGCCACAGAAACGAAGAGGACACGTTTCGCGGTTGAAGGGCGAGGAGGATCGAGAGGTAGATGAATCGTCGTATTAGATCGAGAGGAAACGAAGGAAGAATCTGCATGTGGACTCGACACAAGCTCGCGGATAGATCTCTCTTTCGCTGTACGTTCCTCTTCTGTTCCTCCATGATGTTGGCGTTCGCTGTGGCCTTTTCCTTGTGGCTATATGCACTTTATAAGGGCCAGTTCGCTAGCAGTGTCTTGTCTTCTGAGTGACGGCACAATCCTCGATCCTTTCCCTCGATACCCTCTCGGATATCTCCACGAGACAAGCGAACGGCAAGCAGAAACCTTACGAGGGTCTTCGATCCCAACGAAGACACGACTGGGGAAAAGAAGCAAGATTTAAAAACAAAACGAAAAGGATGTGACTGCATAGCAGCGAGAGAACGAGGAAGACGCAAAGAAAAATAAGACAAGAGCTTAGCTAGAGCGCACCAGTCGCAATACCAAAGTCCACACGACGAATGGATGGACAACGGATGGATGTATGCGATGCTCTTCTCTTCGTTGAGCAAAGCACAGGGCCCTTAATTATGCGGTTTTACGCGCTCTAAGAAAGATCGAGCGAGACGAGTGAAAGAGCAGAATCCGAGGATTGCTCTGCTGGGAGAGTTTGAAGGAACGATAGCTGAAACGATGTAGAAGAGGAGAATGAAGATGAAGGAGAGAGAAAAAAGATCTCCAGAGAGAGAGAAGGACTTCTGTGCTGCTGCTGCTGGTACGCCGGATGGACGAATGCAAATGTCCGAGCGTCAGTGAGTCTATAGACCGAGAACGGAGGTCGTGGCAGCGGAAGATCTTGCCCTTTTAGTTAGCAGATGCCGCGAGATACCGAGATACTGCGACTGTTACTTTTGCGTTTACTGTATATATACACGCGGCTGTTTTACCGTTTGGTGTGGGTTGACTGTGTGAAATACGCTCTTAACATTACTAGACTTAGTTTACCTACACCTACATTGAACCTTGTTTGTTTTTTTAAACTTTTTGGCATTTTTGTTACCGAAATCATTACAATAATGATGAAATAGTGATTTTCGCATTTTTTCAATAGGAAAGTTGCTGTGCAAAAATTAAGAGAAATTGTACTAAAATGGTACTAGAAATCGAAGTATTCGGAAGATAAGTGGAAGACTGAAGAATTTAATTTTTGACATTGAGGTGAAAGATGCTAACGGATTAAAAGACGGTTCTCGACACTAATTTTTGTAAAATTTACGACATTTTGCTAAATAGTTCGTCATAAGTGCAGGTACATTTAATGTTGTTTCGTATTGAATTTGTCCAAAATCGAACAGTTCGGAATTTATAGCATTTTCGAAAAATTTACATCGTTGCATTAACTTGAACAAAACTTGAACAACCGAGTTCAAATTTTGCATGTAAAAGGAATAATATTGAGGGCTGTTAGATGCATCATTATTGGAAAGCAATAGAAAGGTTCAGATTATATAAGAGTGTGAAAATCTTCCTCAAATTTAATTTGGACCAAATAAATTTTATTAAAAATTAATATGATTTATAAGTATGCAATAAATTTTATCTGTTCGAAATAAAATTCTATTAGGCTAGCCATCATATAAATTTCTTCTTCAAACTTTTCATTGAAATTTCTTTCATTGAAATAGATCGTACTGATTGCAAGTAAGTTTTATTTGATCGAAATAAAATTTTATCAATTTGAAATAGAACCCGTATTTGATTCAAATAAACCCATCAAACCGATTTCTCTGGGTGCTGAGATAAATTTCTAAAAATTAATCAAGAAGCAATATACAAGGTTCTACTTTGCATCATCCATGTTCTTAAATTGTACCTAAATCATAGAAAATACTACAAGATTAGGTGAATTCAAAAATAGTTGAAGATTTGGTACAGAGGGCAGCTGATATCAAGGCGCGAGCGGCAAAGAGTCCCGCGTGGAAAGCACGTAAACTTTGCATATTGTTTCCTCATTATATTACACTTTTTGAAAAACTTCCTCTATGAGAAACTCAAAATCAACGAACATACTTCCTCACAGAGATCATTTTCTAAAAACTGTAAATTAATCAGGAAGCAATATGCAAGGTTCTACTTTGCATCATCCATGTTGTAAATTGTACCTAAATCATAGAACATACTACAGGATTAGGTGAATTCAAAAATAGTTGAAGATTTGGTACAGTGGGCAGCTGATATCAAGGCGCGAGCGGCAAAGAGTCCCGTGTGAAAGCACGTAGAACCGTGCATATTGTTTCCTCATTATATTACACTTTTTGAAAACCTTTCTCTATAAGAAACTCAAAATCAACGAACATACTTCCTCACAGAGATCATTTTCTAAAAACTGTAAATTAATCTGGAAGCAATATGCAAGGTTCTACTTTGCATCATGCACGTTCTTAAATTGTACCTAAATCATAGAAAATACTACAGGATTAGGTGAATTCAAAAATAGTTGAAGATTTGGTACAGAGGGCAGCTGATATCAAGGCGCGAGAAGCAAAGAGTCCCGTGTGTAAAGAACGTTGCATATTGTTTCCTCATTATATTACACTTTTTGAAAAACTTCCTCTATAAGAAACTCAAAATCAACGAACTTACTTCCTTATCGAGATCATTTTCTAAAAACAGTAAATTAATCAGGAAGCAATATGCAAGGTTCTACTTTGCATCATCCATGTTCGTAAATTGTACCTAAATCATAGAAAATACTACAGGATTAGGTGAATTCAAAAATAGTTGAAGATTTGGTACAGAGGGCAGCTGATATCAAGGCGCGAGCGGCAAAGAGTCCCGAGTGAAAGCACGTAGAACCTTGCATATTTTTTCCTGACTATTTTACACTTTTTGAAAAACTTCCTCTATGAGAAACTCAAAATCAACGAACGTACTTCCTCATACAGATCATTTTCTAAAAACTGTAATATAATCAAGAAGCAATATGCAAGATTCTACTTTGCATCATGCACGTTCTTAAATTGTACCTAAATCATAGAAAATACTACAGGATTAGGTGAATTCAAAAATAGTTGAAGATTTGGTACAGAGGGCAGCTGATATCAAGGCGCGAGAAGCAAAGAGTCCCGTGTGTAAAGAACGTTGCATATTGTTTCCTCATTATATTACACTTTTTGAAAAACTTCCTCTATAAGAAACTCAAAATCAACGAACTTACTTCCTTATCGAGATCATTTTCTAAAAACAGTAAATTAATCAGGAAGCAATATGCAAGGTTCTACTTTGCATCATCCATGTTCGTAAATTGTACCTAAATCATAGAAAATACTACAGGATTAGGTGAATTAAAAAATAGTTGAAGATTTGTTACAGAGGGCAGCTGATATCAAGGCGCGAGCGGCAAAGAGTCCCGTGTGAAAGCACGTAGAACCTTGCATATTTTTTCCTGACTATTTTACACTTTTTGAAAAACTTCCTCTATGAGAAAGTCAAAATCAACGAACGTACTTCCTCATACAGATCATTTTCTAAAAACTGTAATATAATCAAGAAGCAGTATGCAAGATTCTACTTTGCATCATGCATGTTCTTAAATTGTACCTAAATCATAGAAAATACTGCAGGATTAGGTGAATTCAAAAATAGTTGAAGATTTGGTACAGAGGGCAGCTGATATCAAGGCGCGAGAAGCAAAGAGTCCCGTGTGTAAAGAACGTTGCATATTGTTTCCTCATTATATTACACTTTTTGAAAAACTTCCTCTATAAGAAACTCAAAATCAACGAACTTACTTCCTTATCGAGATCATTTTCTAAAAACAGTAAATTAATCAGGAAGCAATATGCAAGGTTCTACTTTGCATCATCCATGTTCGTAAATTGTACCTAAATCATAGAAAATACTACAGGATTAGGTGAATTCAAAAATAGTTAAAGATTTGGTACAGAGGGCAGTTGATATCAAGGCGCGAGCGGCAAAGAATCCCGAGTGAAAGCACGTAGAACCTTGCATATTTTTTCCTGACTATTTTACACTTTTTGAAAAACTTCCTCTATGAGAAAGTCAAAATCAACGAACGTACTTCCTCATACAGATAATTTTCTAAAAACTGTAAATTAATCAGGAAACAATATGCAAGGTTCTACTTTGCATCATCCATATTCTTAAATTGTACCTAAATCATAAAAAATACTACATGATCAGGTGAATTCAAAAATCTTTGAAGATTTGGTACAGAGGACAGCTGATATCAAGGCGTGAGCAGCAAAGAGTCCCGAGTGAAAGCACGTAGAACCTTGCATATTGTTTCCTGATTATTTTACACTTTTTGAAAAACTTGCTCTATGAGAAACTCAAAATTAACGAACTTACTTCCTTATCGAGATCATTTTCTAAAAACAGTAAATTAATGAAGTAGCAATATGCAAGATTCTACTTTCCATCATGCATGTTCTTAAATTTTACCTAAATCATAGAAAATACTACAGGATTAGGTGAATTCAAAAATAGTTGAAGATTTGTTACAGAGGGCAGCTGATATCAAGGCGCGAGCGGCAAAGAGTCCCGTGTGAAAGCACGTAGAACCTTGCATATTTTTTCCTGACTATTTTACACTTTTTGAAAAACTTCCTCTATAAGAAACTCAAAATCAACGAACTTACTTCCTTATCGAGATCATTTTCTAAAAACAGTAAATTAATCAGGAAGCAATATGCAAGGTTCTACTTTGCATCATCCATGTTCGTAAATTGTACCTAAATCATAGAAAATACTACAGGATTAGGTGAATTCAAAAATAGTTAAAGATTTGGTACAGAGGGCAGCTGATATCAAGGCGCGAGCGGCAAAGAGTCCCGTGTGAAAGCACGCCGTTGTTGATACGCGGTGCCCGCGGAGAGGATCAGTTTCTAAGGAGAGAAGAGAAAGCCTGAGAACGTAACTGAGCGAGCGAGCGAGTCAGTTCGCCGATGCTCAGTGAGTTCGCCACGATGAGACGAAGCGAATGAAGAAGAAGAAGGAGACAGAAAAAGAGAAGGGAGCAGGAGGAGGAGGAGGAGGAGGAGGCGATCCGCTGTATCGCACCGGTGTGTCTATGAGCGTTCGCTCACACTCACTCTACAAACCGGGAGCGGCTACCACATAATCTCGGCACGCGTGTGTGGATACGTGAAATGTAGTCTCCTACTCAATCGCGAATGCCGACTTACACGTCCTGCCACACAAAACATAATAGTGCTTATGTGTATAGAAGCCAGCAGATCGAGAATGAGACCGAGAGGGAAAGAGAAATAATATACACACAGCGTGATTCACACAACGTCTGAACCGAGACTGTGTCTAAGTGCCTCAAGTACCAGGAGCCGGCGCTCTGTGAATTAACGCTCTGAACTATCGACTTCCCCTCCCTGCAATCCTCTCGCATCTCTAGCTACAGTGGCAAATATCAACGACTCTTGAACACAACGAAACATTTATTAAACGTTTCCGTGATCGTCGCAAAAATTTGTTCAAACTCAACTACTGGTTTAGATAGATAGACAGATTTATTAGTACGCTACGATCATGTAGGTTCTCTTTTATGTAATCCATAATATGAAAAGTAGAACATCAGACTCGATATTAAGCAAAAGGATAATACAATTGAGCATAAAATAAATCAACAGTGTACAATAATATTATCAAAATATAATGAAAAAAAAAAGTAAAATAAAAAGATAAAGATAAGAAGTAACGCAAATATAGAGTATGCAAACTTGTATATGTTGAAATTTGAAATTTGAAATTGCATTTTTTTTAGATTCTATTACCACTGTTTTTTAATATGTATGATGGTATATTTTTCGTTGAAATTTGTTTTTAATTTTCAATATTCTACTCACAACTTTGTATTTATTCGGGCAATAAAACAGTAATTTTATGATACGAATTGCATATAATATTTTTCTGTATTTTAATTACACTCTTTTACTTTATCACAGGGAAGGTTTGTTTTTATTTAAAACATGAAAGTTTTTCATGTCACGTCGTTTCCGACCAAAATGATTGGATGAAAGGCCTGAATTTCATAATATCGTAACTCGTGAAATACTCGACCGAATCAGCACAAATTTTAACGCCTTGTACAGTACTGGAAAATATTTACTTGATATAAATTTTATTAAAATCGCTAGACGCATCCTATTTTTGTTTTTTTTTTTTTTATTCATATAAATAAATAACCTTGTTTACACTGAACGCATCTAGAATAGACTCTATTGTGTGCCCGTGGATGTGCGTACAGTGCGGTTTTGACAAAAATAATAAGAGGGTAAAATATAGATAAAATAAATAGATAAATAAATAAAAAATAAAACATCTTTAGTATACAAATATATCAAATATATATCTAAATGTAAATATTATAGCGTATATGTAAATATCCATGCCACCGTCGGCCCGCGAGGATGTCATGATCGCGATTTATTGCATGAGTAGTTAATATATTTATTTTAATCAAACAACGCGATTCTATTTATAATTTTCCAGCCCTCGTCTCCGATCCATTTCTTAAGTTTTTGTTTTATGATTGTATCTCCGGCTGTATTCTCAATATTACTTGCGGTGAGCTTTCTTTTCAATATTTCAGGTAGTTCGTTATATATTTTTGCTGCTATGTAATCGTAACATCTTCTTCCAGCTTCTTTCCGTCTATGCGGTACTATGATGTTTCTTTGGGTTTGCGCTCTAGTTGTTTTTCCGTGGTTTATGTAACTATAGTCCTTTTTTCGAGTGAAGTGCGTGAGCGCTCTGAGGCAGTATGTTTGCCTGATGTTTAATATGTTTAGGTCGCTGTATAGTTGTATATGTGATTCTTAAGATTTTGAAAATTATGTAATTGCATAGACTTTTGCAAAAAATTTGTTCTAACGAGCGCAAATTTTCCAGGTAAACAAAATAATGTTCAGTGATGCTAAATATCTAATTTAGAGAAGATCGATTTTGTTTATTATTTTCGTAGACGACTACAATTTCGCTACAATAGAATTTTAAATTAATTAATGTAAAATAAGTATTGTTAATTATTTTCCACTTATGAAAAAAAAACTCCTCTATATACAAACAATGCGCCAGGTTCTACTTTGCATCCTTTGTGATTAATTAATAAATTTTTATTTATTTGATATCCATTTTCATGTATATTTAGTACAGAGTAATTATTTACTGTCGAAATTGGACTGAGATAAGCAGTTAATCAGTTCTAAAGAGTTTGAGGTAAGTGGCTGAACGGCATCGCAATTTCTCAGACTGATGGGAACTTTTGCATATGACACACCATATGTAAATACTTAGATGTAAATATGAGAGATATATTAATCAAAATTTTTGAATGAAAAACCACTGAGGCCGTATTAATTATCCGCCCACACAGCGCAACCGTCTGGGTGTATCTCACAGCAAGAATGCAATTTTAAATGTCCAATCGAGAATTTCTATCTCTCTGCGAGTGGCAACAGTGAAGCGCAATCCTTGCACCTGGAGGACTGCAAGGTATTACGTCACAACGTGCCCTCGAGGTTGCAAAGCTCTTCTAGCCATTGCATACAGCGAATCCGTTCCAGTGAATGTACTAGCCTAACTGTATGCATCTGAAATAGTGAATGGATAATAATTATCGAGAATAAAATGAAATGAAAATAGTCGGCATTGCTGAATGGCGACTTAACTAACTATTCCACAAATACAGCTTAGAATCGACGAGAAAAAAAAACGAAAACGATATAAAGATTCCTATCCACAGAATTTAGAAGAAAAAAACGAACATTTTTTTTATCCGTATATTTTTTCATTTCATTTTAACTCCAGAGCCATTGTAAGAACATCTTAAAAGGTTCGATTCTGAAACGACGTCAAGGAATATTTTTTTATACAATTGTGTAGTAAATACAGAAAATTCCTGAGGGAATCGGCGAAGAAAGTTTTTCGTTTTGCGAAGCCATAAAATTAAGAGGAAACGTTAAACATTAGTTTTAAAAAAATAACTTTAATATAAAATCCTACCGGCGCGGAATGTAAAAGAAAAAAACGGATATTTTTTTGTCCTTATATTTTTTTTGTAATTTTTACCATTAAGTCATTTTAACTCGAGAGCCATTGCAAGAATATGCTCTTAAAAGGTCCGATTCTGAAGCAACCTCAAGGAATATATTTTTTTATGCAATTGTATAGTAAATACAGAAAATTCCTGAGAGAATCGGCGAAAAAAGTTTTTCATTTTGCGAAGCAATAAAATTAAGAGGAAACGATGAAGATGAAGCGGACAAATGCATTAGATTAAAAAAATAACTTTCACGTAAAATTTCTACCGGCGCGGAATGTAAAGGAAAAAAAACGGACATTTTTTTGTCCTTATATTTTTTTGTAATTTTTACCATTAAGTCATTTTAACTCGAGAGCCATTGCAAGAATATGCTCTTAAAAGGTCCGATTCTGAAGCAACCTCAAGGAATATATTTTTTTATGCAATTGTATAGTAAATACAGAAAATTCCTGAGGGAATCGGCGAAAAAAGTTTTTCATTTTGCGAAGCAATAAAATTAAGAGGATACGATGAAGATGAAGCGGACAAATGCATTAGATTAAAAAAATAACTTTCACGTAAAATTTCTACCGGCGCGGAATGTAAAGGAAAAAAAACGGACATTTTTTTGTCCTTATATTTTTTTGTAATTTTTACCATTAAGTCATTTTAACTCGAGAGCCATTGCAAGAACATGCTCTTAAAAGGTTCGATTCTGAAGCAACCTCAAGGAATATTTTTTTAAGGTAATTGTATAGTAAATACGGAAAATTCCTGAGAGAATCGGCGAAAAAAGTTTTTCATTTTGCGAAGCAATAAAATTAAGAGGATACGATGAAGATGAAGCGGACAAATGCATTAGATTAAAAAAATAACTTTCACGTAAAATTTCTACCGGTGCGAAATTTAACAGAAAAATCGGACATTTTTTTAACCTGTGTCTTTTTTTTTTTTTTACAGCAAAAAAAATGCCCGGGTAAATGCAACGAACGCGATGCTCCGAACTCTCGGTTCTGAGCTCGCATAACGAGGGAAGACTGGCTTCCTGGAAAGCGGGGTTGGGCACCTGTCCCTCAGTGTCCATCAACTCGAGTTAGCAGCGATTCTGCTTAAGATTGAGAACCGCTGCCGACAGAGGAAGACGAACCACGTGTGGCTCACCAGACGCTGTCAAGGACCAGCAGAAACATCTTTCCTGTACCGGAAATGAATTTTCCGGTCAAAATGCCTTTCAATAAATCACGAAAAAAGTCGTGTTTCCTATTTCTTAAGCGTCCGAAAGTCATGGAAAAATCAAAATTACGATTCTCCTTAAAAGTGTATTATGCAAATTATTAATAATCCCACAGCTTGATTATATTTTAATGCCAGCTACGTAATTAATCAGGATAAATTATGTAAAAAAAATTGAATTTCCTTCTTTTCTAAGCGTCGAAAAACTATCAAAACTAAAGAGTGATACGATTCTCTTTAAAAACATCGTGGCATGTAAATGCCTAATTATTGTAAAAATCTTTCAAAATTTTATGTCAGCTACTTGAATGATTAGAGCAGAAATAACAAATTCTGAAAAAAATTGTATGCTTCCTTCTTTTCAAAGCCTCGAAAAATTGTAAAAACTAAAAATGAATAAGATTCTTCTTAAAAGTGTTTTGTCATGTAAATGATTAATCATCATGCATCGCAATAGTATTTGTATGTCAGGTACCTAATTGATTAAGGCGAAAACAAAATAAATTACAAAAAAAAGTATTTCATTTGTTCTAAGGCCTCCAAAAATTATAAAAAATAGCAAAATAACAAAATTCTTCTTAAAAGTGTTTCATCATGTAAATGATTAATCATCATACAGTGCAATAATATTTTTATGCCTGTTAATTGATTAAAGCAAAAACAAATAAATCACAATAAAACTGATTCCTTCATTCTAAAGCCTCCAAAAATGAGAAAAACTCAAAAATAAGAGGATTCTCCTTGAAAATATTCTATCATGTAAATGATTAATCATCATACAGCTTCATAATATTTTTATGCCGGCTACTTAATTGATTAGGGCAAAGACAAAACAAATTAAAAAAAAAAATAGTGTTAACTTTGCTCGGAAGACTCCAAAGACTGTTAAAACTAAAAAATAACACGATTCTGCTTAAAAGTGTTGTCATCTAAATGATTAATAATGTTACAGCTCGATATAAATATTATGCCAGCTACTTCATTGATTAGCACAGACATAAAACACATCACAAACAAATGTTTCCTTCGTTCTAAAGATTCCAAAAATTGTTAAAGCAAAAAAATAACATGATTCTACTTAAAAGTTTTGTGTCATCTAAATGATTAATAATGCTAGATCTTGATAAAAATGTTGTCTGGTACTTAATTAATGAGGGCAAAGACAAAACAAATCACAAACAAATGTTTCCTTCGTTCTAAAGATTCCAAAAATTGTTAAAGCAAAAAAATAACATGATTTTGCTTAAAAGTTTTGTGTCATCTAAATGATTAATAATCCTACATCTCAATAAAAATGCCTGCTAATTAATTGATTATGGCAAAGACAAAACAAATAACAAAAAAAAAGTGTTTCCTTCATTCTTAACATTCCAAAAATCAATGAAACTAAAAAACAATATAATTCCCCTTAAAAGTATTCTGTCATGTAAATAATTAATCATCAATAATATTTTTATGCCAGCCACTTAATCGATTAGGACATAGCCAAAACAAATCACAAAAAAAATGTTTAATTCATTCTGAAGACTCAAAAAATTGTTGAAACTAAAAAACAACCCAATTTTGCTTAAAAGTATCATGTTATCTAAATGATTAATAATGCTAAACAGCTCGATAAAAATATTAAGCCTGTTACTTAATTGATTAGGGCAAAGTCAAAACAAATCATAAAAAAAAGTGTTTGAAGTCTCAAAAAATTGTTAAAACTAAAAAATAACACAATTTTTTTTTCAAAAATGTTGCGTCATCTAAATGATTAATAATGCTAAACAGTTTGATAAAAATATAATGCCTGTTACTTAATTGATTAGGGCAAAGTCAAAACAAATCATTAAAAAAAGTGTTTGAAGTCTCAAAAAATTGTTAAAACTGAAAAATAACACAATTTTTCTCAAAAGTGTTACGTCATCTAAATGATTAATAATGCTAAACAGCTTGATAAAAATATTATGCCTGTTAATTGATTAGGGCAAAGTCAAAACAAATCATAAAAAAAAGTGTTTGAAGTCTCAAAAAATTTTTAAAGCTAAAAAATAACACAATTTTTTTCAAAAATGTTGTGTCATCTAAATGATTAATAATGCTAAACGGTTTGATAAAAATATTATGCCTGTTACTTAATTGATTAGGGCAAAATCAAAACAAATCATAAAAAAAAGTGTTTGAAGTCTCAAAAAAATTGTTAAAACTAAAAAATAACACAATTTTTCTCAAAAGTGTTGCGTCATCTAAATGATTAATAATGCTAAACAGTTTGATAAAAATATTATGCCTGTTACTTAATTGATTAGGGCAAAGTCAAAACAAATCATAAAAAAAAGTGTTTGAAGTCTCAAATAATTGTTAAAACTAAAAAATAACACAATTCTTCTCAAAAGTGTTGCGTCATCTAAATGATTAATAATGCTAAACAGTTTGATAAAAATATTATGCCTGTTACTTAATTGATTAGGGCAAAATCAAAACAAATCATTAAAAAAAGTGTTTGAAGACTCAAAAAATTGTTAAAACTAAAAAATAACAGTTTTTTTTTTAAATGTTGCGTCATATAAATGATTAATAATGCTAAACAGCTTGATAAAAATGTAATGCCAGCTCCTTAATGGATTAGGGAAAGCAAAGAGTGTCAGCTGGCACTTTTTATAACCGCCGTTTCAGCGAAGGGAAGTTACAATAGCAACAGCAGGCAAAGTCCTACGCCACATGTTTTTCGAAAGGTTAGTATATGTCAAGGAGACGCAGCAATGTCGGACGTCGACACGGAATACTAATGCAATTCCTCGTCTTTTCCATCCAACAGCGGTAGCAAATTCTTTCTATTCAATTTCCCCGTAATTCTATTTCTCTAAAAAACACCAGAGAGGCAAAAGCGCGATGACAAAGAGGGAATGAAGTGCCGGTACTCGGATTGGAGAAGTACGAATGCGCCGGCGCCTAGCGTCACGCGTAACCTGTTGCCTAGCAGCAAAGATGCACGAGTTGTGTCTCTCAAAATCTCCCACTAAAACTTTCAAACATTGAAGGAAAAAAAAACATTGACAAAATAATTCGGTTAAAAAAACTTGCCGGAAACTTTTGGCAGGCCAGCCACGAAGATTATTAGAACGAGGACGACGGCAGCTGCTGTATAATCCAAATATCGCCGTGGCCTCAGCATCTCGCCGTCGTTTATGTTAAATCCCAGTGGCACTTGATAATTATTATTCGCGCACACATCAGACTCCGCGCACACTTAATAAACACGATAGCCACCGATCCGTCATTTGGAACAATTGTAATCGACAACACTTTTGGCTTTTGTAATCACATTCGTATTTAATAATAATCCTTCGCGAATGGTTCCCTCAGAGCACGTCTTGTTGATATTATTATTGCTACTATTATTATTATTATTGTTATAACTAGTACAACTATTATCACACGTTCTTAACGTATTTTCACTTTCACTCAACTTTATTCCGTACACGCGAAAACAGTGTTTACATTCGTCCAGAACGTTGATAAACGTGGTAGAAAGAAAAAGTCATGAGGGACCCATATACGAGCACGACCGCGCACGAAACACTTCTGGGTTCTATTGTTCGCTTAACGCGCTGAAAGTAGTTCCCTCGATGCGCGCGCACCTGCCTTCTGCCGCTTGTATTAATGCGCTTTGCAAGATGGCTGACTTTGCCGGCCAATAGGGCGATGGTACCATGGTTTTAAGTGCGGATCCTTTGGGGTACGAAGCGTTCTGCGGTGGTAACTATTTCAACCCCTATTTTCTGCAGGGATGAATGCAATACCGATATACTGCACTGAATTATCACGAGAGTTTAACAAAATGTTGTTATATCATAATAAGAATTGCATTTTTGATTTATTTGGATTTAATAATTTGGTAAAAATAAATTATAGAGACTGATGGAGATCGAGGCAATTTGAATGGGATTTAATCGTATGTTACCATATCTATCTATTCGGACTTTGATCAATTTATACAAATTGAATTGTTGTTATTGGTTCCTTATAGTTTTTGTTTCCTATGGGTTAAATAAGATTGATACGTTATCGGTATGTATGGTGCACCAACGGGTTTATAATATTTTATATTGAATTTACGTTCTGCCATTTGTTAATTTTGTTATACCGTAAATATATGATTCAACATTAATAGTGAGCAACCAAAGAGGCATCAATAGAATTGTTCTATCAATTTCTATCGTCTTACAATTATAGAAAGTATAATTGGAATAAAATGTATGTATTTCAGGTCGCAATAAATTTACCATGATTTTTTAAAAAAGTGACTTTCTGTTTCTAATTTCAGAATTCACAGATCCGACTTTAGGTCGGAAAATATAACGTAAACTTTTTTTATTTAAGATATCAAATTTTGGCCTTCACTATCGTTCTCAAGTCACTTATTCTACCTCAGAAAATACCGTTTACATGCCTTTTTACGACGATTTTTAAAAAAGTGACTTTTTTCATTTCTGATTTCATAATTCACAGATTCGATTTTCGGTCGGGAAATCCAACTTAAATTATTATTCCTTTAAGTTATCGAATTTTGGCCGTTATTATCGTTTTCAAGTCGCATATTCTACCTCAGAAAGTACCGGTTACATGACTTCACAACGATTTTTTTTTAAAGTGCCTTTTATCCGGTTGTGATTTCAGAATTTACAAATCCGACTTTCGGTCGGATAATCCAACCTAAATTTACATTTCTTTCGTGGATTCCGTGGATTTGGCTACCGTGAGTACAAACGGCGAGAGTTATTTGTTTAAAGGATCTTTCCAGTGTGACGGTCCGAAAAATAGCCTATTTTCACGATGTTTTTTCGGACGGTTACTATACGCCGATCAATCTGAAAATTTTATGACATATTAAGGGGATGCTGGAGTAGATTTTTTTACCGACTTTGGTCGGTAAAAATAGGCGATTTCGTAGTATACACTATTCATCGAAAATATGCTACAAATATACGTCAAATTTTGCAGGGATGTAATAAAAACATTCATCCTTGGGTGTCCGGTCGAATTACTGATCAAAACATACAAGAAATGTAACAACTTGTATATTACTGAACCTCTCAAAAACCAATATGGCCGCTCGAAATGTCAACAGGTCCTTTGAGGTAAGATATAAACGTTTCTGGAACTCAGATGTGTTAAATCAGACCGGACACCCATTCTTTGATTATTCCTGAACCTTTCAAAACCGTCGGAATGTCGATTACACAAACCAAATCCACGAATAGTGTATACTACGATTGCAAAGACTGTTTGCTTTTCGCACAGGCTCAGAGCTGGTAAAAAGCATGAATATAGTTCCGTCATTAGGAGACAGGTGGCGCTGTTTACTTTTGGCAAAAGCTCCGAGCCTCTGCAATGCGACCATAGGATACACTATATATGGGTTTGGCTTGTGTAGTTTACATTCTGATGGTTTTGGAATATTTAGAAATGCTCACAGAATTGACGTCCGGTCTGATTTTACATATCTAATTTCCAGAAACAATTATATCTTACAGCAAAGGTCTGTTGACATATGGTGTGCGGCCATTTTGCTTTTGGTATCTTTTGCCAAAAGTAAGCAGACTACTCGGCGTCACCTGTGTCCTAACCTGGAAACTTACCGACCAAAGTCGGTATAAAAATCTACTCCAGCATCCCCTTAAGGTAATCATGAATGACAGAAAATTATTTTTTATAAGACGATTTCTATTGTTTACATTTATTTTAATTGAAAATAATGTTGATAAAAAAGATAGCTTCGTGATAGACATCCTAGGGATCGCAAATTTGATGGAAAAAAAAACCCAAAGGATTATTAACTAGTATGCGATTAGTTATCGCGCTATGGAGCCTTTTTTAACATCAAAATTGACAAAATGGCGGCGGTTTGAACAAAAAATACCGAATTTAGCCGCTTTTATCGAGATTTTCTTTTAAAAAAATGGGCAAATTAAAAAAAAAAAGCTCCATAGCACGATAAAGAGTAGTGTGAAGAATGTTCTCCTAAAATTTGAAAACGATCGCTTGAAAACTGTTCCCCAGAGAATGTCCACCGTTTTGAAAAATGTCGTTTCAAGAAAAACGCGTTTAAAGTTTCCAGTGAAGAAATTTCGTATACCTAAATTGTGTACTTACGGCTAATCGGCGATGCCAGGTCCATAAAGTATGACAGCGAAGTATTTCGAATTTCGCTTTAAAAGTTTGAGAGGATGTTTTTCACCGTATATAAATTTTGATTTTTTTTTTCACACTCGAAAGATCCCTTAAGGTGATGTGCTACATAACGTCTGACTCTCTCAGATCGCCTTAAGTGCGAATGAGATAGCTGAATTTTCCCGAAGTGTTGTTCTCCGTCGCGGTTGATTTTTCGAATAAAAGGCGTGAAGTACTCACTGCAGAATTATCAGACGCAGTGAGTACTTCTCGTTTTTTGCTCGAAAGATCAATTTCGGCAAAGGACAATCCTTTACAGTTTTTGTTACCGACCGAGCACGAACACATCACCTTAACGCAAGCGGGGCGCGTGAACATAAGTATGCCGTGCCGCCCTTCGGTGTGTGTAAGCTCAATATCGATCGGCCTGATCCGATATTGCCAGAACATTTTCCTTGCCAGAACATTTTCTCAATTATTTAATAACATTTGGCCTTTTTTAAATAAAAGTATACAAAATAAAAAAGCAAACAAAAAAATATTGTAATGATACCAACAATAAGCAAAAGAAAAAAAAAATTCTTTATTCAGCCAAATACATGAGAAATTTCTCTGAATGAATTTCACTCATTTTAACCTGACTCTTTCCCCTTAATTAGAAATAAATTTAATAAGATGTTAAATATTTACTCACGGTAATGATAATAATTAGAAACGAAGACCAACCATTTTGAATTAACTAATTAAGTAATTCAAAATGGTTGGTCGGTGCTGAAAACCATACATAATTCTGACAGAAATGTGAATCCTTTGTATTTTGCACAATACTTAATTATAGTTATTCATTTTAAAACTGATTTTGAAAGAATTTTTAATTTCTAAACATTGGAAAATATAAAAACATGAAAATCTGTGGTGTTTCTAGTATTACATTCGACAAGGTTATTCTAATAAATGCCTTAGCTGAGCAACACAATCAGATTTTAAAAATCTTACCGCTTCACGGTGTATCGAAACATTGCAAAGATGGCTATTATTATCACCAGAAGCTGGCCAGCTCTTCTGTTGCTTATCTAGCACCATGGCAATTGATGAGCAGATAACAGCATAGTAGTGCTGATTTGTAATAGCCACATGGTCCATTTGTGGAATTCCATAATGACTATAATATTAACATTCAGCTAGAAATCTGGAAAAAGAATAGTCTTGGAAAAATTGTAGAATACATTATGGAGTATGTATGATGTAGCAGCAATGGACGGATATATTAGAGTAAAGTTCCAAAGCCACCAAAGCTCTTGGAAAGAACTCTCAGGAAATGTTGCAAAGATGTCAGATTACCGTAGGTTATGTTGAAGTCTTGGATTGGAGAGTTTGGAATACTTCGACACTTTTCGTGGAGCTACCTTATGCCTCTCAGATGGAAAGGAATTATCAACATATTAATGCTTATTTTAGGTTTGTTGTAAATCAAGTGATGCTCGTCTCACAGAAACCTCAGTTTGCCACAGAGTGCAGCGGTACAACAAGATCAGCAGTCAGAGAGATTTACAAAGAATGCATGAAATTGAATCTTAATCTTTTAAATTAAGCGATAAAGAAATTTGTCTCAGCTAATTGCAGATTCTCTCTATTCATAACCAAAATGATTGGTATTTATGACAGCAATATGAGGCTTGAAGATAAATTGATATAGTTTCGGTACTCAAGTATGATTATTGTTATTATTAGAGTATATCTAAGTCCTAAATTATTATATTGTAGTTATAATATACAAGTAGGATCCTTGTGTGTATATATGAAACATTCTTTTCTGTACAAAGTACATGCCATATTTTTGAGAGGCAGTGATTACCCCCCCCCCCCCCGCAGAAATTTGAAAAGCTGTTTTGTCCCAAATAGTACGACAGATAGGGTCCGTATTTTGAGGTAATACGCGGAAATATCATAGAATTGGGCTAAGCTTCTGGCTCCTTAATCGATTCAATCGTTTTTTTGTGAGAATTAAAAGAAAAATAGTGCAAGAGAGACAGAGCTATGTGTGAGGGAGACAGATATATAGGCGTTTAACATGCGGCGAAGAAATTCTCACCGGTGTATCACATTCTCTTAAAAGTGAATAAAGAAATTGAAGACAGCTGATGTCTGCTAATTATTGTGTTCCATTATTAATAAGAGTACAATATGAAGATGCGTGATAACAAAACTGCATTTTCGAAATTTACTAAAAAATATAAACCAACCAAAATCAGCTTCATACTCTTATGGACGCATGGCTCATCATATTCTAATGTGCTAAAAACTGTTTGTACTTAGAATGCACTCGGTTTTTACTTCAATTCTACTGTGCTATATAATAGAAATGAGAACGTTAAATGAAAAGCGAGGAATCTAGTACACGACGCGAGTTGAAGTTACTGCGAAACGGAGTACTGTATGGCATTCGTAAAATATTCGTATACTAAGGACTCACCTGCATAGCTGATCGTTTTTTACGAATCGACGAATACAGTATCCACGTAGATGTCCGAAAACTTCCAATGATATTAAATATAACAGTTATTATTCCTCCTCGGAGCACGAGGCGTAGTAGAGGCAAAAACGGAAGCAGCAGAAATCTCTCGTAAACTACAGAAGTATCTCGCATTTACAAACCCTTCGCGCTTTGGTCTTCAAATTTATAAAAATAGCGCCAGCCGCCGAAGCGGCGATGAAAACCAAAGGATGACGTTAGCGAAGGGGGTTGGTTTGCCAGACTAGACTGCGAGCCAGTGATCTATGGTAGAGTGGGCGGTCCGGATTTAGTTCAGTTAATTTGTTAATAATTTAATAAAAAGAACGAAACAAAATAAATAAATTAATTGAACTCAAAAGTTGATGTCAATAAAATCAGTTCGGTTTATAGTTAGATGGTAGTGAGGTAAACGTACCAATGGCGGGACGTTTAAGGCGGTGTCTGTTTTGTATGCCAATTTCCGCATGCATATATTAATTATTTTGCAAATGGTGGTAACGAATTGCAAGATTAGAGTTTCTAGTTTCCAAAAACTATACAATAAAAATATTTCTGATTGTTTGATAAATAGTTATTGATTAAAACGCTGAAAAATGAAGATGTACCAGTGCCGGGACGGGTATTTTTGTGCATGTCCCGCTGCCGGGACCCCAAATGTGCGTATCGGTGGACATCTACAAATTTTAATGCATCTGCTTGAAAAGAAATGCCAAAAAATGTGCGGTACACATATTTACACCTATGATGCAATAAATAAAACATATATGTTTATAATATACATATATATTATCATACCCTGGCTAGGTTAAGGAAGCGAGGGGAAGATAGAAATTCACATAGGCCAATATAAGTAGTGTAAGTTTAATGTTTCCAGTTCTTAGTATGAATGTAGTGACAGTTGATATTCTATAAGAGCCTTCAATCCAAATTAAATACAGAGAATAGTCCATTATAGGGGTTCCCGTTCTACCAACTTTGCGGTTGGAATGGCATGACAAAAATTAACTATCATAAAGACTACGCAGGTGAATATATAATGCAGGCTACGCAAGTGCATGAGTTATAACGACCACTAGGTCGAACAACATTAAACAGGAAAAATTCTTGTGCGCTGATCGATGATCTGACGAAATAAGTTTCCATCACCCCGCCGTGGGTTCTTGCTGGATACATCGCCGCGGAAGCCTGTCGTACATGTAGGCGTAAAATCGTGTTGTACAGTGGCAAGTGCGCGAAACATTGTGCGATCGATATTTAGATATATTTATTTATTTATTTTGATGTTTTTTAAGTGATTAATATTATAAATCTTTCTTGTGCGCTGATCGATGATCTGACGAAATAAGTTTCCATCACCCCGCCGTGGGTTCTTGCTGGATACATCGCCGCGGAAGCCTGTCGTACATTGAGATGTCCGGGTGCGAGGAAAATAAGAACGAGGCTTCTGGGAGCAAAGGTGCTGATGGAGCAGCAGCCTTTGTTGTGGCTCCTATTGATGATACACAACCCAGGGTGTTCTTACGGATATCATATACGCGTGATACTACGATCAATCCGTCGAGCTTTCCAAATTTGGTATCTTCGATCGAGGAATGCCAAGAATTTATCGGCACTAAAGGATTGTTAGAGCGCCGGTCAGCTGTGGTGTTAGCTCTTGGGCCTTCGGGGTCGGGAAAGTCACGTTTGATCAAAGGCCTGATAGGCTACGACGTCACCTACCTGTGTAAAATATTTAAAGTCGACGAAGATGATTTCCAAATACAGTCCTTTATATGGACTCATCTTTTTCCTGGACATGTATGCGATGTCGTAGAAAATTGTGGCACGCCGATAAATTGTTGGAGTCCGATGAACGCTACGAGGTCAATGAAATGGAGAAGCACGCTACAAAAGCATCCATACAACAAGCTCGCAGACATTTATCAAGCGTTGAAAACGAATGGAACAAATTTGAATCCCGAATCATCCAGATTCTTCACGGTGTTCATTCTAAGTCATAAAAAATTGAAACTGCAGCACATTTACGTCGATCTCCCTGGTTGGGAACCACCCACCGTTCTGCCAACAAATGCGACGAGGAAAAAAACGGGCAATCAAACTATCGACATAACTGCCAGCAACGAATTCATATCGGCTAGTTTATTGACATTGTTCACTGAGTTGCAGGTGAAATCTTCACGAAAAAGGGTGAACTTCTGTACAATACTACGCACTATCGTAGCTAGTTGCAGCGGCTGCGTGATTGTACAGTGCTCGGGAACAAATTTCAATAGTTTCGGCCGGCACATGAGTTCTTTGGCTTCGTGTTTACAATCGGTATTCGTCGGTAAAAGTGCGTCGTCGGAAATGCTACACAGAATGAAGAGTCCAATTACAATCTTGCAACGAAAATCTTCGCAGAGCACGACCAGTGTAGCAGCGCCAATCCCCGACATCCGACTGGTAACTGAAGAGGACGAGGTGGCTGGAAACGATAGTGATGCTATCCAGCGTGGAGCAGCAGAGCCGTCAGCTTGTTCTCTCGTTGCAAGTCTGGCAGGAGGATGGTAAGGTGAAAAGAATTCCATGTCAAAATGCTGTTTGGAGGCGGCAATTATTAACAGCTCCGCTCTCCTCTCTCGTTCCCTCGGTGTCGACATAAAAAAAAATACAAAAACAATTCTTAGAAATTAGTAAAATATTCGGTTTCCTGTATTATAGCCTGGTGAAATGCCGGCGTAGTGGCCGAAGAGCACCGTGCGCGCGATACCGCTCGATATCCTTAAAAAATCGAACATTTTGGGGCGCTAAACTGAAATACGCGTCACAGTATATAAAAGGGGATACTCAACGTGAATGCCCCTGTGCCCATTCTCAGCCATTCCGAGCTTTCGCTGCTGATATGAATGTGTAAATATGATTTACGCAATCGTTTACATTAAATAATTACCACTAAATGCTCTGATCACACCACCAATCATTATTGGATGTTTCTACGTCGATTAAGACCTTGTGGCTAAAAATCGGTCCAAAATCGTCCGTTTCATGTGCGTTAATATCGCTATACCCATTCTCAGCCAATCGCAGACTTCGGCCCTGATCGTAATGGACGAGTACGATTAAGGATAGCTGAGACGCTAATTAATGACCACCAAATGTTTAGATAAGGCTACCAATTATCAGGAAACGTTTTTGCATTGATTAAGATCTCCTAAAGCAAAATCGGTTCAGAATTATGTGTTTTACCGGCCATAAACATTTGTCCATATCCTCGCATCCGGTTCTGACGACTGGAACTTAACTTTTAAAAAATTTTCACGATAACTAGCGACCACCAAATGTTCTAATTATGATATTCTTGACGAAAAAATGATTACACATCGATTGGACATCTAACGAACCAAATTCGCAGAAAAAAAAAATATCGGCCATCTTCACCTACTAATTTTGATTAATTAATTTAAAAAAACGGTTCACCACCAAATGTTGTAATTAGGCTACCAATAATGTGCGGACATTGGCGGTTAAATTAAGACCTCGTTGAACGAAATCGGCTCAGAAGTATGAGTTTCATTCCAGAGAACGAAAGTCGATGGACGTGTGAGCATATCTCGTTCAATTCCGGCGTTCTTTGTTCGTCGTAGTCTAATGAATGACCACCAAATGTTGTAATTAGACTACCAATGATCTGCAGACATTGACGCTTCGATTAAGACCTCGTTGAACGAAATCGGTTTAGAAATATGATTTTTATTCAAGAGAATATATGTCAATAGACCTGCGTGCGTATATCGACCGATCCCAAAGTTCAATTACTCGTCGTTACTCGTCGTAACGCACCAATAAGATTAAGGACATCGTATAATCTAATTAATGACAAACAATAGTTGTTAAACCGATTTTCGATGTATCAGAGGTAAGTTCACGCATTTCACAAGCTTGACAAGAAAAATAATATAAATGTCACAAAAATTTGTTGCTCATAATTTTTTTTTTTTGCTTCCCGACTTCACCATCAAGTAATCAACCCGGTTGCATGATATCGAAGGATTTCGAGAGCCCCAGTTTCGAACTAATCGATTTCGACATGCTGATCGAAAAATCCATTGACAAACCAATGGACAAAATCGAAAAACCGGACGAAGTTCAACACGGTTCCTGTGGTGAGGCGAATACAGCGGCGATGCGAAAAAGAGGAAGCCTAGCCAGGAGAACCTGGCTGAACCTTCATCGTTCTTGGACTTCTTAGACGAGATCTTCGAGGACGACGCTTCGTTAAAATCGGTGAACTGTCCACTCGAAAAAATTGAAGAAGTGCTTCAATATCGCTTGGCGAGTTCGCCGAAAAAGAAGCAAGGAACAGATGATGTGTGTTTTGCTAAGCCGAAAAGCTACCGGTGTTATTATTGTAAAACAATATTTGACAACAGGGGTCAGTGCCGTAATCACGAGATTCGCCACACGAAAGCCCTTTTGAAGTGTTGGTGTTGTAGTAGGCGATGCCGATCGAACAGCGAGCTGAAACGACACAAACAATACTACACAGAATGAAGAGTCCAATTACAATCTTGCAACGAAAATCTTCGTAGAGCACGACCAGTGTAGCAGCGCCAATCCCCGACATCCGACTGGTAACTGAAGAGGACGAGGTGGCTGGAAACGATAGTGATGCTATCCAGCGTGGAGCAGCAGAGCCGTCAGCTTGTTCTCTCGTTGCAAGTCTGTTTACAGGAGAATCAGCTTCCAGGAAAGCATTGAAGTTCACAGAGGAAGTTGATCAACCAGTTTCACCCATTGCATCAGGCTTTCAACGCGTCGATGACGATTCAATACGTGCGAGTGGCGGCAATATATCATTCTCGTCTCTTGGTGGGATTCGTGCACTGAATTTGAACTCGACAAACGCCATGGATGGTCAGAGGACATCGACGCCGGAATGTATTCGGGAAAGTCAATTATCGATAAATATCGTGGAATTGTCTCATACTCCAATCATGAGAAAATTCGCGGATATGGATGTCGGTAACAACTTTCAAAACTTCGATAGATTGTCCTCATCTGAAGTGACGACGATCGAAACGAGAGTCAACGACGGCGAAGACGAAGTCAACCGTCAGAGCACGACCAGTGTAGCAGCGCCAATCCCCGACATCCGACTGGTAACTGAAGAGGACGAGGTGGCTGGAAACGATAGTGATGCTATCCAGCGTGGAGCAGCAGAGCCGTCAGCTTGTTCTCTCGTTGCAAGTCTGGCAGGAGGATGGTAAGGTGAAAAGAATTCCATGTCAAAATGCTGTTTGGAGGCGGCAATTATTAACAGCTCCGCTCTCCTCTCTCGTTCCCTCGGTGTCGACATAAAAAAAAATACAAAAACAATTCTTAGAAATTAGTAAAATATTCGGTTTCCTGTATTATAGCCTGGTGAAATGCCGGCGTAGTGGCCGAAGAGCACCGTGCGCGCGATACCGCTCGATATCCTTAAAAAATCGAACATTTTGGGACGCTAAAATGAAATACGCGTCACAGTACATAAAAGGGGATACTCAACGTGAATGCCCCTGTGCCCATTCTCAGCCATTCCGAGCTTTCGCTGCTGATATGAATGTGTAAATATGATTTACGCAATCGTTTATATTAAATAATTACCACCAAATGCTCTGATCACACCACCAATCATTATTGGATGTTTCTACGTCGATTAAGACCTTGTGGCTAAAAATCGGTCCAAAATCGTCCGTTTCATGTGCGTTAATATCGCTATACCCATTCTCAGCCAATCCCAGACTTCGGCCCTGATCGTAATGGACGAGTACGATTAAGGATAGCTGAGACGCTAATTAATGACCACCAAATGTTTAGATAAGGCTACCAATTATCAGGAAACGTTTTTGCATTGATTAAGATCTCCTAAAGCAAAATCGGTTCAGAATTATGTGTTTTACCGGCCATAAACATTTGTCCATATCCTCGCATCCGGTTCTGACGACTGGAACTTAACTTTTAAAAAATTTTCACGATAACTAGCGACCACCAAATGTTCTAATTATGATATTCTTGACGAAAAAATGATTACACATCGATTGGACATCTAACGAACCAAATTCGCAGAAAAAAAAAATATCGGCCATCTTCACCTACTAATTTTGATTAATTAATTTTAAAAAACGGTTCACCACCAAATGTTGTAATTAGGCTACCAATAATGTGCGGACATTGGCGGTTAAATTAAGACCTCGTTGAACGAAATCGGCTCAGAAGTATGAGTTTCATTCCAGAGAACGAAAGTCGATGGACGTGTGAGCATATCTCGTTCAATTCCGGCGTTCTTTGTTCGTCGTAGCCTAATGAATGACCACCAAATGTTGTAATTAGACTACCAATGATCTGCAGACATTGACGCTTCGATTAAGACCTCGTTGAACGAAATCGGTTTAGAAATATGATTTTTATTCAAGAGAATATATGTCAATAGACCTGCGTGCGTATATCGACCGATCCCAAAGTTCAATTACTCGTCGTTACTCGTCGTAACGCACCAATAAGATTAAGGACATCGTATAATCTAATTAATGACAAACAATAGTTGTTAAACCGATTTTCGATGTATCAGAGGTAAGTTCACGCATTTCACAAGCTTGACAAGAAAAATAATATAAATGTCACAAAAATTTGTTGCTCATAATTTTTTTTTTTGCTTCCCGACTTCACCATCAAGTAATCAACCCGGTTGCATGATATCGAGGGATTTCGAGAGCCCCAGTTTCGAACTAATCGATTTCGACATGCTGATCGAAAAATCCATTGACAAACCAATGGACAAAATCGAAAAACCGGACGAAGTTCAACACGGTTCCTGTGGTGAGGCGAATACAGCGGCGATGCGAAAAAGAGGAAGCCTAGCCAGGAGAACCTGGCTGAACCTTCATCGTTCTTGGACTTCTTAGACGAGATCTTCGAGGACGACGCTTCGTTAAAATCGGTGAATTGTCCACTCGAAAAAATTGAAGAAGTGCTTCAATATCGCTTGGCGAGTTCGCCGAAAAAGAAGCAAGGAACAGATGATGTGTGTTTTGCTAAGCCGAAAAGCTACCGGTGTTATTATTGTAAAACAATATTTGACAACAGGGGTCAGTGCCGTAATCACGAGATTCGCCACACGAAAGCCCTTTTGAAGTGTTGGTGTTGTAGTAGGCGATGCCGATCGAACAGCGAGCTGAAACGACACAAACAATACTACCATCAGCCCTCGAGTATGTGTCATCCCGCGTAGAAAAAAAGAATCTTTTAAAGATTCTTAAAAAAAGTCTTGAAAGAATCTTTACAGGAATCTTGAAAAGAATCACGCATAGGAGCCGGAGCAAGATTCTTTCCAGGATTCTTTTCAAGATTCTTTCCATCCGAAAGCGTTCTGAGAATCTTTTAAAGAATCTTCGAAAGAATCTTGAAAAGCGTCTTTAAGAGAATCGTGAAAAGATTCCGTCCATTAAATAGAAAAATCGTTGAAAATTTTGTAATGAAATTCTTCAGAGGAATCGAGCAAACCCTGTTGTTACTTTCCCTTGGTGTCAAGACAGTAAATTTCGGTACCTCAACGAAGGGTAAACCCCTCGTGTATAGTCGAACTCAGAACAGCTTTGCAGTCTTATAAACGTTCAGGCTTCAAGTCGCTTGCGAGAATCGCTTCGACCGCTCGCCATCTAGCGGAGTATTGAATATAAGTGTTTCGTACGATGCCTTTCACTCGACTCGCTCGAGTGAAGGCCTGTATCAATTGTCGAAAAAGTCAAGAATTGCAATGCCGTGCAGTTGCGCTTAGGTAAACAAATACCCAACGCCTCTCTACAAGGGGTCGGCTCCGCAGATAATAAAACTATGTACTGTGGGATTTCGTACGACGTATATCGATAATTAAATTGAACGACGCGCGTGTTTCGGTATATCTGCATTGGCGTGCATCCCTGTATAAAGCACCATGTCTCGGAGGCGTACGTTGCACCACGCCTGAGGCCTAAATTGCCACCGAAGTGTCAAAATAATACTGTACAAACTGGTGAGGCTGGGGAAAACTCCAAGCTACTACAGGGGTAATAATATCGGCAATTCAACACCACAATAGTGACGATGAGCGAAGCGGTGGCTGCACGTCAGGTAGTATCACAGAAAATATTTTTGTAAAACAGTGTGAGACTGTTAATGATATAAAATAGATGCAAAATAGAACTTTGCGCATTGCTTTCTCACTATTTTTTGCGTTTTACAAAGCTACCTCGATGAGAAAGTTTCTTTATTTTATTTTTGGCTTCCTCATAGAGGAAGCTTTATTGCAAAAGATGAAAATTATTGACGAAGCAATGTGCGAAGTTCCACTTTAATTTAAATACCATGGGACATTTATTTGGAAAATGATTAAAATATAAGTTGAAAATGCGCACGGAAAATCCAGGATTTTCATACATTTTCAGAGTAACTGTCTGGGAAAATAAGATCTTTCCAGAAAATATTCTGAAGCTTCAGATTAAAAAAGAAGAACTATTACCTTTTCCGATAAGTATGATAATACGCAAAAATTCAAATAAATTAAGATCTTCAAAAAAAAAAAAAGTTCAGTGATGTACAAATAAAAATTTCCACCAAAGTGAGTATAAAAAGTCAATTTTCATACTGTAAAAGTCAACTCACTACATTTTACAATACTACGATTTTTACTACTTCCTCGCTTTTGAAACAATCGTTTAACATTGGAAAGTCCAAGATATGCAGTATTTGGAGCATCTAAAGAATTGGCAATTTATGCACCAGCACAAAAGCCTTTACAGCAATAAAACTCGCAGAACGTGTCGCCAAAAACAATTACAATGTTTGAACTATTTGTCTGTAGAAACGTAAGGTTTATTCACACTGCACCAGTACCTTTTCCTTTACTCATAAGTACGCTGTTTATACATAATAATAATAAAGCAATGAATAACTAATACTGCAGTCATATACTCTTAATCCTCAAACAACTATGAGTAGCAAGTTTCAACCGCTAAAACCTCATTCTATGAAGGACCTAACGGAGGATCCATATACGTGCAAATGACTCCTAGCTGATATCATTAAATCATTCTGATATCATTAAACCCCGATGCCACGGAAACCCCCATAAACCTCAAAGACGTCACCCACACCCTTTCGGTTTATATTTGCACGCTACATGAACATGACTCCAAAGCCCTACAATCATTGTTTAAGGATGTAGGAGCGTGATAGGGTGCTTAACTTCCTGAAAAGTGAGAATTCAGAGAGAAATTCGAACCCTTCTCGATGGAATAAAAATCTGAAAAAATCAAGCATACAAAGATGCGGAAAAGATTGATTTTGCATATTAATAATTGCAAAATGATATTAACAAATAGGTGAAAAAAAAATTCTTCAACAAATTATCCGTCAACCTAACTTTTTTTTCGAATGAAAATGATTCGTTAATTTTTCCGAATACGTATGAATTTTTTCAGAATTTTGTCTAATGTTGTAATAAAGTTAAAATTGTAGCACCAATAGAAGATAGAAGTTTCCAAAAATGTTTGGAAACTGACTCTGCTTGGCCTACAGAGTGGGAAGACTGCGCCCAATTGGCCCGTATACAATTACAAAATGTAATTGTATTTAATTTGAAATCCAATACAATTACAAAATGTAATTGTAATTAATTTGAAATCCAATATAATTACAAAATGTAATTGTAATTAATTTGAAATCCAATACAATTACAAAATGTAATTGTAATTGTAATTAATTTAAAATCCAATACAATTACTGGAAGTTTACCCACTGATTTTTTAAGAGCGAGTAGAGTTAAGCAGACACGGGCGCTTCAACGTGTATATGAGAGAAGGGGAATAAAGTTCGTCATTCCGCATATGTAATTGGTCCTTCAAATACTGACGTACACCGGCAATTTTAAAGAGTTACGTGAGAAACCTGAGTATTATATTAATTATTTGTTCGTGTAATCTGAAATATTTTCATCCGTCGATTAATAAATATCTAGTATCGACCACAGAAATCCCTGTTATACACTATCAAGAGACGCAGTAGCATTTTGGCGCCCAGTTGACGGATCCCTGTTACGCGACGCTCGCGCCTCAGAACCCTAATTTTCATTTGTCAAACGTTCTTGAAATATTAGTTTAACATGATGTGTTATGCGATTTTGTCTTTCTCTCTCGCTCCACTGCGACCACCATTGCGCTTTCTCACTCGCACTCATGGTAACTCGGTGTACCTTTACAATCTGTATTCTGAGGAAAAATGCTATAATTTAACGCAGTTATTATAATCAAATTGGACAAAATTACTTTCAATAATTTTAATGAACTAAAACAAATTATAATTACTGAAAGTAATTTTATTTAATAAAAAAAAATACAATTATTGAAAGAAATTTTATTTGATTTGAAAACCAATACAATTACTGAAAGTGTGACGGCCCTACATTGCATATAAGAAGACGATTCGAATGAGGGAAATATACTAGGTGACATTAGCGCAGTGATTAGCGCTCTTACTCAGTATCTGAACAATCCGGGTTCGAATCCCGGTGATCACCATATATTTTCTCTCTTCGATAATTTGTCAGACCATCCGCACTACTCACACACACCTTCCATACTCTATCCTTTCCGACTGTTACAAAAGTAATTGTATTTAATTTGAAATCCAATACAATTACTGAAAGTAATTGTATGGGCACTTGTATAGGGTGCCTTTAACACTCGACCGTCCTGTGACTTACTCGTCCTCGAGTACTCTAGTTGTTTCGTAGTCCTTTAGATGTACCGGTCGTCGTCGTCTTCTCGTAGGTCGTGATGTTATCTGCAGCTCGTCTTCTTGTGTTATTTTTGCTGGTGTGATACTGAGTTGTTTTCAGCCGGAGTTTCCTCCCTCGATTGGTCATTGCCACTTTCATCCGTTTCCGATTCTTCAAAATTTTCGGCGTCGCCTTCTTGTGGCCGCCAGATTTTGAGCTGATTCGCATGTGCCGTGGAGGCGTATCGTCGGCCGCTGTCTTCCGTTTGAAGGTCGGTGAATCGATAGGTATCACTCCGTAGCGTTTGTGTGATTACGAGTGGTCCACGATACTTGGTCTGAAACTTAGTGCTGTCGCCCGCGTTGGTCGTTGTTGCGCGCATGAATACTAGATCTCTCGGAGTGTATTTTCTTTCTTTTCGATTTTTATCGTATCGACTTTTTATGTCCTGTTGTTTGCTTAGTATGCGCTCTCTCGCTTTATCCTGTAGCATTTATGGAGGAGTGTATTCCTTGCTCTCGTCGGTGAATTTTCTTGCCCTCGTTTCTTCGCGCTCGGAAGCCGTATAGAAGTTCGAAGGGGCTTTTGCCCGTTGTCGCGTTTGGCGTATCATTTAAATTCCTCTGTACTATAGATAGCTTCGAATCCCAATCGATTCTTCCCTCCTCTTCTAGTGCCGTTAGGAGTACTGGTAACGTCGTTGCGTTTACTCTCTCCACCTGTCCATTTGCCTGAGGATGGCGTGGTAAATTTAAGGTATGGTGTATCCCATGTTTACAAAAGTCATGGAATTGTTTTGACGTGAAACATGTTGAATGTTGAATCAAATGATGGTCCTCGGTGCACCGTAACTATCGACAAGTTTTTGGAGAGCGCGAACCGCGCCTACTGCCCTCGTGTCTTGCTGCGTGTAGTACAACGTATTTCGTTAAATTGTCGACGATTACAAACACATACTTGTTTTTTTTTCTCGGGGACACGAACGGTCCCGTGTGGTCTACGTTGATCACGGCGCATGGGCGTTCGCCATGGCGGTATTGAGTGCAGTAACCCTTGTTGTCGTCCCACCATGCCCTTTGTTAACGCGCACTGAATGCAGGCACTTATGTGTTTACGCGTATAACGACGCAGTCCCGGAAAATAGTAGTTTTCACTGATCATTGCACCTATTAGGTCGATACCTGTATGGCCCTTGAGGTCGTGACATCGTACTACAATTGATTTGCGCATCGCACGCGGCACTACAAATAACCGGCGGTCGCCTTTTAATTTTACAATACGCTGCTCACTACTTTGTAATCTCTAACGTCGTTTAATTCGGATTTCGATCTCTCGCTTAGCGGCTTGCTAAGAATTGCTCTTTTACGTTGCAACACATTGTCGGCGTGTTGATGCATCGCTACTTCGTCACAGTCATTCGTTATAATCATTATATTTAAATCGGTCGATTCGCTCGCCGCGTCATTAACCGGTGCTCTACTAAGAGCGTCAACGTGAGTTAGTTTGATACCCGGTCTGTGAATGATGTGGTAATTGTATTCGCTGAGTAGATTATCCCAGCGTAGTAGCTGAGAATTCGTCGTCTTTTACGTACTAATGTATATGAGCGCTTGACAATCGGTTATTATCGGGAACTCTATATTTATTAACATATGTCGTAAGCGTGTTACGGACCAGATTATCGCGAGGAGTTCCAGCTTACTTGAGTGATAATGCTTTTCGGGTTCGCTCGTGCTCCTACTCACTGCGTATTCTAATTTGAGTCGTCTACCGCCATCGCGCTGGATCAACATCGCTCCTAGGCCTTGGGAGCTTGCATCTGAGTGCAGTTCCGTCGCGCGTGCAGAGTCGAATGCTTGGAGGATCGGTCTGTCCGCTAGTATTTTTCTTAATTTGTCGAAAGCTTCCCGTTCTACTTCAGCCCATACGAATCTTGTATCCATCTTTAGTAATGCGTGTAACGGAGACGCAATTTGCGCGAAACGCGGTATAAATCGCCGGAAGAAGCTCGGCATACCTAAAAAACGCCGTACTTCGGGCGTATTTCGCGGTGTCGGGTACTCGATAATCGCTTTTGCTTTTCTGTCGCCCGGTTCTATCCCATCGCCGATGTTCTCGAATCCAAGATGGCTAACTCGCGTTTGAAGAAAATAACATTTGGCTAGCTTTATTGTCAGCCCAGCTTTTCGTAGCGCGTCTAGGGTTTGAGTCAATCTGTCGCGGATATCGGGCCAATCGCAGCCAGGGATTAAAATGTCGTCTAGATAGTATAGTACTACATTTATCGTGCAATGGACCAAGGACTGTACATAAGTTTTGAAAAGTAAGCCGGTCCGTTTTGTTGCTCATAATTTTTTTTTTTTTGCTTTCAGACTTCACCATCAAGTAATCAACCCGACTGCATGATATCGAGGGATTTCGAGAGCCCCAGTTTCGAACTAATCGATTTCGACATGCTCATTGAAAAATAGATTGACAAACCAATGGACAAAATCGAAAAACCGGACGAAGTTCAACACCGTTCCTGTGGTGAGGCGAATGACAGCAGCGATGCGAAAAAGAGGAAGCCTAGCCAGGAGAACCTGGCTGAACCTTCATCGTTCTTGGACTTCTTAGATGAGAATTGTCCACTCGATAAAATTGAAGAAGTGCTTCAATATCGTTTGGCGAGTTCGCCGAAAAAGAAGCAAGGAACAGATGACGTGTGTTTTGCTAAGCCGAAAAGCTACCGGTGTTATTATTGTAAAACAATATTTTACATCAGGGGTCGGTGACGTAATCACCAGATTCGCTACATGAAAGCCCTTTTGAAGTGTTCGTGGTGCAGTAGACGCAATTTGCGCGAAACGCGGTATAAATCGCCGGAAGAATCGCGCCATACCTAAAAAACGCCGTACTTCGTGCGTATTTCGCGGTGTCGGGTACTCGGGAATCGCTTTTGCTTTTCTTTCGCCCGGTTCTATTCCGTCGCCGGTGATCTCGAATCCAAGATGGCTGACTCGCGTTTGAAGAAAATAACATTTGGCTAGTTTTATTGTCAGCCCAGCTTTTCGTAGCGCGTCTAGGATTTGAGTCAATCTGTCGCGGTGATCGGCCCAATCGCAACCAGGGATTAAAATGTCGTCTAGATAGTATAATAGTACTACATTATCGCGCAATGGACCGAGGACTCTGTGCATAGGTATTGAAAAGTAAGGACCGTTCATAAGCTCAAAAATCATTCTATTAAATTCTACGGTTTCGTCGGCCGTTATTATGGCGGTTTTTACTTTCGCTTTTTCGGTCAATGGGATTTGAAGGTACCCATACGCTAAATCAAGAGTTATGAATAGTTTACTGTCCTTCAGCTGCGCTAAGTGGTCATCTATATTGGGCAGGAGAAAATGCATGCGTTCGGTTTGACGGTTGAGTCTACGGAAATCTACTACTAGTCGCGATTCTCCGGTTTTTTTTCTTTACCAGTAGTACGGGACTGGCGTATGGTGACTCGGTGTCTCTCACAATCCCTACTTCGCGCCATTCGCGTATAATCCGCCCTATTTTGTCACGTTCCGAGTTACTCGCACTTTGGGCTTTGATGCTACGGGTCTACTACCGGGTATTTCATTTATATCCATGGCTATGTTTTTCGCACATCCTAGTTCGGTTAAATTCGTAGCTACGCAATCGCGATAAGAGTTAATAATTTTTAGTAGATCGCTCACGACATTTTCAGGCTGATGCTCGCCGATGTTTAGCTCTTCCTTCTTCACAGGTTCCCGGTCGGTTTTCGTCCTACGCGTGGTAAGTATGAATGTCGCCTCGCAGTACGTGTTGATTCTTAAGGAGCGTTTGACTTCGCCCGTTAAGATTCAGCATCGCCATCTCGTGTCGATTAGTTTCCGTATTTACCTCGATGAAGTTCATTGATGAAGGAGGTAATGTGGTGTCGCTCGATAATGTAGCATTCGTCGAAGTACCACTTTGTCTTTCTGGTGATACGTCGGTGAGGTAGTGAGCCTCATTTCTCGAGAGGACTAGTTGATTTCCCACTTTACGATATTCAACATACGGCTCTTCGGTAAAGGTGCGTCCTATTATTCCGTCGTAGTTTTATGCGTTGTCGGGTATTACGCGCACACTTATTTGTTTGGCACACTAACACCATCGACACTCACTTCGGCAATTACGATGCCCGGAGACGTCACTAAGTAATGGGACGAACGCCACCCTTTTAATTCCGACGGGGTTGGAGTTATCGTGAACAGTTCGATTATCGCGCGCGTCGTTTTCAGCGTACAACCCGAGCTGCCTGCGTCAATAAGCGCGCGTACTCTTTTCCCGTCTAGTAGCACGTCTTTTACGTATTTTTCGATTTTATTATTATTATGTTCGTCAATCGCATTTACTTCCGCGTTTTCTGTACTCACGTTTAATGAACAATGCCTTTGCATATGTCCCGTACCGTTGCAATGTTTGCATCGTAACTCACGACACGGTGCCGGACAATCACGCGATAGATAACCGAAGTTATTGCAATTATAGCATTTGATCGTCGCGCATTGACGGTCGCGTATCCACTGTGGTGAATTTCGAACGTTCGCGCACACTGTCTGCTCGTTCACGGTTCACTGTGGTGTTCGGCACTTGTTTACTGTCTCTTGTTTCCGGTTGAGCTCTAACTCGCGAAATTCTTTGTTTTTCTAATCATTTGTAGTCTACAGTGTCTCTATATAAAGTTCGAGATCAAAATGCCGCCTAGCAGCCATTGCACTACACAAATCTTTTGAGTACAGACCTAGGAGAATTGCTTCCTTTGTGTTGGCGGAAGACATATTCAAAGCGTTGCATCGTCTCGCCTTCGCGTGAAAGTAGGTGGTGACTGCTTCGTTTTTGTCTTGCACTCACTCCACCATCATACGCCACTTCATAGTGTCACTGTCACCGATATTAAAGTAGCGCGAAAATAGAGTATGGAACTGACCCCACATAGCAAGGTGCTGTTTGTGGCAATGGTACCAATCCTCGGCTCCTCCTCTCAGCTGCATTCTCGCCGTTTCCAGAGCAAATGCATCCGGCCATCGGTGCAATTGCTGCATGCTCGTTATTCGCTCAAGCCATTTACGCGCCACTCTTCCTCCACCCAATCCGTCATATGTGCCCAAGCTCTTTGTGAGATCCGGCATAATGTTATAGTTCAGCAACGAGCCTGATGGACCATCAGTTAGTGACATTGTTCGGCCTTCATTACTTGTCGGAATCGTCAGTCGTTCCACTAATTTCTCCAGTAAATTATCACGTCGCTGATTTTGTTCGCGCATTCGCGCTATTTCCTTTTCCTGAGCGTGCCAAAAATAAGGGGAGTATGGCGGTGGATGAGGTGTAGATCCGGGTGGTCGATAATACGGGTAGTTTGCATCTGGGCCTCCACGTGCGTCTGCATATGACGGCGGACCATGAGGGGGACCTTGTTGCCGGTAGAAAAGCTGCTGTTGATATGCCCCGTTTACGCTACTCGCGGGTACATAAGCCGATTGCGTGAGGTTTTGCGCGGCGTTTTGATTTGGCCGTGGTTGAAACGTCGCATGCGACGTATCTGTAGTCGGATGGTAATTTCGTGTTCTTGGAATTGCTCCTGTACTCTGGTATGTTGGTTGCCCGGAGCCTTGATTTGTATGAAATCCCGTGTTTACCACTCCGATGAGCGAGTGTGGTCCACTGTTTACATTACCTAGTTCATTGTTTTCGCGACCTTGGCTCGCTACATTTCTTGGTAATAACGGTGCGTTCGAATTCTGGTGATCGCCTTGCTCTAACGAAGTATCCATATCTGAGTTTCTTTGTTACACGTTTGGGATGCATTTTCTCGTTTTAACGCCAAGAGTCTCGTACGCACACTGTCATGCGGGGATAGATTTCATCCCACTTCTGAATGATATTATGGTGATTTTCGTTTTTTTAATTATTGAGGTCTCCACGTTAACTTTCGTTGCCAGGATTTACCGTAATGATTGGAGACGGAGCTCTTACTTTAGTTTTGCATGAACACACGTTCTTGATATAATATTTAAAAGTTTACATTGGATTCAACATTATTACACAGTATTACGCTTGTTATCACACTCAGTATTACGCTCGTTATCACGCTCAGTATTACGCTCGTTATCACGCTCAATATTACGCTCGTTTTGTTGTAGGCTACTATCACTCACGATCGATGTGTCTTATTCGAAGTTCGTAGTCAGGTCATCGCGCGCCGTTTTTCGAATATCGTCCCTATCGCACTGACTTGCTCACCGCACCGTCTACTGGGCACCCTGAGTCTCTCGATCCTCGATCGTCGCTCCTCTCTCTCTCTCACTCACTTCCATCCCTACTCCATCTCGCACTATCAGTTGTATGGGTATTCTTTAACAGTGTATTCTCTGATTTTCACATATTTCACATAATCACTTTTTACAAGATATCAGTGTTGCAATGTTTTTGGGAAAATATGGCCAAGGAAAACTACATTGAAATGAAAACAGTCCACTCGAAAAAATTGAAGAAGTGCTTCAATATCGCTTGGCGAGTTCGCCGAAAAAGAAGCAAGGAACAGATGACGTGTGTTTTGCTAAGCCGAAAAGCTACCGGTGTTATTATTGTAAAAAAATAATTTTCAACAGGGGTCAGTGACGTAATCACCAGATTCGCCACATGAAAGCCCTGTTAAAGTGTTCGTCGTGTACTAGACGATGCCGATCGAACAGCGGGCTGAAGCGACGCATACAATACTACCATCAGCCCTCGAGTATGTGTCATGTCTTCTTTGATTCAGAATAACAAGGCGAATGAGGAGACGACGATGATTAGTGTAAACCCAGTGATGTTCGAAGTGCCTGTGTCATTAACGTCTGTATTTTAAAATTGCGTACGCTATCGTGGTAACAAGAATTCGAACACGCACACACACATACAGACATTTCCGTCAAATCATTTTTCTCGACGTTTTAGAGCATTTTGAGCATCCTGAGATAAAAATCTGGAAAAATTTTTTTTTCTCGAAAATAAAGCTTCCCTTTCGGGGACGCAAAACCTGAAAACTTTAAATTTATAAAGATTGATACTATTGACAATCTTACCTTTCATAACAATGGCCTAAATGGTCAGGAATTTGTAAAATATATGAATCATATATATATATATTGCTCATCCGGAGATGATGACTGTTCCTCGGGTTACCCCATACCAGCACTGCCATTCACGTCTGGTGGTCAACGTAAAGATTTGTGAACTCGACAAGTATAATGAAAGTGGAAGCTTGAAAAAACCATTGTTTTATTTTATTTATTTATTTATTTATTTGGTAAACGGGGCAAGCCCCTTGACAACTACGACGCCATGGATATTCAGGACCTACAGTTTTAGGTGGGTTCCGAACCACCGGGGATTACAGAAAAAGCACATAGAAAAATTCCATTGTCGCCCGGCCGGGAATCGAACCCGGGCCCCCTGCTTGAGAGGCCGCGTCTCTATCCACTGCGCCACTGCCTTCCCCGGTTTAATGTATTCCGGTACTAAAGAAAGTATACTTACATTTCTCATGGATTTTCCTCTTTTTAAAGAATTCTAATATTACCCCCGTCTCTTGATCGGTCGACAACTATTCACCCTACTCGTGAGGTACGGCAAAAAGTTGTCCGAACGCGAGGTGGGGATAATACATTTCAATAATTTACAATTAGGCTAATCCGTGGGTAATCGAAATTCCGATACCTTGGAATTAATAGAAAGGAAAAAATTGTTTTTCCTATCTAAACTTTTACTATAATTCTTAAACTTCACCGTAAATTTGGACAGAAATTATTGCATATGCGCATCGATTGACGAAACAGCTCGTCATTCGGAGAACATGGACTTATGGTCAGGTCGCCAGAGGGCGCAGACCGGAGCCAGCCTCAATTACACTACTACTAGTACTACTCGTCATTCGGAACGCACCCCAGCGGTTTTGCGGATCACTGGGGGCCCCCCCACCACGACAAGGTGGCAGCACGTTGGGGAGGGGGGGGGGGCTAAATGGTCAACATAAGATTTTTAATCACTAGAGCGACGAGCAACACTTCAGCGATTTCCACCGATTTCGTTGATCGGCAGAGAGACATGACGACGCGGAAGGTTAAGCCTTTGCGCGAGAGATTCGGGAACAAATGAGACCTCTGAGCCTTGATCTAAAAGAGCACATACTTCGATTGTATCACCGTAATACGAGACCATGTTCACTAGAGCAGTAGCAGGAAATATTCTACCTCCGAAAGTACCGGTTTCATGTCTTTTTATGACGATTTTAAAAAAAGTGACGTTTTTCCGTTTCTGATTACAAGATTCACAGATCCGATTGTCGGTCGGAAATTCCAACCTAAATTATTATTCCTTTAAGTTATCGAATTTTGGCCATCACTATCGTTCTCAAGTCGCATATTCTACCTCAAAAAGTATCGGTTACATGCCTTTTAACCATAATTTTAAACAAAACAAAAAAAAAGAATGCAAGGTAAAATCTTGCATATTCCGCCCTCATTATTCTCTTATTAGTTTTCACTTTTTACAAATCTATCATTTCGATATATTCAAACAGGTAAACAGGCTCTTTGTTTAAACGCTTATCTTTTGGAAATCGCACTCAATACATACAATTTATGGAAAAAAGATACATGAACCGGTACGCAGAACCGATGTACAAAATTCTGTTAAGACATCTTTAACCGTTTTAGAGAACATTGTACTAATAGAAATAGGCATTTTCGCGCCATGCCAGTGAAACACGTACTCTCGACTTTTTGTTCTGCGGGCAGTCGGGAGTAAAATTAGGATTAAGAGAGAATAAAAATGTGAAATAGATGTAAAAATCCAAAAGGGTATACATGGGAAATATACAATGTACAATATGGGGCATTCCACCGGTTATCGACAGGGTCGCGATCCTCATATATTCTTTTTTTTAGATGTAGAGCATTATCAAAAAATACTCCAGAATTTTATTTAAATTTTTGAAAAAATTTGTGTTCTTTATATTACCTAAAATATGATATGATTTTCTCTAAAAGTACGTCGACGATTTTTTTCATTTGTTTACAAGTATATTCTGTGTCGAAAATCAAAATTTTTGATTCTAGGCCCAGAGTGGGGTGAGGCCTAGATTAGCAGCTAAAAATAAACAAAATTTTGAAAATGTAAAAAAATACCCCAAACTTGATTCTCTCTAAAAGTACGTCGATGATTTTTTACAAAATTTTTATATTAAATTCTGTTTTCAAAAACAAAATTTTTGAGACCAGAACGAAAATGGGGGGGGTGGGGCAGTCTAGAATAACAACTAAAAATAAAATTCTTTTACGGGAGAATCTTATTTTTAGTTGCTATTCTAGACAGACCCCCATTTTCATTCTAGTCTCAAAAATTTCGTTTTTGAACACAGAATTTAATATAAACATTTTGAAAAAAATCATCGACGTACTTTTAGAGGGATTCAAGTTTGGGGTATTTTTTTAGATTTTTTTAAATTTTGTTTTATGCTGCTGCTAATCTAGGCCTCGCCCACTCTGGGTCTAGGTTCAAAATTTTTGTTTTTGGATACAAAATTTACTGTAAAAAAAAGAAAAAAATGGTCGACGTACTTTTTGAGAAAATCAAATTTTAAGTAATTAAAAAAGCACAAATCCTTTTAAAATTCTAGAAAAATTTCTAGAGTGTGTTCTTATATTACTCTGCAACGTATCAAAAGAAAAAAATATATATGAGGGTTGGGACCCTGTCGATATCCGGCGGAATGCCTCATATAAATAACTTCATTCATAACATCTCGATTTTTCAAATAATTGAACACGTAATTATAAAACTAGTTCATCTCGATCCAAAAAACTAATTGATGCCCCGAAGAAAAAAAATAATGCCGGACCCCTAACGATCACAGATCCCATCATGCCTCCCTGCTGATTGATGTTTTTTCATCAATTTCCCATGCCTTCATTTCCCGCCTTGGATGCAGTCAGTGTTGCCGCCGGGCGTTGCACAAGCTTGGCGTGCGAACGACTACAGACGCTTAGTTATATGCTATAGCGATTTAATTGTTCTTCTAATAAACGCATTAATTAGCGCGCGCGCGCCTACAAAGGGATCCCTACACTCGCACAAGTTTTTTTTTATTCATTCTTTCTCTCAACGTTTCTTCAAAACAGGCCACGCGATTTATACCATAAAAAAACCGACAGACTTTTGCCGACATATCGAACAGCACCTTTTTTCGAATAGAAACTCTGTCTGTTACTTATTCATGAAACGCCGAGTCTCTAGTTGCGCGGAATTATAACACGCGAGACTTTGTGAACGCGCGAAGATTGGCGCTTCCGTAGATTTCTTTCGTGACGCAGCACTGATACCATATAGGGCGGATACTGACGTTGGAATTACAAGAATCAGAGACGTATTTGTACACTTTTAATGGCGACAGACATTTCACTACAGGAAATGTCTGCGAAACTGTGTGATTCGTTTTCTTCTTTCTATATCAGATGATCAAATAATTGGAACCATTATTTAATTCAATCCGCTCATTTATTACGGGAAAATAATCGGGTCTTTTTAACATTCTGCAACTGGTGGATTGTGTAGATACTAAATAGTGTTAACATTTTACTCTTAATTCGAAGTAGCATTGCTGTGTTTTTCTCACCCCAATAGTTTTTTTTTCGGAAGCTTCCATTTATTCGTAGAAGAAGCGATATTTTATGTATGCTCAAAAAACTTTTTCCCGACTATGCTAAAAAGACTATATTCTGTGCCGGCAACGCGGGTGTAAAGTTGTCGATTCTTGAGGTGGGAGGAAAAGTAACGCAGCCAGAGGAAAAATGCTGCAGCGGGCGGAAAAGTGCTGCAGACACTTTTCAACGTAAATGGACTACCATCAAACCATGATATGTACCAAATTTGGCGAGAATCAATAGAGTAATTCTGATTTTATTGCAATTTCAATTTTTCCAGAATGTCTGTACACCACGTTAACTCCTATAAATGTTGAAATATCTGGCAGCAATTTTCAACATGAAATCACGACTATTAATTGCCAAGGATGAATTTAGTCAAAGGTATATTGTTAAATTTCGATTTTTCTTGATAAAAAAAGAGCTACGGTCATTAAAAAAATTCAATTTTTTTACAGTTTTCGCTTAAGCTTAATTCACATATAGACAACCATCGAACAAAATTTGAGTACAAATTTGACGCAAATCCTTCAAGTCGTTCAAATTTTATGGCATTTTGAATTTTTTGGAAAATCTTGTTCGCGCGCTTTTCCTTGCAAATTACGAGATACCGAATTCAAATCCAGTTCACACATGAAGTACCATGGAGCTAGGTTTGACTACGAGATTCCACGTAAATCGGTCGAGCCATTCAAATTTTATGACACCTTAAATTTTTAGAACAATGTCTCGAGCTAAGCCAAGCGTGCAAATTATAGAATCTTGCAAATTGCTTCCAAATTATTTTTTTGCTTGTTTCCTCAAGATTCCTATATGAGGAAGTCAAAATCAATCAACATACTTCCTCATAGAGGTAACTTTATAAAAAGCAAAAACTAATAAGGAAGAAATTTGCAAGATTCTACTTTGCGGGTTTTTTGAGTAAAATTACTTGAATCTTGATGAGCAACCCGATAAAAAAAAGCATGGTACTTTTTTAAACGAGTCTAACGTACATATTGCTTTCAACAGCTGCTGGTTACTAATGCTCGTGGTCCACGAAGCTACATTAATTATATTCTCCCTCTATCTCCCTTTTGTTCCATCTCGTTTGCGCTCTGCACTTACGTTCGTCGGCTGATTGCGCCTAACGCGAAATTCATCGGCTTCGTATGGTCGTTCTTTCGTATTCGGCCCGATGCCCCGTCGTGCTAACGAATACAAATGCAAAATTATAATTCGGTGTACGATCCTCGGCTGAGTCGTTCAGTAGCCTGTTGCTGGTAGCTCTTACAAATGTAGTATTTGCCGCGTGTCCCACTCGCCGCGAGTCGAAAGAGCCACGCGAGTCATCGTATGAAGAACGCTAACCACGAGATATACAGAAGCCTTATACATTCCGTTTAATACTCAACAGACTCATTAGTCGGCAAAGCGTTGATGAAGCCGTTCAACTTATCGTAGAAACAACAAACAGAAGACCTCGTCTCCTATTCCAGTAATTAATGTCTTCGTCATACATCATTTCTCGTGTAAATGACTTTGATGACCACAGACTTAGAAAGTTAAAAAGAAAAAAAAATTATCATGAGTGTTACACTATTTTTTTAATGGGTGGACGAAATGAGGAAATCAATTAAAAAAATTGTTGATAATGAAGCAGTCATTAATCACAAGATTTAAAGCGATGTGGCCACGAAATTGATTATTAGATACATTACGGAATTTTTTATATCTGTTATAATTAATGCGTAGAGAAGGCTGTGTGTAAAAAGTCAAGTAAGATTATCGGTAAATAAACAAATTTTAAGTCGAAATATCTGGCATGAGTTGTTATGGAAAAAGCGGCGCGATTAACCTTTTATTCAGATTTATTTCTATTTTGCAAGCAGATGCAGTTAGTTGATGTTTTAATGAATATATTTGATTTTAAATTTTCACGTACAAATTTTTTCATTCAAACGTTACTTTAAATGTTTCTCTTCAAATTTTAGTTAAAATGTTTGCATTCAGATTTTTCTTCAAAACTTTATTTTCAAATTTTATGATAAATTTGAACTTTATAATTTTATTTAAATTATACTTTATTCACCGTAAACCAATATGGCATCGTCATGATTCCGAAGTCATTGATTAATGAGCTGTGCTAATAAATAATTATTGCCAGACAATTTGAATATTTCAAGAAAAAAACAAATTGCCAAAAAATGATAATTCAATTCCTTTTCATCTTACAATGTATTTAATAAAATACTTCACCGATTTGAAGTCAATCACTGTCACCTCGTTTCTCAGAATATAATGAAAAATTCATGAAGTAATGTAATTAAAAAGACTGCATTTTAATAAACGTGATCAGTAAAGAAGTGATGATAATTCCTTCATCTCCTGGAATGAACTTTGATATAACTTCTGTTCGAATGTTCGTTCATTGGTGGGTTTATCCTTGCTAGCTAAGAACCCTTGTCTATGACTTCGAGTTGCTCAGGACAACGTAAACTTCGTTTAATCGATATCGAGAACTCAGCGTGCGTTGCAGACCGAGCGCTTGCTGATAAATAAGAAGAATGGCGGACCCCCTGATACCGTCGACAGAGGAGAGCAAGCTCAGTGCACTCAACAAGAAGATCATCGAGATCAAGAAGAAGATCCAGCTATCAGGTAAGTCCACAACGCCTACTCCATACTTCGTAACTATACTCCACAGATTTCTTCTCTGTATGTATACAGTAGACACAGTATTATGTATATATACATAGGACGCAACATACGTGACTGTAGTATGTATCGTGAAGACCCTGCTAGATTCCAATCGAGAGTCGTCGTACCAAAGACCAGAAGAAGATCGCAGACGAGTAGGCGCGCAAGTAGAACCGGTATCTGTCTCTTGGTCTTTACTTGCTCTCAACTTCCACCTCATACTCTGTACGTTGTGCACATAATGGTGCGTACTCCCGCAAATGTTAATAAGAAACGTTTTCGATGGAAATAAAAGGCCCTGGAAACGAAAATGTGACTAATAATCAGTAGACAATAGATTTATTAAAACAATGTATTACACTCAGACAAATCGTAGTAGTACAGTCAACTATAAAGTGATAAGTATTCATTTTTAGTCCCTGCAACTATTTTCATAGTTACGGTAACTATGAAAATAGCTATGGTAACTATTTGATAGTTGTGAGTACTATTAAAAAATCTGTCGTACAAAGTAAAAAATGAATAGTTGTCATTTTATAGTATACTAATGCCATATTTTTCTCTCAGTGTATTAGCTTGGCATTATTATGGATGTGTCAAGCAGATTTGGTGTTCTCGTGGAGAAAACTTTGTAAAATCTGTAAAATAATTCTATAGCTTATGACACCCATCGTCATTCGCGGTGTAACTTAATACCTACCAACTGAATTTGGAAATTTATTGATAAATTAAATTTTCACTTCTAAATCGTGTAATTTACACGATATGGTACACTGAAAAAAAAGTCATTGATTCAATATCGTTATCAACTTAATTTGAATTCTAATTCCTCCAATTTCATACGAGATCGAAACAATAACGGTAAAATAAGCGAAATAATATTTTATTATTTCAATGTTAAATGGGATTGAAACGAATAAGAACTAGAGTTAATTCAAAAATACTTTTTGATAAAAAATACTTTTGATTGTCATAAATTTACGATTGTAGTCCTATATGTTTTTTCCATATCGTATAATATTATTATAAATAATACAATTTTTGTATTAAATTTAATAATAAAAGTATACGATCGTAGGGGTAATATTAATAATATTACATTTTTCATTTAAAAAAATTTCATCCACAAATCTTTGGATTTACGGATATTGCAAATATTTATTGTATTCAAGATTCATTAGAATAGACTTCCTATAGCTGAGAAACGATGAGAAGGGAGTCAAACAGCATGAAAATTTTGTATAAGTTATAGAAAACGGTTTCATTTATATTAGGGCTTCTATGATAGATTATGATAATTCTTTCAGTCTAAACACATACGATTTATTCCGATATACCTTCTATAATTGTGAGTCGGTAGAAAACGATAGGATCATTCTATTGATGTCGCTTTGATTGCGAGCGATTAATGTTGAATTTTATATTTACGATATCACACGATACACCACCAACGGATAAAAAAGTTGCAAAGTTGAACTTTGCACATTGCTTCCTCATTATTTTTTTTTTTTCACAAAGCGATCTCTATGAAGGTTATTTACTAATTTTGGCTTCCTCATAGCGGAAGCTTTGTGAAAAATGTAAATTAATAACAAAGGAATGTACGAAGTACAACTTTGCAACTTATTTCGTTACTTTTCATTTTTTCATAATTTCAAAATCACGTAAAATCTTAATCGCTTTACCGATCATCACCAAATTTGGTACATAGCAGCATTGCATGTTATTCTTCATCTGTAGAAAATATCAGTTGATTTCGTGAGATTTTACAGGAGTTAGAGCAAAACGTAAATTTTTTGAAAAACTCAAAATCTCATAAAAACGGAACCTATTTGTAGATTCGCCCCCAATTCAATACCGATCCTTCTTTAAGGCTGCTTTATGTATAAAAAATTATTTAGCTCTATAGCTAAAAATTTGCGGGAGCTAGAGCGCGTACAGACATTTTTCGAAAATTGCAAAGTTAAATAAAATTTGAACATATTTTTGAATTTTTTTGAAAATTATCACAAGCAATGGCGTATACCTGCCGCACATGCGTGCCAAATTTTAGACCGAATGTTAAAGCCGTTCTTGAGATATGCATGTTTGAATTTTGAATGCCGTTCACACACACACATACACACACACACACATCCATACATACATTTTTTCTAAATCACTTTTCTCGACGTTTTAGACAATTTTAAGCATACTGACATGAAAATCTCGAAAAAAAAATTTTTCACGAAAACAAAGCTTCCTCTATGAGGAAGCAAAAAGTGACGGAACGTAAATTCAATATAAAATACTATAAATCCATTGGTGCACCATACACTCCGATAACGTATCTATCGTATTTAACCCATAGAAAACGAAAACTATAGGAAACTGATAATAACGATTCAATTTGCATAAATTGATCAAAGTCCAAATAGATAGAGATGATACATACAATTAAATCCCATTCAAATCTCATCATTCCATCGATCTGCATCAGTCTCTATAATTTATTTTTACCAGGGAGGGAGTCTCCGAAATTTTTGGAAAAAGGAATCTATTAAATCTCAAGTACTGTGTCGATTCTAAATAAATTTAGGACAATCACCGGGTAATATATTTTTAGCACCGAGACTCTGGTGCTAAATTTCACATCAATACTTTAGGCCGTCCTCGATTTATAAGGTTTAAATCTAAATAAGTGACCAAGATTTGAAACAAAATTCATAACATTTTAATCGTTTTATCGATTCTATACAAATAAAATATGAATCAACCTTGGTCGTAATTGCAAGTGTAGAGGAATTTTCAAATCAATCGCTCGAAATTTGCACGAGTTATAACATGTCCCCGTTTTGCTTTAAAGCAAAAAATAAAATTAACATAAAAAATGTCGAACCCAACGACATTTTCTAGACCACTTTTCTCGACGCTTTGGGCAATTTCTATGGTAGTCGAGGGACGCCAATCGAAACTGTGAACCGAAAGACCGTGATTTATAATAGCTATATTGATAAGCGTTATATTTTCACGAGGAAATAAAAAAAAATAAGAACAATTATATTTTCTGTAAAAGAGGATGAAGTACGGCTGTAAAATGCGATATAGAAATAATTTAGTCATAAGAAGGGGAAACAATGTACGGGGGGGAAATGTGTAAAAACCCTAACGGGTATACCTAGAATAAAGATACTACTACTACTATATTTTCTGTAATATGGTATTGGTTTCTACAAAATCGCCTTCTATAAAGAATAGTTGTCAGCTAAACAACAAAAGCTAACGACCGGATGGTATTGCCCCAAAGGTGATAGTAGATACCCCGGTATTTCCCCGGTAGGGAGTTGCCTAAAGGACCTGCTGGTCTTAGCGCAATAAATAAATCTAATAATTCTAATCGAATGATTGACCGCAGTTCCCCAAAAGGCGACCGTGATTACCCAAATCGTCGGATAATGGCAGTCACTGCACATGGTTTGAAAAAGAATGAAAAATCCATTTATACGATTGCTTTCGTGATTTTCATGCCGTTTATTTTCAATAATAGTTGATGAAGTCTCCAACAACCATTACTTTTTGGCAGAAACGACGTTTTATTTACAGAAAAAAGCAAATATTCCTTAGTGACTGCGATTCCCCCGTTCTCCCCTATCTGTGGAGATTTATTTTATTTTTACCCATCACACACACAAAGCACCGAGAATTTTTTCTAGACCACTTTTCTCGACGTGTCAGGCAATTTGAAGTATATTGATAAGAAAAATCCGATAAAAAAATTATTCAACAAAAAAACAAAAGTTCCTCTATGGGGTAAAAAAATTAAGAAATAATTAATTAAATTCGTGGATAATTTTCCTATTTACTTGATTCATGAATACAGAAAATGTCTCAGTAATAGGAGCATAGTTGTGCACTGTAGTAGCTTTGGATGCGCTTGTATGTCGCTGAGCTCTCATTCGTGGAATCGTAAAACTTGACCCCTTGGCGTTTGGTTAGTTGGCAGCTGAATTAGCGACTCATTCACTCGTTCGCGGGTTATGGTACGAAGCTCTTCGAGAGAAAAAGAGACGAAAGGGGAGATCTTAGAGGCACTTTGTATCGCGACCCAAGTAGAAGATGAGACGAAACGATGAAGATGAGCGTGATAGGAAGATGAGAGACAACAATAAAATGAAGAGAGGAGGAAGAGCCAAGACTGTTGAAAGCAAGTGCAGCGCTATTCCGCTTCTGCCGATTACGAAGAGAAAAGAAACCGTGGAGAGAATCGTCAGAGTGCTTGATGAGAGCAATTAACGTTGAGGCTCGCGCAACGCTTGTGCCAAGACATAACAGAAGCATATATAGCAGCAGCCACATCATACAAGATACTTTACTCGGCATGCCTTTCGAGCCCTAAGCATTTGGCATCTGGTTGACGTTTGCAGAGAATTAAAGCATCTCGTCAACGACCATCGCCTTCTTCTATATTTGGATCTCCAGTTGCACACGTATAGACGAACAGAAAATAAAAAAACTGGCAAAAAGCATCGAGTCATACCGGTTCATTCCGAGGCATCGCCTACGCGACAAGTCTTCTAGTTTGCACAATTACGCCACGAGGAAATTTTCTAGTGATTTTATTGTGGCTCGTAAAAGTTGAGAATCATTTAGTAATAGTTTAGGGAAGTTTACTCAACATTCATTAAATCGTAATCGTTATTCATAATATTTTTTCTAAAATCTTTAATTACCAACATAGCGTATTTACGACATTGCAGATTTTCTTCAATGTAGTAAATATGCTATGCTATGTTACAATTTTTCAGAAAAAGCCATTTTAGATTTTTCTGAAGAATTGGTTTTAGTTTCTACTAGGAATTAGGAATATATCTTCCTTTTAATTTTCATGAACTATTAATGCAATTAAGCGGATGCTGGAGTAGATTTTTTTGCCGACTTTGGTCGGTAATTTTTTCGATCAGGACACAGGTGGCGCCAACGTAGTCTGTTTACTTTTGGCAGGGTAACATACAGGTGTCCGAAAAGCGCTCTTCTCTTACGACGAAACTATCCCTACGCAAAGTCTCTAGCACATTACGGCTCTGAAACCGTTATTAAATCGCAGACTCGGTGACGAAAGTTAGTGAGAACGCTAAACGAAGTTCTCCAATACGAATGCCTATTTGAGAAAAAAACGGAAATATTTTAATGTCTGTCATCGACAAAATATAAATGCCGACAAATATAAGTTTCATACTCTCTTCTTCGAAGCTCTCTACATCGAATGCTGACCATCCGCCGAGCTCTCCCGAAAAATCAGAATTGAGTGAAAATGTATTCAAGCGTTACTCTCCCTGAATCGATGCGACCCATTACCGACGTCGCAAGGTAATGCCACTCGTCAAGAGATGGCGCTCAATGACATGTGTAATTGCAATGTAAATCAGTGCCATCTCTCGGCGAGTGGCATTAAATCGAAATGTACGTCCATTCTTTAGGTTCATTCATTATTATTGTACGTTTTCAACAAATATTCGAATGTACGTCCACTCGTTTATGTTGATATTACAATCGTGTACAATTTGAAGCATGTGTGTAGCGTATTAACGAATAATCAAAACTAAGAAAAAGCCTGTTTTTACCAACCAAAGTCGGTAATAAAATCTACTCCAGCATCCCCTTAAGTGTAAAAGTTTAATTTCTATTCCGAAAAGTGTCATTAATAACAGGAATTTTTTTAATGTAATATATTCCATAATTTTTATATTTTTTTAAATACCTCTACTCAACCGTTCATTCTCTGATGAAATTACCAGAATCTACAAATGAGCAGATATTCAGCACAATAAAACGGAAATGTATCGACAAGTCTTCTAATTTGCACAATCATGCTCGAGAGGATTTTCTTATGATTTCATCGTGGGTTATAAAAGTCTAGAAATATTTAGCAATATCGGAAAATTTACTCAACATTCATTAAATCGTAATTGCTATTCATAATATATTATCTAAACCCTTCAACGACCAACATAGCATGTTTACTACATTGCAGAAAATAGGTTTTTCTAAAATTTTTTAAATTTCTATTAGGAATTACAAATATATATTCCTCTTAGGGAGAGCAGTGGCCTAGTGGATGAGGGCTCGGGTTCGCACGCAGCGCGTCCGTGTTCGATTCCCGGCCGACACCGCTGGAAATTTTTCCAAGTGTTTTTTCTGTGATCCTGGTGGTTAGGTTCCCACCTTTAATAAATATGTGCCCAAAACTCATCAGTGATGTTCGTGTTCAGCTCGGAGTGACTCCCGCGGGTTCTTATCTGGCGGATAGTATCCCCCGGGCCGAGCAGGAACATCGCTGATGGGAGGTGTCGCTCTAAGCGCCACCGGTGACCGTGCTTGCGTTTACTCGCGTTGTCATCGAGGGACTTAGAGGGGCGCTGGCTGTATCGGCTCAGGTTTTCCGCAGTTTCCCTGAGCCCTTGGCAAATGCGATACGGTGGGGGTAAGTCGGCTGCGGTCGCAAAAATAGGTGGGGATTCGTAAAAAGCCAAGTGGCTTACGTGATGGAAGTTCAATAAAAAAAAATATATATATATATATATATTCCTCTTCGTTTCCATGAACTATCAACGCAATTAAGTGTAAAATTTTAATTTCTATTCCAAAAAGTGTCATTGATTCAAGGATTTAAAAAAATGTAAGATATTCCATAATTTTTATATTTTTTAAATACTTCTACTCAACTGTTCATTCTCTGTTCATATCACTCAAATCTACAAATTAGCAGAGATTCAGCACAATGAAACGGAAATGTATCGATGTTTGATTTTAATCTATTGTTCCGTCGCACACGGAACGAGTCAATGAAATTAATCAATGTTAGCATAATCAAAGCGAGAATAATTTGTTTTCAGCAAAGATTTATATATATATTTACAAATTATAAAAAGACACGATGTGCTAGTGCTTGTCGTCAGGCAAAAGCACGTCTCTCTCACCTAAAGGCAATAAAGGGGGTCTCTCGACTCCTCGCGCACTTCTTGGCCTACGCAACCGGCAATACAACATTTGGCTTCCAGACTCGACTTTTCCTTTTTAAGCCTTTATAATTTCTTTTATATACAGCTACACTATCTTTAAACAATAGTAATATTTCGGCGTACTTGACTGCGTTCAAGTACCGAAAAGTCGGCGTACCAATGTACCCCTGATAAAGAGATTAACCTGACGCCCCCTGGACTCTCGAGTCCAGCGCGGACCCTTTGTATTGCAGTAAAAAGTGCGTCACGAGAATTTCCCAAAAGCGAAGCCAAATGTTCAACAGGGTTTCCCAATACTTTCCTACCTATACGATTCCTTTCGTGATTGGTAAAAAGCATTTGCTTTTCCTCCCACTTTCTTAAAAGATTATTGTCAAAGGGAAGACATCACGTTCCCCTTCCTAGAAATAGCTCACAACACCCACTACGAAAGGCATCTTGTTTTTTGAGTTAAGTTAGAATAGTTGACAAGACTTCGAAGAATGCACATTACGAGTCCACCCAACGCGGATCTCTGCATCCATTCCGAAGTTCATACTCATAAGTAATCATCCGAAATTCACAGAGTACCAGCGAAAATCCAACAAGAAGATTTAAATGTCCACTGTGGTAATTTATCTTTCAAACCCTTCATTAAATTATGAATGATGAGAATTTTCATACTTTTGTAGCATTGCAACTCAACTAAAGTTGTTGTGGCACTTCCCTTCTGTTCTACATATGATTCTTCTTCTTCTTCTCGTTGCAATTCTGACAAGAGTCTTTAATTTTTGCGCTTCCTTTGCACTCAGCTCAAGCAAACGATTTCTTGCTCAGTTTTCTTGATAAAGCTTTTCGTTCCTCTATCTATTTATCTTATTCGTTCTCGTGTTGAGTAAATTGAGCCAGACGACGTCGTTAGCAAAGACTCACTCGTGGCCTGCGGGTGAAGCTCGTTGATTTCTGTTTCGAGGCACACGAGATGCAACGAGAAGAGAGCAGAGCAGAGAAATAAATATTATCCCAGCGGACGAAGAATCTAGTCGCTCTTTTAATAAACGTAATGCGAGTTTGAAGAACGAGGGGAATTGAACGCTCTTCTCTGCCCGCAAGCGTGTCACAGTACTACTCTATTATATATATGAGAACTAGCAAGTTGATGTCTGAAAGTAGAATAATTCGTCCGATGAAGAAACTGGCAGACGCGAATGAATGAGTTTTCAGGAATGATTATCTCCGCTGTAATATATGAGTCACCAGTTTTTTCGTCAACTCACTTTATCATACTTGCGTGTCACTTTAAATATTCGTCTTTCTTATTTTCTTTTTCAGAGGGACAGAGAAAAGCAAATTTTGAAGAGTGCGATGCCAAGAAGAGAGAGAGCTGCGATAAAATCGGAAGTCTCAAAAAAGACATCAAAGTTCTTCAAGTCAAACTCGCCAAAGCTAAAAATGTGAGTTCTTCGTTTGTTATTCGCATAGCAAAAAGAAAATATAAATTTCTGTACACTTAACAAAAACAAAAAATAATATGTTAAAACTATGTCATTTAATTTTACATCATGTTTTCATTTTTGCAACAAAAAAAATGTGATAACTTAATTTGACACATATTTTGATCATATCACTTCGAGTTTAACAAATTCTACAAACTTTTGATGTAAGACGTAAAAATATGTAAATTTCACGAAATTCTTCTGTAATTTGATTTTACATACAAAATTTTTGTAAATTTGCGAAATTCAGACAATATTTCTGTCACTTTTCAAACTTAACATAACATCCGGAAATATTCAACAACTAGATCAAAGTTGCCTACAAAATTTTTTACTCTATTATTTGCTTCCTCATAGAGGAAGCTTTGTTTTCGTAAAAAAAAATTTTTTTGTGATTTACATGTCAGGACACTCAGAATGGCCCAAAATGTCGAGAAAAGTGGTTTAGAAAAAATGGCCGAATGTATGCATGTATGTTTGTATGTGTATGTGTGGCATGCTTGCAAAATTCAATGCGCTGTATCTCCAAAACGGCTTTAACAATCAAGCTGAAATTTGGCACGATGGTAGAGGATCAGCGCCCCTTCCTATGTACACATTTTCGAAAAAAATGAAAAAAAAATTCTGATTTTATAAGCTTTTCATTTTTTCGAAAAATGTCTGTATGTTCTTTAGTTTCTGCAATTTTTCAGCTAATGAGCTGAATAGTTCTGGACAAATAGAGAAATGAAAAATGTGGGTCGGTATTGAATTTGAGCGAAATCCATAAAGTGGCTTAGATTTTATAAAATTTTCAATTTTCGAAAAAATTTTGTTTTTGTTCTTATTTAAGTTAAGTTTTACCAAACGTACTCAAATCTTTTGCAAGGTAAAACTAACATCCCGTTGTAGTAGATATCGAATGTGGTGAAGATTGGTAAAGTGGTTCAGATTTTATACGACATTGAATTTTTCAAAAAATCTTCTCTAGCTGCCACAATTTTTTAGATAATGAGCTTTAAACAGTTTTTGACGAATAAAGCAATGAAAAATGACGATCGGTATTGAATTTAAGCGAAGTACATAAAGCGGTTTAGATTTTACAGAATTATGAATTTATGAAAATTTTTGTTTTCGTTCTTCTTTAATTTGTATTTAAAATAAGGATGCAAAGTAGAACTTTGCATATTGCTTCGTCAATAATTTTCATCTTTCGCAAAAGATGAAAATTAATGAGGAATGTGCAAAGGCAAACTGCGGAAAACCTATGCCGATATAGCCGATCTCGAGTTCGCCTCCCGGCATCGGAGCTACGTCACGTTTCGTCGAGAACGTAAACACGGACTACAGCTGTATACATGTGACCCCCACAGGTAGAAATACCTGTGTGGGTCTCATGTATACATCTGGAGCTTCATCGCGCCCGTGTTTATATTTTCGACGAAAATCGACGGCACCGGGAATCGAACCCGCGACCTCCCGATGCTTTGGACTAGAGGCCAGTACACTGTGACCACTAGACCATCGCACCGGTCTTTTACTTTCGCTCATCAAGTTGGAACTACCAATTAAACAACCATATTTCTTTCATGTAAATAAACAATTCTTAAGTTGCAGTTTTCTCGTCCGATTTCTTAGACAAAATAAAAAAAAACGCGAAAAAAAGTGACGGAAAATATAATATAGAACGTTTTTAAGGGTGGGATACAAAATTTGGAATGTCGAAAGTTTGGAATTACTAATATCTTGAAATTCCAGAATTGTGAAAATTAAAATAACGATAGATAAGTTGCTTGAATTTAAAAATTTAAAAATATCACGATGTCCAATGATTATTTGTTTTTCTTATTTATTCGAACAATATTCAAATAATAATATATTTTTTTATTTATTCCAATAATATTCGAATAATTATTTATTTTTCTTATTTATGCGAACAATATTCAAGTAATAATATATTTTTTTATTTATTCCAACAATATTCAAATAATAATATTTTTTTTGTTTATTCCAAGAATATTCGAATAATTATTTATTTTTTAATTTATTCGAACAATATTCAAATAATAATATATTTTTTTATTATATAAATAAATATTATATTTTTTATATTATTATAAATAAATATTATATAAATAAAAAAATATATTATTATTTGAATATTGTTCGCATAAATAAGAAAAACAAATAATCATTGCTTTGCACATTTTTTTACATAAAAATGTTCACAACCCTGCATCAATAATGCACTTTTGTTTCGATAGTACCTCTCAATAATATAGTCCGCCAATTTAGCATTCGTTAATAGTTAGTTTTGTATAGTTTAATAGTTCAATAATCGTAATAGTTTTCGATAGTTTTATCCCATAAGGGTGATTCCAGCGACGAAAAAGCAACTATCAGTTTTTTTTACTCTGCACCGTTTAAATCTTCAGATTCGCAAATAAAATGAATAAGCAGATAAATAAATGTTTGATAATAATTTGACGTTGTGTTTAAGAATGAGGATGCTGCAGAAAGGGTTGCCCAGGTGAGCAGAGATTCTTCTGCATGCGTCCGAAAAAGAGGTTTGGCTGCTGCAATCGCCAGAGTCGATGAAGACAATATTCGGTTACGAAAAAAGCTGGATCTCGTAAAATATCAAAACGACAAGGTAAAATCTTTTTCCTCTAAATCTCAGAAATTGCCTCATCGATCAAAAATTAAAATGATAATATTATATAGCAACAAACAAGGCTAACAACACTTTTGGTGGAGTACGAGGAGCTCGTAAACGGAAAAGTGAAGAAGATTGTTGAGAAAAAACTGGAACATCCAGTGAAAAAGGTTCTCCATCATAGTAAGACTCTATAATAAATGTGAACAACGATCTAGAAGGATCGCGCTTAATCTCGAATAATCCAGTTTGCTCGTCGTGTCTATTCTAGAAAATCGTTAGCTTGGAGAATCAATTGCATCGCATAAGTGTCATGCAGATGGAAGCTGACACTGTTCGAAAGAAGTACAGATGCGTTAGATCGAGTCTGAAATCTGATGCTGCATTTTACGTGTCATCGCTGAGGAATCTTGAAGACAATATCAGAGAACAAGAGACAGAGATAAAACAATTGCAGGTAAGATTTGAAAATTCTTGCTTTTTAGCGACGGTTTGCTTCCTTTTTTTTTAAATTGTTGCCAATATTTTTATGTCAATGTACTCAAAATGATCAAAAAGATAAGAATTTGAATTAGGAAAAAAAACTCTTCAATTCAATCAGCTGCATACTTTCAGTATATCTCATTAAAATTTCAGCTTCAAAATAATTAATATTTTAGGGAACCTTAAGATTTGAAAAATGTCCCTTATTGCTCCAATTTGAAAAAAATGGCCAGCTATCGAGTTGAAATTGTGTATGAAACTTGAACAGCCATTGCTCGCTCTGGTATTTGAGTGAAATCAATAAAGCAGTTCAGATTTTATGGAATTACATATTTTCATAATATTTTTCAAAATGCTATAACGAGAAATCGATTCGAGCAACTGATAAAACTTCTTCGTTGAATATTGTGCAGGATGTATCGATGTTCGATACTAAAGTTAGAGAGAATTTACCAAATAGTTATTAGTTTATAGAATTTTGCATTTTTGTGCTAAGTTCTATGTTGTAAGTGTAACTAAAATATGGATATTAAAAAATTAGCTTTTCTTTATACTTGACAAATAATTCGTTGTAATTAGGGAGTGAAGGAAGAAGCCATAGAACTACGTGATATAACGAAAGAGACCCTGACGAAGCAAGAAATTGACGCGATGAACACGAGCAAGGCTCGAGACTTTGTCATTTTGGATTATCGACAGAGAGTCGAAGACAGAAAGCTCGAACTCGAACGTCTCGAGAGAATGATATTCCCAGCAACTCGTCAACTTCCCCGTGACGATTTCGAAGCGGGTGGCGAGAAGAATACGGCTAATGCCGAAGAAAACGGCGAGGTACCCAAGGACGAGGTCACGAGACTCGAGGAGGCTTTCGCTAAACTGCGTAGCGCGACTGGCGTGACCAAGACCGAGGACGTACTGGACCGGTTTTTGGGGCAGCGTGCGACCAAAGAGAAGCTCCAGAAGATGCGCACCGTAACGGAGGAAGAGAAAATGTGCCTGGAAAAAAAAAGACAGCAGCTCACCGCCGAAATCGAATCGCAAAAGTTTTCGGAAACTAAAGATGCAGATGAGTATGTACCAAGTAATTTTTTTAATAAACAATCGGGTGAGTTTCAAAATAGCGAATGGCAATGTGAATTTCTAAATAATGAAGGTCTGAATGTAAAATGGCCATTATTATGAAATTCGCTATTTTAGCGATTCGTTATTTTTAGTCCCACCCGATCAACCTATATTGTCGTTGTATAGTCATATTTTTTGCCACCTTATTTATACACAGTGGATTTGTAAGACCTTTGGCTTTGTTTCTACAAAAATAATGTTAAGATAGGGTTTTTTCTTTTCAATTAAAGATGGGGATCGTCGTGAATACGTCTGTGAAGTTTAAGGTAGTTCTGTCGTGAAGGCAATCCAAACTCATATGCATGGATTTTTGACATGTTGTAACTTAGCTATTCAATTTTACTTGCACAAAATCTTGAAGGCTTTTACCGAGTATTTGAATGATCAATTAAAACTTGAAAATCGATCTTTTTACACGACGCTCATGAGAGGCCTGAAAAAATTGATCTTTAAATCGAAAATTAACATACTTAGATCAAAGATGGAGAAAAAATAAAAAGTACTACGGATTCGCAAATCATTCAGGAATTGATGCATCATGAAAAAAGGTGAAGTCTCCGGAATAATGTTTAATTGAACCAAGGTCAAAGTGCACGATACCGGGCCAAATGACGTTTCCTAACCTAATTATCGTAAAAATGAAGTCAAATCCGCACTAAACATATCAACTATTTACAAATAATCGTTTTAATTTGATTACGACAATTTCGAAGGATTCTCGATTATTTTTTATATTATTATTGAGGCAGTCAAAGCGATGCGAATGATTATTTTTTAAGGTAGTTCTGTCGTGAAGGCAATCCAAACTCATATGCATGAATTTTTGACATGTTGTAATTTAGCTATTCAATTTTACTTGCACAAAATCTTGAAAGCTTTTACCGAGTATTTGAATGATCAATTAAAACTTGAAAATCGATCTTTTTACACGGCGCTCATGAGAGGCCTGAAAAAATTGATCTTTAAATCGAAAATTAACATACTTAGATCAAAGATAGAGAAAAAATAAAAAGTACTACGGATTCGCAAATCATTCAGGAATTGATGCATCATGAAAAAAGGTGAAGTCTCCGGAATAATGTTTAATTGAACCAAGGTCAAAGTGCACGATACCGGGCCAAATGACGTTTCCTAACCTAATTATCGTAAAAATGAAGTCAAATCCGCACTAAACATATCAACTATTTACAAATAATCGTTTTAATTTGTTTACAATAATTTCGAAGGATTCTCGATTATTTTTTATATTATTATTGAGGCAGTCAAAGCGATGCGAATGATTATTATTTTATGTCATATAGACTCTGAGATTTATGACTCCGGCGTACCGACAGAACTACCTTAAGTATTGGCTTAGTGCGTTAAGATGCCAGCGCCGCTTGTGGCACACCTCGGCAACAGTTGATATAAACAAAGCATTGATTCTTATGGTAGAATACAGTTTACAGAAGATTTTCCGATTATACTAAATGAACAACTGAAAAGTATTGTTATAAATAAAAAGTAGGTTGTTTAATTTATTTATTTTTGTAATTTTGGGTATGGTAATAGCTTTTTGTTATTCGATTTATTTCGTAAAAAGGGTACATAAATTTTCGTGTGCCCGGTGTCGTCTGCACTTTTCGCCGGTGTTTATGTTTATGATAGCTGACTGCAGCATTAAAACGGCATTGAAAGATGGAATTGATAATCAAAACGGGATTCAAGGCGATAACGCATGCAATTGATTTTAATCCTCAAGGTATTATAAAAGGAAAGGCGTTATCTGTATGCCATATGCGTCGAGTGGAGGAGTTAACAGATTCAGACAAACGTATCTTAATAAAGTGCAGCGTTATTCGCCAAACGTCAGTGATACTTCCACTACTACACCGTACAAGTTGAAATTGGAAGTAACTATTGGGGCATTCCATACCGATTCGACCTGGGTCGGACCCTCGACTTCTCGGATTTGGTCGAACATTTTTTATATGATTGGACCAACTCCAAAAAGTACTGGAAAATTTTTCCAGATTTTTTTCATTTATTTACTTTTTTTAACGATTTTTTAAAAGTAACATATCGTTAGCCCAAATTTAAAAATCTGAAAAAATTCTCAAAAATTCTGCATGAAATAACAAAATTTTTGAGCCTAAAGCCAAAGTGGGCCGGGTTTTGCTTCTATATTTTTCTATAAAAAACTATTTAAACATTTAGAAACGAAAGAGGAAAAGTTATCAAATTTTTCTAAAATATTGCTTTCTTCTGCAAGTGCTTTTCGTAAAAAAAAAATGCGATTCATAGAAAATATGTTCACTGTTAAATCAGACCGGAATCGCAAAACAGAATTTCTCTCTGAGGAAGACAAATAATAACGATATAATATCTTGCGGAAGAATGTTTATGGAAAAAAAAGAGGAAGTGCTGTGAAAATGTCAATTTTCATGTTTTTTTAAATTATTTGTAATACAGCAATTTCTAGAATTATATAACATTCTTATCGAATAGTTTTTCCTATTTCCAAAAAAATACTCATGAATTAAAATTGACAAGCCGCGCTAATCAAAGGATTCCATTGATAATATCAGATGTCAATGATGATAATTTAAAAAGCGATCGCACCTTCGAATACAAAAAAAATTCAAGATCACCGAGTGCAGCTGAGATGAACAAACAATAAAATCATATTAGATTCTACCGCACAACAAATCTAATTTTGTTATCTGACTCAACCCTGTACTCCACGAAGAATGTTTTTTTTCGTAATTTTGTGCAACTCGCAGTTTAGAAAAATTTGATAACTTTTCCTCTTTCGTTTCTAAATTAGTTAATAGTTTTTTTATAGAAAAAAAATAGAAGCAAAACCCGGCCCACTTTAACTTTAGGCTCAAAAATTTTGTTATTTCATGCAGAATTTTTGAGGATTTTTTCAGATTTTTAAATTTGGGCTAACGATATGTTACCTTTAAAAAATCGTAAAAGAAAAAAAAAATCTGAAAAAATTTTCCAGTACTTTTTAGAGTTGGTCCAATCATATAAAAAATTTTCGACCAAATCCGATAGGTCGAGGGTCCGACCCAGGTCGAATCGGTATGGAATGCCCCATTGTAAAGTTTCAATCCTAGTAACAGTATTGCAGTCTATAACTTTTTATTGATTAGAGAACATATAGTTCGTACAGTAACTCTGAAACTTTTTTTTCGTTTAACGGAGGCAATCCAGTCCTCGCGCCTTTTCTGCTTGAAAACTTGGAAATTTCCTGTAGGGAAACTGTAGAAATGTACACCCGGTGAATTTACAGAGGTGCTTTTACAATTCACGACGCAACACGGCATTGAAGCCTTCTCTTTTGGTGCACTCATAGTGTCGATTTACTAAAGAAATATAAATAATGTCGTTAATTAACGTACGCTAGCATGCTTTACTGTTATAATTTTTTATCAACTGTTGCACAATTTCGCCGCTTCGAACGCTGACTGTCCAAAATGGCCGCGAATGAAGGTCACGCACGAAGTCAATATGTCTGCTTCCTATTTTGTCAATGAGGACTGTTTAAGGGGAGGGATTCAGACCAAAATTGCTGATATTCATTAACAGATATCTCAATTATTTATGTGCTGATGTAATTTTTAAAAAATAATCTTTTGAACCCTGAAACAAAGATGTTTTTCTCTATGGCAAAAGTATCTCTTGCAAATGAGCTGTAGGAAATGTATGAGTTTTAAAAAAATTTCACACGTTTCTGAGATAACCGGTAAGCCAAAAATTTCTATAAGTTGCTCAATTGTACACAAAAAGAATTCATCTGGCATGAATGTAGCGATTTGAAAATAAAGGAAAACTGGCAAAATCCCATAAACTCAAGTGGACATTAAAAAAAATTATTTTCATTTAAAAATGATAACTTCATCTTATTATACACTTATGAGTCTATAAAACTCGACCAACTTTGGCTTTGTTTCCACAAAAATAATGTTCGGATAATGATTTTTTTCTTTTCAATTAAAGACGACAATGTCTGCTTCCTACTTTGTTAATGCGAGCTGTTTAAGGGGAGGGATTCCGATCCAAATTGCTGATATTCAGTGACAGATATCTCACTTATTTATCTGCTGATAACATCTTTAAAAATAATTCTTTGAACCCTGAAACAAAGATTTGTTTTCTCCATAGCAAAAGTATCTCTTGCAAATGAGCTGTAGGAAACTTATGAGTTTAAAAAACGTTTTCACACTTTTCTGGGACAACTGGTAAGCCAACAATTTCTATAAGTTGCTCAATTGTACACAAACAGAATTCTTTTGCCATGAATCTAGTGATTTGAAAATAAAGAAAAACTGGCAAAACCCATAAACTCAAGTATCCATTTAAAAAAATTATTTTCATAAAAAAATTATAACTTTACTAATTTAAAAAAGACTAAAAATTGGGATCATGCTTCAATACTGGTCCCTAATGTACCTATCCATCGTCTCGATAATCTCATTTTACATGCTTTTTCATTCCTTCAAAAATGGATAAATTTTTTAAATAATTCTTCATTGCATTTCAGGAATGCGGAGGAGTTGGAACAGCTGAATCGTCGAATAGCCGAAGAATTGCAACGTCAGAATAATGCCGAAGCGGAGCATCGACGAATTCAGGAAACGTTATTGGAGATCACTCGAATACTGTGGAAATTTTGCGATAGATTGAGGGTATGTTAAAAATTGTGCAATTCGCAGTGTTATAAATCAATTTCTGCTATTCCGAAAAAGTACGTCCGCTGTTCGTGGAATTCTCGTAATTATATCTATGCTGTTTCGGTTCTGTCTCGAGGATCAAGACAGACCGAAAAAAAGGCTTCGTAATTAAAGAGTTCAGACAGTGAACCTCGAAAAATCTTTGTGCCCAATACGCGAAAAAAATTCTCAGACGTTGCGCCCTGATGTGATTCACGCTTTCGGTCTCGTCCGGACGAGAGCTGACCAACCGTCATTATATTCTTCCACGAGTTACTCGCGCGCGAGCCAACAGAACTGAAGGGTGCAATTAAACCGGGCACCGCACAGGTTCGCGGAGGTTTTCACTCGAAACTCTTTCTGTGGTACCATAAACTCTTTCGCAAAGTTTCTACGTAGTCCGTCAGAGCAACGGAAACGGGAGTGTCCAAAAAAAAAACTACTTCTCTTTTTTAGCTAAGAGGAGAAAAGAAGATTTGTTCAGATTATCGATAACTGGTTAGAACTAGAAGATGATGGTAAATCGGACCAATTGACTCGAACACCTGCGCTCGGGTCCTGAACTCTTCACAACGTTAACTTACGCTAAAGTTACAGTCACTTCTAAATCAAATTCTGCTCCAAATCTCAACAAAACGATCAGAAATTATCTTGAGAGTTAAGATAATTTTTGGCTAAAATAAATGAAGTTACGTGAAAGTTTTGTTGAGGTTTGGAGCAGAATTTAATTAAAAACTGACAGTAACTTTAACATCAATTAATGTAGTGAAGAGTTCAAGATCCGGGCCCTGAAAATTGGTAATCATTATTTTTTTCTTTCTTCCACGAATCTTAACTATTATTATTACTATTGCAGATTTTATTAAATCCTTTATGAGCTCCACAACAGAAATGTTTTAAGGGGAGGGAGTCAAACCCAAATTGCTGATATTCATTGACAGATATCTAAATTATTTATCTACTGTTGTCAATAAAAAATATATATTCTGTTGAACCCTGAAACGAATTTATTTTTTTTCTATGGTAAAAACATCTAACTATTGCAGATAGCTGTAGGAAATTTATAGGGTTTTAAACTTCTCCACACTTTCCTGAGATAAAAAGTAACTCAAAAACTTCTGAAAATTGCTCAATTGTATAAAAAAAGAATTCGATTTAAGATAAATGTAAAACTGGCAAAATGTCGTCGAATGAAAAGTTAACGACAAAAAGAATTTTCATAAAGAATTTATAACTTCACTAATTTTTGGAAAGAAAAAAAAAAGTTGTATTTAGGTTGGAAGAATTTCGTCTTATGTACAATTGAACAATTTTTAGAAATGTTTATCTTTATTTATGGGAAGTTTGAATACCCATAAATTTCCTATAGCTCATTTGTAATAGTTAGATGCTTTTGTCATGGAATATTAGCAATTTGAGTCTAACTCTCTTCTCTTAAAAATTTGCAATTTTGTAAATCACAAAGGTATTCAAATTTTGTGATAAATTTAAGTTTTTTTTAGTCAGTTTCACAAAAAATGATAATTTCCTACTTTATGAGGCCATTAGCGGTTCTTTAAGAAAACTTTTACGTATGTAAGTCAAAAAAATATTTTTAAACGACAACAGTTCTTCTTCAATAAAAATTCCATATTTTTTAAACTTTAATGATACTTAAACGATGCCTTAAACATAAGGTTTTTAATCAATTTACACAACAGATTATAAGTTCCGATTTTACGAGGGCAGTTTGCAGTTCTTCAAAAAACATATTCAAGGATGAAAATTTTTAAAACCATTTTTTTACAACAGCATTTTTTTCAAGTAAATTACACAACAGATTACTAGTTCCAACTTTACGAGGGCATTGGCAGTTCTTAAAGAAAATATATAGATACGCAAATATTAAAAACCATTTTTTGTGATCCCGGAAACCAGTCATTACATATCTTTTAGTGCGCCATTTCGTAAGGTATATGAGTTCCTTAAGTTGGCAAAGGAAAAAAACCCCCATAGAATCTGAGACGAGAAACAGCTATTCCAAATTGTCGGCGCCGTGGCGGAAAACCAACTTTAAGGTAGTTCTGTCGGTACGCCGGAGTCATAAATCTCAGAGTCCATATGACATTAAAAAATAATCATACGCATCACTTTGACTGCCTCAATAATAATATCAAAAATAATCGAGAATCCTTCGAAATTATCGTAATCAAATTAAAACGATTATTTGTAAATAGTTGACATGTTTAGTGCGGATTTGACTTCATTTTTACGATAATTAGGTTAGGAAACGTCATTTGGCCCGGTATCGTGCACTTTGACCTTGGTTCAATTAAACATTATTCCGGAGACTTCACCTTTTTTCATGATGCATCAAGTCCTAAATGATTTGCGAATCCGTAGTACTTTTTATTTTTTCTCTATCTTTGATCTAAGTATGTTAATTTTCGATTTAAAGATCAATTTTTTCAGCTCTCCCGTGTGCACCGTGTAAAAAGTTCGATTTTCAAGTTTTAATTGTCCATTCAAATGCTCGGTAAAAGCCTTCAAGATTTTGTGCAAGTAAAATTGAATAGCTAAATTACAACATGTCGAAAATTCATGCATATGAGTTTGGATTGCCTTCGCGACAGAACTACCTTAAGAGTCTAATTGCAGAACCGTGTACAACAGATTCACTAATTGAATTAGTAGATGGACTATACGCAGCCGGCATGTTCGTCGATCTTGTAGATACAAGTTGTACGATGAACTCGGGACGAGCGAACTCAAAGAGAGGTGGAAGAACTTTGAAGCTCCAACAAGGATTTATTGGTGGTCAGAAAAGATACACAACCCTGGGCGTACGGTGGCATTGCGCTTGCCGGGTTTCCTTCGCTGAGGTCGCGAGTCGATGGATCTTTCGAGATAGCCCCTAACTGTAATTCTCACCTTCGTTGATGCGGCGTGCCCGTGGCAGGAAAAGAAACTGCGCTCGTGGCTGCTGCTGCTGCTGCTGCTGCGGCTGCTGACGGTTTCCGATGCATTAGCACCTTCGCTGGTTGCTGGAAACTATCGAAAGTAAACATTCCTTCAAATAGCGAGAGTATCGGTTCCATTGATTATCGAACTAACGTCTACTCACCGATATGAACTCTCACGTTTCCAGAAAATCCAAAAAGGGGCTCCAAACGTGGAAATAGTTAGGAGTCGTTACTTATTATCGATGGCTGCTCTTTGAAGGCTACTTATTGGGTGTGTAAAGACGGTGTTTCTTTGTTCAAGGATGTGAGCGATTCGAAGGTACCCGTGGACCCTGAGCATGTTGAAGATCCGCAGGCTCTGCTGGAATTACTCGAGGAAAAGATGAGAAAGTGCATCGACTTGATGGGTGGTCCTGAAAAATATGCAGAGTTGTTGAATCAAGCGGTTGTTGATCAGGTAAGATTATTTATTGAATAAAAAGGACGCAAAGCGGAATGTTGCATACTGCTTCCTTATTATTTTTAAGTTTTTGCAAACCAGGCAAGGCAAACGGCCCAGTTTCTGACATCTTTAGAACCGCGGTCCCGGTTTTCTATTATTTGCGAACGCGTTATGCTATGAAACTAAAAAAAAAATCCTTTCACGTGTACATTGAGCCCGTCTGAATGAGATTCACTAGGTTTGAAAGATAAATCAGTAAGAAATAATAATTAAATTATTGTTTTAATTATGGTCTTCTACGACCGGGGTTACTGACACTGTTGAATCTCCCATGTCGCAGTTTCTGACACCGGCGCGGACCCAGTTTCTGACATGTATGTCGCAGTTTGTGACAACGGACTAGTCCTCAGTTTCTGACATGTATGTCGCAATTTGTGACACGGGACCAGTTCCCAGTTTCTGACATGCCGCAGTTTGTGACACGGGTCCAGTCCCCAGTTTCTGTCATGTATGTTGCAGTTTGTGACACCGGATCAGTTCCCAGTTTCGGACATGTATGTCGCAGTTTATGACACCGGACCAGTTCCCAGTTTCTGTCATGTACGTCGCAGTTTGTGACACCGGACCAATTCCCAGTTTCTGTCATGTATGTCGCAGTTTGTGACACCAGACCAGTTCCCAGCTTCTGACATGTATGTCGCAGGTTGTGACACCGGACCAGACCCCAGTTTCTGACATATATGTCGCAGTTTGTGACACCGGACCAGTCCCCAGTTTCTAACCCTTTGACATAGGATTAAACATGCAATCCCTAGCGGACAGACCACGACCGAATCACGGTGAAATTCAGGCGTGATTTTTTACATTTAAAAAAAACGGTTGTTTCACAGTGGAAATAACGGTCCCTCGTTCTAAAGCTTCTGGAGCGGTGGAGCTTTTGAGCTTTCGGTTCGTGATTTTTGCAAAATATTACAGACGAAATCACGGCTTAAATCACGACCCAACGAATAATGAAATCTGCCGTGACTTCAGCCGTGATTCTGCGAAATACCACGGCACTGTAAATTCCGTTGAGTCGTGATTTTTACCGTTCTTTATTGCAAAATCACGGTCCGCAAGCTCAAACGGTGTGAGAGGGTCCGTGATTTTCACCGTGATTCGACCGTGAACACCGTCAATACCTGGCGTGGTTCAATCTGCTAGAGGTGTCAGAAACTGTAACATAGCCTGAATTAGGCTATGTTACTTACTGACTCCGAGAATTTATGGGAAGAACTAACCTTTAGATAAATTTTTATGTATCAGATCTATAATGTGGTTTATTCTGAAGGTATTCATATCACCTTTATAGTATTTAATATTTACTTAAAGGTATAAATCCGAAATTCCATATGTGCTTGAGATGTCTCTCAGAATTCATTGAAACGCCATTTTGTGTAATTCTTTTTACATTTGACTGAGCCGTTTACCTTAAAAACAAATTATGGAAAACGATTTTTTTTAATACTACACGGAGAGTAGTTTTCGGTAATCACAATTCAAAAAGTTTGACGATGTTTCCCATAGAGCATAGCAAACACGGTTTATTCGACCAGTCTGGCGATGATTGCCATGCAGTACATTAACGCAAATTTTTCGTGTCTAATATACAGTATGGCAAACGGTGCCAGTTGTGTTCACGAATCACTTATCAACGTTATATATTGCTGATTAAACGCAGCATAGTCAAGATTGCTAGACCGGTTACGTACTTACTTCTGCATCGTATACCAGTTAATGTCGGTAATTCGTGCAGTTAAAATGATACTTAAATTAACAGAAAGTAAAGATATGTAAAGGTAGGATAGGGATAGGTTAAAAAAATGTAGCACAAAAAAATACACGTTGTTTTGTTCAATTATTAAACATTTATTTATTTTTCTTAAAATAAAATAATATTTAAAAAATAATAACGCCATCATCACTTTTTGTCCTGATCTCGGAGGTCACTAAAGAGCAGGTTATGTCACGTTGCAAATAGTGCAGGTTACGCACCGATTTACAACGACGACGACATGTTACGATTTTCTTATAGTATAGACGAAGAATACATGGATAATATATCTTTAAATAAGACGCGCACTTGCTTTTTCGTTTTCACAATTCCTTGTTTGTTGCACTACTACACTACCGAGAACAATGGTCGCCTAACGCCGCTGACGATGTAAACACACTCAGCCACCGCCAAACGTATAGCGGTCACCGTACATCTTTCGTGTATAGCTAATAGACTGTTTAAACTATAACCTGTAGTTGGGGAATGAATCCCAGACGCACGGCCTTAATAGTTACAACGTTGTGGATATCAGAATTAGCTATTTTGTATATGTGAAATGTTCGTATTTCTTTCGGAACCGATCCCGTAACTATAGATTCTATTAATAAAGAGAGAGACGAATTTCTTCATATATTGCGAATGGCAATCACTGTCTGTTGGAAGTCACAACCATTGTCAAGCTTTAAGATATCTTTGAGAGATTTTTGCGTATAGATCCTTACAAACTTTGGATTATTTACAGTACGGTTTGAAAACCGAAACATAGTAACGATTCATGTACGGCGTGCACAGTAAAACACCGAGTTTACTATACCAAATCGGGTAATGATTACCAGACTCTTCTCTCAGTGTATTGTTCCGAATACGGCCTTTAGTTCGCGAATTTACGAACTATTATCATAAATTTACGATCGAAATCCCATATGTTTCTACCCTATTCTATAATATGATTATAAATAATATAATTTTTGTATTAAATTTAATAATAAAAATATATGATCGTAGGAGTAATATTAAAAATATTACATTTTTCAACAAAAAAAAAACTTTCATCGACAAACTTTTGCATTCAAATATTTATCATATTCAAGATTCATTATGATAGACTTTCTATAGCTGTGAAACGATGAGAAGAGAAACGAGTCAATCAGCATGAAATTATTGTATAAATGATAGAAAACTGTTTCATTTATATCAGAGTTTTACGATAGATTATGATAATTCTTTCAGTTTTGGTGCACCATAAACACCGATAACGTATCTATCGTATTTAATATAGAACATAGAAAATGAAAACTATATTTCGTTCGTAAATTTATAATACTACTTCGTAAATTCGCGTACCAAAGTCCGTATTCGGAACAATAGGATTTTGAAAAATCGTTTTCTATCAATTGTTTTTACCAGTGTTAGAAACGACCTAATGATCATTTTGAGACAAATCGCCACCCAAATATTTTGAACAACAATTTTTTCATTTCCAAACTTATTGATGAATTGAATTACTCTATTTACACTAACAATCACGACATTTTTCAGAATAACCGGAAAATGACTGAAAAGTTGTTCAAATAACCGTAAAATGACTGAGTTGTTTTTTACCCTTTTAGTGACTCAGAATTTGTCAGAATAACCGTAGAAATGACCGTCGAAAAATTAGTAAATCAGAATTTGTCATAGTAACCGTAGAAATGACCATCGAACAATTAGCAACTTACAATTTGTCAGCATAACCGTAGAAATGACCGTCGAAAACTTAGTAACTCAGAATTTGTCAGAATAACCGTAGAAATGACCGTCGAAAAATTAGTAACTCAGAATTTGTCAGAATCACCGTAGAAATGACCGTCGAAAAATTAGTAACTCAGAATTTGTCATAATAACCGTAGAAATGACCATCGAAAAATTAGTAACTCAGAATTTTTCAAAATATCCTTAGAAATGACCGTCGAAAAATTAGTAACTCTCAGAATTTGTCAGAATAACCGTAGAAATGACCGTCGTAAAATTAGTAACTCAGAATTTGTCAGAATAACCGTAGAAATGACCGTCGAAAAATTAGCAACTTTCAATTTGTCAGCATAACCGTAGAAATGACCGTCGAAAAATTAGTAACTCAGAATTTGTCAGAATAACCGTAGACATGACCATCGAAAACTTAGTAACTCAGAATTTGTCAGAGTAACCGTAGAAATGACCGTCGAAAAATTAGTAACTCTCAGAATTTGTCAGAATAACTGTAGAAATGACCGTCGTAAAATTAGTAACTCAGAATTTGTCAGAATAACCGTAGAAATGACCGTCGAAAAATTAGCAACTTACAATTTGTCAAAATAACCGTAGAAATGACCGTCGAAAAATTAGTAACTTAGAATTTGTCAGAATAACCGTAGAAATGACCGTCGAAAAATTAGTAACTCTCAGAATTTGACAGAATAACCGTAGAAATGACCGACGAAAAATTAGTAACTCAGAATTTGTCATAATAGCCATAGAAATGACCATCGAAAAATTAGTAACTCAGAATTTTTCAAAATATCCGTAGAAATGACCGTCGAAAAATTAGTAGCTCTCAGAATTTGTCAGAATAACCGTAGAAATGACCGTCGAAAAATTAGTAACTCTCAGAATTTGTCAGAATAACCGTAGAAATGACCGCCGAAAAATTGGTAAGGCCCAACGGTCGTTTCTACGGTTATTCTGACAAATTCCGAAAGTCACTAAAGGGGTCAAAAACAACTTAGTAATTTCACGGTTATTTCAACATGTTTTGAAATTTATCGTGATTGTTAGGGTACTCTTCCATTTCGTATTGATTAATTCTACTTTCTTCTTCGTTTTTAGCTCGAGACATTGTCCATCGGTTCCAATGGCGACAACGGCAAAGTCGTACATACAGACGAACGACCGCTATTTCCTCACTTCCCGGGTGTGACGACCCCTGCAGCCCCTGCCCAGCTCTCTGAAGATGAGGAGGAAGTTCCTACGAGAAGCGTCCTAAAAAGGCAGGCCCAATTGCTCGTCGACACAAAGAGCCGTCGTAAAGGATTCAACTTCCGTCGATAATTGCGAACAGAGTTGTAAATGCCTAATACTTATAGAAATAATGATGATGATACGATCAGCTCTATAATTATGATTTTATAAAAATAACATGTAGCTATTGTAATACGATGATTAAACTTTGGAATGGCTGTAAAAATTATTATTTTTTAATAAAAATTCACGCTAATCCTTTTGAAAAAATGGAAAAAAATAAGTAATGTATTACTTATTTCTTCCATTTTTTCCACTATTTCTTGCAATATTAAAGCGAAAATTAGTATTTTTTTCAGCTATTCAAATGTTTACACTCTATTTTATAATCACTACATATTATTATTATGAAATCATAATTACAAAACAAATTGTACTGCAAACTATATCTCATGAATTAATGGAGATTTACAACTCTGATTGCGAAAACAATGAACCTGTCAATCAATCCTGAGGAATTAAATCTTCCTCTTCAAGATATTATCTTGTAAATAAAATACTTAAAATCGTCCTACTCCTTTTATTAACTCCAAATAATTACCATTATATCTACATACCCATTTAAAACAAACTTCAAGACTTCTGAAAATCCCTAGTGGCGCCATCTTACATTAATCGTTCCACCTATTTACGAATAAAATCGTATGATAAAGTTGTGTGGCTTTTATTTAATTTCTACGCCATTCGGTTGATCGACTGTTGATCATTGCAGATCCAACAGCTGTTTTATATTAAATTTCTACTATTCGGTTGATCGACTGTTGATCATTGCAGATCCAACAGCTGTTTTATTAAACTAGAAAACTTCCGCGCGCTGCACGCGTGAGTAGAGATCGTGTGTCGGTGCAGCGATCTTATTTAATACATATAATATAAATAATTAGAATTCCCAAAAATTAAGAGATCTAACAAATTTTTCCAATAATTCCAAATTTTATCGAATCGGAAACTCTTTATAGATTTGACTCAAATTGATTACCAATTGTCCTTTAACATTCTTTCAATTATAAATTAGTATTTACCTTGATAACTTCATACTCGCGAGGTCTGGAGCATTTTCAGACTTCAGAAAAAAATGTAAAGTCACAAAACTGTCAGAATTGCAACTGACAAACGTGTTAAATACGAACTCGGTCTCGATCTGATCTCGCGCCAATTTGGACCAATCACAGCGTGAATAACGTGACAACAATGGACCAACTCGCAATTCGATAAAATCTCGCAACATACTTTTTAGAGAAGGATTATAAATTAGTATTTACCTTGATAACTTCATATTTGCGAGGTCTGGAGCATTTTCAGACTTTAGAAAAAAATGTAAAGTCACAAAACTGTCAGAATTGCAACTGTCAAACGTGTTAAATACGAACTCGGTCTAGATCTGATCTCGCGCCAATTTGGACCAATCACAGCGCGAATAACGTGACAACAATGGACCAACTCGCAATTCGATCAAATCTCGCAACATACTTTTTAGAGAAGGATTATAAATTAGTATTTACCTTGATAACTTCATATTTGCGAGGTCTGGAGCTTTTTCAGACTTTAGAAAAAAATGTAAAGTCACAAAACTGTCAGAATTGCAACTGTCAAACGTGTTAAATACGAACTCGGTCTCGATCTGATCTCGCGCCAATTTGGACCAATCACAGCGCGAATAACGTGACAACAATGGACCAACTCGCAATTCGATAAAATCTCGCAACAAACTTTTTAGAGAAGGATTATAAATTAGTATTTACCTTGATAACTTCATATTTGCGAGGTCTGGAGCTTTTTCAGACTTTAGAAAAAAATGTAAAGTCACAAAACTGTCAGAATTGCAACTGTCAAATGTGTTAAATACGAACTCGGTCTCGATCTGATCTCGCGCCAATTTCGACCAATCACAGCACGAATAACGTGACAACAATGGACCAACTCGCAATTCGATAAAATCTCGCAACATACTTTTTAGAGAAGGATTTCTACTATTCGGTTGATCGACTGTTGATCATTGCAGATCCAACAGCTGTTTCATTAAATTTCTACTATTCGCTTGATCGACTGTTGATCATTGCCGATCCAACAGCTGTTTCATTAAATTTCTACTATTCGGTTGATCGACTGTTGATCATTGCAGATCCAACAGCTGTTTTATTAAATTTCTACTATTCGGTTGATCGGCTGTTGATTGTTGCAGATCCAACAGCTGTTGTGACGAGATCGAGAACCTCGTACATTCTCACCGCCATGACCATCTCATGACGAAGATAATGACCATTTAAAATATATAACTTCCAATGAGCCAGGGGCGAGAGAATCGAGAATACAACCAAAGCGTTCGCGTTTAGAGTGCTCGCCGTATTATGCGTCAGGAGTTTTCTCTGCCACTCATCACCTTCGTAACGTGCGTGAGGTGGTGACTGGCTTTTTGACAGCTCACTAAATTATTTCCATCGAAAACCCAACGTGCTACAGTCAAAGATCGTGACTAAATCTCTTCCCTCCCAATTATCGAGTATCGAGAGGAAAAAAAAATCAGTGTGAACCTTTTGACGTTTCAAACAGACATGAAAAGTTCTTGTCACTATTGTTGCAAAAACGTGTATTGAAGGACTCAATTATCATGACCTCCGAAGACGATATTTGCTGGTATCATGGAAATTTATCAAGAGAAGGTGCTGAAAATCTCCTCAACTCAGGTGAGATTCCAGGTGATTCTGTCCATTTGTACTGTAAACTCTGCAGAGTCCATTGTTGCTGACTTTCTGAGGTGTCTATAATTTACATGGAGAAAAAATGTTTTGATCAGTGTTCTAAGTCCCCAATACTTTACGATTCAAAGTTTACAGAACAGTTTGTCTTGTAGTTACGAATTTGTAATGATAACCTGTAGCGATTATAGAATTATATGTGAACTTTCAAATAGCTTTAAGAAAAATCAAATTTTTAATTAAATTTTGGGAGAAATTGTGAGAATAATGGACAACCACAGGCCCCCATTACTTAAGCAATGCATTAACAGTATTTCTCCATTTTTTCAATAAGATTATCATGAAATTTTATGGGGAATTAATATTTTTTTGCCTCTATTCCAAATTTTACTCATATTATAATCACTGCAAATTATTATTATAAAAACGTAATTATAAAGGCAATTGTAGCATCAATTTTGTTTAAAAAATAATTAGGGTTTTACAACTATGGTTTAAATACTTTTGTTAATAGAGGAACATGAAGATGGCACTTTCCTGGTGAGAGAGAGTAGCACCTCTTCGGGGGATTATGTTCTTTCTGTTCTGCACAATGGAGAAGTTATACACTACCAAATCAGGAAACACGGAGAGGACGCATTTTTCTCAATTGGTGAGAAAATTTTTATTATTTATAAAGAATTTTTTTTAACAACATAATTAAGGCAAGATCATAAATTGGAGTATAAATATTATAAATTATTTTTAATTACACTGTTAAAAAAATTTACTAGAAAATGACAATACTAGAGTGGAAGTTTTTATTCACAATTTGTACCACAAATTTTTTGTCAATCTGTATTAGATATTTAAAATAACAATAGTGAAAAATATTTGAGAAATTTTGTAAATTTATTGTTATAAAATATTAGGAATTTTCATTCTGTATTTTTTTAATTCTCATGTCGTTTGTAAATTTTGTACACTGTTTATTATAAAATCAAAAGCTACCTACAAAGAAAACAATGGTTCTGAATTTCTGAAATTACAGCTGTGGTTGGCTGAAAATTTATTATCCACATTCAATATTTTTTTTCCCAAGACGCATGAACATTAATGTCTTGAAAAATTCCACGATAATGAGCTACTAATTTTTATACAGTTATAAAAGTCCTGTATATGTATTTACAAATTATTTAACTAACATCAAGAACTCAACTAAAATTTTACAAATTTCTTCATGTAATAACTAGATTACTATAGAAGTTTTGTAATTTTCATTTTAAATATTTGAAAATATAATCTTCACGTACATAAATTTACTCTACTAATGTTAATTTTTCAGTGAATGTTATACTAATCATTATTTCATACACCAATTTTGTAAATTTCATATTACTTGTCACAGTAAATTTACAATCCTTTTTAACAGTATAGATTTTCTTTGTTCACAAAAAATATCTGAAAACCGCTAGACTCTTGTGTAGTTTTTGCAAGGGATTTTGTTAAATTTAAATGAAATGGTGATTTGATAATTGGGAATAGAATATCATTTTTTACAAATGATGAAACAATGATACATACATTTTTCTTAGAAATATTATATTTTTGATTAAGGCAATATCATAAATTGGAGTATCCATTTAGTAAATGATTTTTAATTACATGTTCTTTATTAGCAGAAAATGTCTAAAGACTGTTAGACTCTTATGTAGTTTTTGCAAGGGATTTTGTTAAATTTAAATGAAATGGTGATTTGATAATTGGGAATAGAATATCATTTTTTACAAATGATAAAACAATGATACATAAATTTTTCTTAGAATTATTATACTTTTGATTAAGGCAATATCATAAATTGGAGTATCCATTTAGTAAATGATTTTTAATTACATGTTCTTTATTAGCAGAAAATGTCTAAAGACTGTTAGACTCTAATGTAGTTTTTGCAAGGGATTTTGTTAAATTTAAATGAATTGGTGATTTGATAATTGGGAATAGAATGTCATTTTTTACAAATAATGAAACAATGATACACACATTTTTCTTAGAAATATTATACTTTTGATTAAGGCAATATCTATAAATTGGAGTATACATTTTGTAAATGATTTTTAATTACATGATCTTTCTCAGTAGAAAATTTCTAAAGACTGTTAGACTCTTATGTAGTTTTGCAAGGGATTTTGTTAAATTTAAATGAATTGGTGATTTGATAATTGGGAATAGAATATCATTTTTTACAAATGATGAAACAATGATACATTCATTTTTCTTAGAAATATTATACTTTTGATTAAGGTAATATCATAAATTGGAGTATCCATTTTGTAAATGATTTTTAATTATATTTTCTTTGTGAGCAAAAAATATCTAAAGACCATTAAACTCTAATGTAGTTTTTGCAAGGGATTTTGTTAAATTTAAATGAAATGGTGATTTGATAATTGGGAATAGAATATCATTTTTTACAAATGATGAAATGAATGTATCATTATACATTAATTTTTCTTAGAAATATTATACTTTTGATTAAGGTAATGTCTTAAATTGGAGTATACATTTTGTGAATGATTTTTAGTTATGTTTTATTTCTCAGCAAAAATTGTCCTAAGACAATTAAAGTTTTATATTGTATTTACGGGGGTTGTTATTGGATATAAATGAATTAGTGATTTGAAAATGTGTAATAGAATATAATTTTTTTCAATTGATGAAACCACAAATGATACTTTTGCTTAAGGCAAAATCATAAATTCAAGAATACATTTTTCAAATTATATTTCATTTAATTTTGTTTCAGAAAAACCGGTGCGGTGGTCTGGTGGTCAGTGTACTGGCCTCTAGGCCAGAGCATCGGTAGGTCGCGGGTTCGATTCCCGGTGCCGTCGATTTTCGTCGAAAATATAAATACGGGCGCGATGAAGCTCCAGATGTATACATGAAACCCACACAGGTATAAATACCTGTGGAGGTCACATGTATACAGTTGTAGTCCGTGTTTACGTTCTCGACGAAACGTGACGTAGCTCCGGTGCCGGGAGGCGAACTCGAGACCGGCTATATCGGCAAAGGTTTTCCGCAGTTTCCTTAAGCCCATAGCAGAAATGCTATGGCAAATGCGATATAGAGGGAGAAGTCGGTGGCGGCCACATGGGGGCCGAGTTACTGATCCGGACCAGACCCCCAGGGGGGACTGGCTACTGATCCGGGCCGACCCTGTAATAGGCGTAATGCCTGCAGACGGTGGGAAATGCACATAAAAAAAAAACAATAATACATACATTTTTCTTAGAAATATTATACTTTTGATTAAAGCAATATCATAGATTTAGTACATGATTTTTAATTTTAATTTTAGTTTTCTTTCTCAACAAAAATTGTCCGAAGACCATTAAACTTTTATATAGTTTTTACGAGGGCTTTTATTGGATTTAAATGAATTAGTGATTTGAAAATAGGTAATAAAATATAATTTTTTTCAATTGATGAAACCACAAACTTTTTCTTAAGGCAAGATCATAAATTTAAGAATACGTTTTTTTTTTACTTCTATTTAATTAAATTTTGTTTTTGAATAAAAATTGTCCAAAGGCTTTTACATTTTTGTGCAGTTTTTGGATGGATTTTATTGAATTTGAATTGGCGATTTGAAAATTGGGAATAAAATATAATTTTTTACAGATGATGAAAGCACAAATGATACTTTTGCTTAAGGCAAGATCATAAATTAAAGAATACATTTTTCAAATTATATTTAATTAAATTTTGTTTCCAAATAAAAATTGTCCAAAGTCTTTCAGACTTTTGTGCAGTTTTTGGAGGAATTTTATTGAATTTGAATTTGCAATTTGAAAATTGGGAGTAAAATATGATTTTTTACAGATGATGAAACGACGATACACGGTTTGGATACTCTGATAGAATATTATCAGGAGGACAATCACAGTCTGGAGATAAAACTGACAAACCCAATACGAGGTGTGTCTCCACCCCATGATACCAGAAGACATGGACGCACAAATTTACTTCACAGAGCGACTATTCAGGGGAACTATACTATAGTATCGGAATTGCTCAAGTGCGGATACAGAAGTCTCGAAGCCAAAAATCAGCTAGGACAAACAGCTGTACATTTGGCTGCAAAAGATGGCGCTGATGAGATTCTCAAGAAATTAATACAGAATAAAGCTAGTGTGAATTGTAGAGATTCTGCTGGTTACACACCTTTACATGTAAGTTTAACTAAACAGATTTATAATTCTCCAAAAGACCTCATTTCCTATGAAAAAACTGTGGAATGCAAAAATAGTAGATGCAACTAATAATGTTACATTTTACTTATTATGCAGTTTTGTTTATTAAGTTAGATTTGTGCACAGCAAAAACATTAAGAAAATGGATTTTACAGCACTGAGAACAAAAATTTGACTGTGTATACTAAATCTATGTTTGTTAAGATTTTACCAAATTTTTGGTTCATACAAAAACAAAAAATTTATTTGATCAACAATTTTTCACAGATGGTGATCGAAATATGTTTGACACAAATTTTTTTTATGCGCATATAAGACATTTGATTGAAGATAAGAAAAAACTAATTGAATTTACGAAACCTTGTTTCTGAGTGCAGAAATGGCCAGTGATATAAATTGTAATACATAATAAAGTATCCTTATAATTAGAATTCTATAATATTATTATCTTATTATCTACAGTGCCAAAGAAAAAATTGTTAAATTGTTTGACAATTGCAGAAAACTCTTTTTTAAAAATAAAACTCAATTTAAACAGTTATAGAATTATTATTGCATTTCAAATACAGTTTTTCTGTATTATATATTGTCTTAAAGAATTGGACATACTCAAATCCTCATGTTTCAAAGCAGCTAATAGGATCTGAGGTGCAACAATAAAAAGGTAAAAAGTGATAATACATTTTGGAAATTTAGCGTCAAAAGTCATTAATCCTTTGGATATTATTGTTGAGATTAGACAACAATAAGAATTTGTTTAATTTCTATCCATGTTTGAACTTTCCCAATCAAAAACTCCCAGTTTTTTGTTGACTTGTCATCTAAGAGTTTTTCTTAACCAAAATATTCTCGATGATGTTTCTGGACATCAAGAAATAATAAGCGCGTTTGTTTTGTTGATTGATATGCTTCAAAGAGTTAAAAAATAAAACTGCCACACTTAAAATAAAATTTGTCTCGACTTTGCTAACAATTATTTTTGAAGTCAAAATATGTGTTTTTTTTCTTAATCTCTGAGTGAATTTCGCAGTGACAAATAGAAAATGTTTGGTTTTCTTTTATCGATTAATATGCTTCAAGAGGTTTAAATAAATCTCAGAATTTTCTATTAAAAAATTTACGTTTTAGCCGACAATTATTTTTCAAGCTAAAATATGTGCCTTTTCTTAACCCCCGAGTGAATTCCACAGTGACAAAAAGAAAAAAATGGCATTTTTATTCTTTAAATTAAAAAAAAATAAATTAAAAATTAAATTTAAAATAAATTTATTCATTTTAAATTTATTCATATGCTTCGAAAGGTTGAAATAAGTCTCAGGATTTTCTTTTTAAAAAATCGCGACTTAGTCGACAATTATTTTCGAAGCCAAAATAAGGGCCTTTTCTTAACTCCCGAGTGAATTTTGTAGTGTCAAAAAAAGAAAATGTTTGCATTTCTTTTATTTATCAAGGATAAAGGAACGAAAAAAAAATCTTTTTTTTTTATTGTGCCTATTTAACAGACGAATATTTTCGACGCTGAAAATATGTGCCATTTTTTTAACTCCCACGTAAATTAACGATTGTCTTTCAGTATGCATGCCAGAGTAATTTGCCAAGTACCGTGAGAATCCTCATCAACGGAGGAGCAAATGTTCAAGCGAGACACACGGAAACAGGTAAGATAAGTTTTAAAAATAACAAGACTTACCTTGACTGAAAATATTTTGTCACGAAAAAAAATCTCTCCTACGACTTTTTCTTCTTTCTGATTGATTAATTTAATTGCTTTGTCTTCTTGAAGGAATGGTACCACTGCACGAAGCGGCGAGCGCTGGGCACAAGGACGTCCTGCAGGTTTTGCTGTCGATGAACGCACCGGTTAATCCTCGAACTCTGGCTGACGACGTTCCCGCCGACCTTGCCAGAAGAAGCGGTCATCATGACTGCGTGAAACTCTTACGTGAGTTGATAATTCTTGATTTTTTGAACGTTTTTTCTTGTGCGGATTCGAAAATTTATGGAATTTCCGCGTGCCATAATATTGCGACAAGATAGGAGAAGAATATCCTTCACTGCAGCAAATTCGCGATCGACTATTGGAACGTTCCTTTGTTTTCGACGACAGCATGTCCCCTTTTCCTCTTTTAAAAAGTTGGTGGCTCGAGATATCTCGACAATATCGAAAATATCGTAGTCATTGTCATCGTTTTATTCGTGCTGTTATTGGTCGGAGGTGTCGTGAGTCAGACACACTACGATCGGGACCAATATCATGCATTCATTTTTGCTTCCTCATAGAGGAAACTTTGTTTTTGTGAAAAATTATTTTTTCGAGATTTTCATGTCAGTACACTCAGAATGGTCCAAAACGTCGAGAAAAGTGGTTTGTGCGAAATGTCTGTCGGTTTAAAAATTTTGATTTTACAGCATTTTGAAAATTTTGAAAAAATCATTTTCACTTCCGTAAATTGAGAGATATCGGGCTGAAATTTTGTACGTAAATAGACTACCATCAGACCATGATCTGTACCAAATTTGGAGAAAATCGGTAAAGCGGTTCCAATGTTATTGCAATTTCAATTTTTTTTTAAAATGTCTTCAAAGACTTCATCTCTGTAAATTCTGAGATATCCGGCTGCAATTTTCGACATGATTTCACAATTACTGATTGTTAATAATGAATTTAGTCAAAGGATCTATCGATATGTCGGTAAATTTCGATTTTGGTGAATATGAAAAAGAAAATTCCGTCCCGAAAAAAAAAATTTGAAATTTTTCACAGATTTATCTTAAATTTTGTTCACATATGGACTATCATAAAAAAACATTCGAGTACAAATTTGACGCAGATCTGTCGAGCCGTTCAAATTTTATGGCATTTTGAATTTTTCGAAAAATCTCATTCTCGCGCTGGGTCGTGCAAATTACGAGATACCGGGTTGTAATTTGGTCCACATATAGGCTATTATAGTACGAGGTTTTAGTACAAATTTGAAAAAAATCGGTTACACGGTTAAAATTCTTCGACACTTTGAATGTTTAGAAAAATGTTGTGACGTGAGTTTTTTAAATCTCGTGCACAAGGAAGTTGGTGGCTAGAGAATAAACAAGTCTGCTTCCTCATAGAGGAAACTTTGTAAAAAGCGAAAAATAATGAGGAAGTAATTCCTCATTATTTTGCAGGCTTAAACAAGCCTGCAAAGTTCTACTTTGCAGGCTTGTTTATGCTCTAGATATTTTTCTAAAAATTCAAAGTGTCGAAGAATTTTAACCGTGTTATCGATTTTTCTCAAATTTGTACCAAAACCTTGTACTATAGTAGTCCGTATGTGGACCAAATTAGAATGCGGTATCTCGTAATTTGCACGAGCCAGCGCGAGAATGAGATTTTTCGAAAAAATCACAATACCATAAAATTTGAACGGCTGGACAGATCTGCGCCAAATTTGTACTCAAATGTTTTTCGATGATAGTCCATATGTGAACAAAATTTAAGATAAATCTGTAAAAAATTTAAAAAAAAAAATTTTTTTCGTGACGCCATTTTTTTTTTCTTATTCACCAAAATCGAAATTTCCCGACATATCGTTAGTTCCTTTGACTAAATTCATCATTAACAATCAATAATCGTGAAATCATGTCAAAAATTGCAACCGGATATCTCAGAATTTACAGGAGATGAAGTTTTTGAAGACATTTTTAAAAAAATTGAAATGGCAATAAAATTAGAACCACCCTATAGATTCTCGCCAAATTTGGTACACGTTATGTTTTGAAGGTAGTCCTTTCATGTACAGAATTTCAGCCCGATATCTCTTAAATTGCGAAAATTATAGCGTGAAAACAATTTTTTCAAAATTTTCAAAATGCTGCGAAATCTGAATTTCACAACCGATTCGCGTCATGTACAATCCCAAACGTTGTGTTATGATAACCCACTTGCGTGCCAAATTTGATGAACATTCATCGAAAATTACGATAGTTATCATGTACACAACGAAATTTGCACATACATACACACACACATAAGGACATTTCGTACAAACCACTTTTCTCGACGTTTTGGACCATTTTGAGTGTACTGACATGAAAATGTCGAATAAAAATTTTTCACGAAAACAAAACTTCCTCTATGAGGAAGCAAAATATACGATCGTACGAGTAATATTAATAATATTACATTTTTAAAAAAGAATGTGGCTTGTATGGTGCAGGAATAGTCTTAGTTCAGAAAAATCTGATGAATTCCTAAAAATCTGCAAATTTTTTTTTCAAATCCAGAGAGTTTACATAAATAAATGTTTGACCAGTCGCCAGTAGTAGATTAATTTTTTTTCTATTTTTTAATAATTTCTTAAATCAAAAAAGCTTAAAAACCATAAGAAGAAAAATCTTGCCCACTTTGGCTATAAGCTAGAAATTTTTTATATTCAACAAACTATTTTTCAGATTTTTAAATTATGGCATTCGATATGGCACTTAAAAAAATATTTAAAAAGAAATTTGCATAGAAAATATAAAAATCTGGTACATTTGAACGTCTAACCGATCATACAAAAAATTACGAGCCAAATCGGGGAGGTCGAATCGGGATGGAATGCCCTATATATATATATATCTAATTATGTTATAAAAGCTTTCTTTCATAACAGTTGTTGTTCTCTGGAAATTAAGAAGTTATAGTGCATTTTGAGAGGATGGATTTCAGAAATATAGATATTTTAACTAATAATATATTGTAACCGAGAAATTATTTCTCCGGTACCTTCGTCGAAATTGTCTCCCAGAAAACTGGCACCAGAAAAACTGTCTCTCAGGACGCCGACCGCCAAAAGACGACCCTACAAAACAATAACACCGATGCGACTCGGCCACTAGCTAATTTGACCGCAGAGGAAAGTGATGGGCCAACTAGGTCGAGACCTTACTCAAAAATATATTTACTCAAGTCTCACGAAAAGTTTAGTAATACCTTATTATAAAGAAATGGAGAAAAATATTAGATTAAATATTTGGAACATGAAGTGATGTTTTGTACTGTTTTTAATGTTTTACAAAAAAAAAGAAGTGATAAATCTATTTATTCGAGGGTAAAAAAAACAATGGATGATCAATTAATTCTATGGTGGAACGATGTTAGATGTTAAAATACGGACGTAAAATTTTTGTCGACAATCGCGACTTCTAATTACGGGGTGCTCCGTTTCCGACAGCTTCAACAAATTTTTTTATGGCAGCTGCTAAACGCAAGTTAATAATGAGCATCGAAATTAAGCAACAACAGATTAAAGAAGTATACGAAAAAGAATATTTCGGCATAATAAGCGCCAGCTCAGAACGAAAGCTCGTCGACCGCATCGGCTATTCGTGGCTCGCGGGTTAAAAATTATAATTACTAATATGAGAAAAGCTAATGGAGCCTCTAATTCTCCATTCTTTTCTGTTCAGTCGACAATATTCAATTAGCGATCGACAAAACAAATAATAATTGGACAACAAAATCATACATTAACGATAAATATAAGAATAAGTGACGACACTACGAGAGTCAAGTAGACCCCTCGCGATTGCAGCCCCTCTTCCGGGGCCTTACTCTAATGGACGAACTCACTCGATATTAAATTTTAAATCTACTCACTTATGATATACGAAATTACTCACATTTCGGAGTCTTCGAGTAGATCTTCAAAATCCTTCCAGAAGCTTCCGGCAGATGACAATAGATGGTGAATATTTCGGAAGCACGTTCGACACGTCCGCCGTCGATCACTGCTAATCACGAAGAGCTCGAAGTGATCCTTCGTCTTCCGAAATCTGGACGGACTAATCCCCACTTATTGTGCTTGAACGCCGAAAATTTACGACACGTGCCGATTGTTCCCTTCCTTATTCCGATTAGACCTCATCGCTGCTCCTCGTTACGCTGTCGCGTTCTCGCGTCGCTCCCGTGATGGGTAACCTGGAAGACGGTGAAACCCTAAATCATATTTAAACTCACTTAACTAAAAATATAAAAAATGTAAAAAAATTAAAACGGAATAATATGAAGCCGGGAAAATGGTCGTTCATAAAGTAATTTTTTTAACTCCTATATTAAAACAAGTGTATTTAATACAAAGTGACCAAAACACCATGTATATCTGTAAAAGTCTTGATTAAATGCAAATAAAATTCTGTGGGTTTAATAGAAGTCCTTCCAAAGGCATTAAAATTATCTAAAATACCATCGTAAAAGTATATCATCTAGTAAGTCGATTTACGATAGGACCAACAGGGGCTGAGAATAACGAAAAAGAAGAAAGTTATCAGGAAATAACGCCCTTTTCAATCTAGGATCAATATTTAGCTAGAAAAACGCGAAAAACAATTTTCCGTCGGTTCTCGGACTGGTCCCATAGTCTATTCTATGTATTTTGCCGTGCTAAACAAGAATCTAACGCTATTTGGACGATAGGACAGACGGGAAAAGAGAAGAACGCAAAAAACCGTTCCTGAAAAACTCGTTTTTCGACGAATTTACATTTTAGACCATATCTTTTCGAAAAATGATAATTCCTGCATGGGCCATGGCGCATTCGATGTATTTTTCAGCGCTGATTAATAATATAACCGCAGATTTACGATAGGACCAACAGGGGCCGAGAATCACGAAAAAGAAGAAAGTGATCCGGAAATAACGCCCTTTTCGATCTAGGATCAATATTTAGCGAGAAAAACGCGAAAAACAATTTTCCGTCGGTTCTCGGACTGGTCCCATAGTCTATTCTATGTATTTTGCCGTGCTAAACAAGAATCTAACGCTATTTGGACAATAGGACAGACGAGAAAAGAGAAAAACGCAAAAAACCGTTCCTGAAAAACTCGTTTTTCGACGAATTTACATTTTAGACCATATCTTTTCGAAAAATGATAATTCCTGCATGGGCCATGGCGCATTCGATGTATTTTTCAGCTCTGATTAATAATATAATCGTCGATTTACGATAGGACCAACAGGGGCCAAGAATAACGAAAAAGAAGTCGTAAGTCTTGATTAAATGCAAATAAAATTCTGTGGGTTTAATAGAAGTCCTTCTAAAGGCATTAAAATTATCTAAAATCCCATCGTAAAAGTATATCATCTATTAATGATCTTCAAAAGCCCTATTAAAGGCAAATAAAATCCGTCTGGTATAACATAAGTCCTGTTAAAGGCGTAAAACTACCTAATAATATCAATCTAAAAGTACAATTAAAAATAAAACATCTAATCGAAAATAACAATAAGGAGTGGAATTAATGTAAGGCTCGTAATACTGCGGCTTTCCATCGCTTCCCTCAAAACTATAAACGGTGAAAATAAGAAAAAACAGATAAATCGTAGCGTGAAGGCAACATTAATTTCTTTTTTAACTTGGCGTCGAGTCGCTACCGCGACTCTTGATACGGGATCACGCGATCACCTATTATATTCATTCAGCGAAGTTCAAATGACTGGATACAACCGACAACAACATACAAGAAAATAAACAAACAGATAGGTAGAAGTTTTGGCGCCAAGCCTCTTCTCCTATCGCACACAATATATGAAGTTTGGAAAGTTGGCACCGTTGGCACCAACCACGCCACATACACGGAAAAAAAAGCTTGGTTGGAACTGCCAAGTGCTATGGTTACATATGCGCCAGACAATTAATTGGTTAGACCAACCAAGTAATTTGTTAGGTGACCAATTTCTTGGTTGGTCTAACCATGTCACTTGGTTAGCTTACCAAGTCACCTGGTTAATCTAACCAAGACATTGGTAGCCTAACCAAGAAATTGGTCGGTCTAACCAATTAATTGTCTGGCGCATATATAACCATAGCACTTGGTTGTTTCAACCAAGCTTTTCTTTCCGTGTACACTGTTCACTATAGAATCTTGGCCAACACGTGTTTCTTCTGGCCAGACTCGATAAGCTTGATTGGTTACGAGCTCCAGTCAAATCCCAAGTGGCACAAAGACAAAGGATATCTATTTCGTAAACGAAAAGGTATATTAATTTCCGTCCAAATGATATCTTTTTGGATTTGGATATCTTAAGAACGTCTAAAAGATATCCAAACCCAAAATATATCATTAGGACGGAAATTAACATACCTTTTCGTATACCAAATAGATATCATTTGTCTTTGTGCTACTTGGGATTATAAAAGAAGAAGAAGACTCTAATCTCATTTACGAAAATTGTCGTGAATTTCTTCAGACCCGACAGCGACTAAACTTGCAACTATTGTTTTTAGAGTCGACCTTTGACCGGATGATAATATTTGTGGTTTCATTTGCATCGGATTATTAATTCGCCCGGTGTCCAAAGAGTTTTTCCGACAGCTGATACGCCCCGCCTCAGCCTGCGGTGCGGTAACTATGTACCGTGGAACCGGCCACCGTTGCTCTCCGGAAGATCTCGTGGGCATCCTCAGTGGTATAGGTGCCATCTCTCGACTCGAGAACATCGAGAGATAGATTGCACGTGGTGGTGTGATAGCGTCCTTGGATCCGCATCCTTGGTGAATCCAGGGGCTGCTCCGGGGCACTTACGAATTTCCCACCAACCGACGGATGCCTCATCTTTTCCTAATAATTTTGGCGGTTAAAATAGTGGAGGTCCATTGCTCTAATTGGGCAGAGCGGACACGACGGTGGTAAGGTTCCAGCAATCCCTGACCCTCTGTCTCAAGTTGTGGATTTCTTCGACGAGGTGGACGATCTCGCCGGGAACTCCACACCCCTCGGGTTCCTCACTTCCTCAGGGCGAATGCTCGTCCCCGGGAAACGGGACAGCATGCTGACAGCGAACCAAAGAAACAGCTACTCAATTTTTCTTATGCTCCCACGATGTACGCACTGAGAGAAAAGGTTGTTAACATTTGTTAACAGTTATCAAATCTTGGTTAAATATGGCGAAACGAACCATTTAGTTATTCTTATTGAATCTCACTTGAGCTAAATAAAATTTGCTTGTCGCAAATGAAGCTCGCCGACATTTGTTAATAGTTAACAAATCTTATTTGGCTCAAGTGAGATTCAATAAGAATAACTAAATGGTTCATTTCACCATATTTAACCAAGATTTGTTAACTGTTAACAAACTCTTCTCTCAGTGCGTCTTCTTAAAGTAGCCAGTGAGGAGCCGCAGTTTACAAAATAATAATTTCTCAATTATATCCTACAAGGTTGAATAAATTACGAAAAATAATAATAATTCTTAACCTATCTTAAACCTAATTTTTGCCCTGGAGAGAGCTCGACAGCGGACGGTGTGCCATTTTTAGCACTGAGGTTCCCGACAGCAGCAGTAATGCGGGGTGCAGAAAACCACCACGTTACAATACTAAATACAAATAATATATTATTATACGATTATTTTCTTGTAGGAGCTTAGGAGTATTGTACACAAAAACATACAGTAAAATCACGAAAACCTCATTTTAGCGGATTTTTTGTTAAATTTTATTTACGTTCATAATGAACGAAATTTTTTTATGGAATCAAATTATCAGCCATTTTATTTCACGATTATTATTTTTTTTTAAATGAACAAGAAGAATCATGTTTTATGAATAATCGTATCTTACGATACAAGTGAAGAAGGGGAGTGTTGCAATCACATGAGTTATGAAAAAGTTTTTCCAACGAGTATTGTACAAAATTTTACTTCACGAGGTGTGAAAATGGGGCTCTCCGTACGCGAAGCGTGTGTAAAACCGCGTTTCTCGCACAGAGTGAAATACAGAAACTTATGGATTGCTATACACTCTTGATGGTAGATGTTTATCGTTTATTTATATTATTAGATTATTATAATAAACGACATACACCGTTTATTTATATTTGCTGCAATATTAATTATACTAAATGTTCACGATACAATTCACTAAATAGCACGATACAAATGTGTTTTTTTACAGGAGATTACGAAAGTCCAACACCTAAAGAGAAGCGAGCCGACTGGTATCACGGAACGCTTGGCCGACCGGAAGCTGTGACACTTCTTCACAAGCACGGAGATCGAGACGGTTCCTTCCTCGTGCGATTCAGCGATCGAAACGGTGGTACTTATGTTCTTACTGTTATGTATCATCGCCAGGTCTACAATTTTTTGATACAGAGGAAGGTAAGAAAAAAAAACAAGCATCGTTATCATGGAATTGACTACGATTCTAATATGCGAATACATTTTTTAAATCTTCAACCAGGCAGTTCCAATGCCTTTGGATTTTTAAAAAACTTTTTTTTTTACATCAATTCACTATTAAGATTTTATTGATTGACAGATGTTGCAGTCAACATTTGCTATTCAATAAAATTTATCAATATCGAACAACATTAAATGTAGTTGCACTTCTGAAAAACTATTTAGCAAGATATCGTAAATTTCATGAAAGTTAGAGTGGCCACGCTCTTTTTTGAAAAATTTAAAAAAGCTCTTAAATCTATATCATTGTATACATTTTGTCTAAAACTGCAACAATCAACGACTGGTCACTGTTTCACTTGTGTGCCAAATTGTAGCCCAATTGGTTGATCAACCGAAGCACACACATACACAAACATACTGGCATTTCTTTTCTAAATCACTTTTCTCGATGTGTTGGACCATTCTGATTGTCTTAACATGAAAATCGAACAATTTTTATTTATTTCTTAAAACAAAGCTTTTTCTGCAAAGAAGCAAAATGGAATCTCGTTCATCATAGTTTGGATGTTTAAATAAATTTTCCACACATTGTCTCTATGAATATTGCTGCAATAACTAACGATTATTTTACATGGGCAAGCATATTTTTTCTCCTTTGAAATATTCTGTATACTTCTATATACTGCGACTGTAAAAAAAAATCCGAAAAGTATTTTAGAAATGTATTTTTTTCAAACATAATCAACAATGTCTACTCAGTGTTGTAAAGCCCCATTACTTTAAGAAATAAAGTTTAAAGTGCAATTCGTTTTGCAGTAATGATGTCGCAATAATAACCTGCAGCTTTTATGAAATTATATGTGAACTTATATATACAACCCTCCATTATTTTCGCAATGTATTAACGGCTTTTCGCCATTTTTTCAAGAAGATTACCATGAAATTGAACTGGAAATTAATATTTTTTGCAGTTATTCAAAAGTTCAAACATTATATTATAATCGTCACATGTAAATTTTATGGAAACGTAATCATAAAGCCAATTATATCATCAACTATATTTCTAGAAGAATTATAGATTTACAACTCTGTGTCTATTCATCCCCTATGCAATCCATGTTAAAAAAAGTCGCAATCTTGAGCTCGAATATCTCGATATTCACGTGGGTAACTTTTTAACTTCACTAGAAAACTTCCGCGCGCTGCGCGCGCGAGTGGAGGTCCTGTGTCGGTGCAGCGATCTTATTTAATACATATAATATATATAATCAGAATTCCCAAAAATTAAGAGATCTAACAATTTTTTCCAATAATTCCAAATCTTATCGAATCGGAAACTCTTTATAGATTTGACTCAAATTGATTACCAATTGTCCTTAAACATTCTTTCAATTATTAATTAGTATTTACCTTGATAACTTCAAATTTGCAAAGTCTGGAGCATTTCCAGACTTTAGAAAAAAATGTAAAGTCCCATCATTATATAAGGCTTTACATTTTTAGTATAGCAGTACGACCTCTTTGCTCAATGAAATAAATACAGGATTTCCAATTCTGGAAACCTGGCATGGATTTTGCTAAAAGTAACAGTGAACAAAGAGGTCTGATTTACTTGACTGCAGAACTTCAATTCTCTCCGATCTCTTCGCTTATCATCTTATTCACGATTGTTCCGTTGATCCGCATGTAGTGACTCCGCGTACGCCTGGTTTTGTTGCTGCTATAGAGACTACGTCGCACTTTGTCGTTCAACATTTTAAGCCTAGTTTAATATTCGCAATTAACACATAATCCGGAAACCCCGAAATATTGTAAAGTCAACCAACTTGGGAATTCAAACCTCGCGCGCCCGATATGCTTGACAAAACTGTCAGAATTGCAACTATCAAACGTGTTAAACACGAACTCGGTCTTGGTCTCGATCTGATCTTGCGCCAATTTGGATCAATCACAGCGCGAATAACGTGACACCAAAATGAACCAACTCGCAATTCGATAAAATCTCGCAACATACTTTTTAGAGAAGGACTAGGGTTAAGCGGACTCTTTCTATAAGTTTTGACATTTGACATAAACAAAACAATGAATACATGATTTTGGTCCCGATCGCAGTGTGACTGCCTGACGACACCGCCGACCAATCACAGCACGAATAAACCGACAACAATTAAATCTCGCACTTTCGATACTAAAACTCGAAAGTCGATATATCTCGCCACGAACTTTTTAAGAGAAGATCATTGAAACCTTTATGCATTTATTTATATCCTCCGATATTTTGAAGTCAAAAAATAGAAAACGTCCTAGTTGACATTAATCCTTAAATATTTTTATGATTGCAGAACGAATTTCTGTTTATCGACGACGGCCCGTACCTAGCGTCACTTGAACACGTCGTTGATCACTATCGTTGTATGCCGGATGGGCTACCAGGACCTTTGCTATATCCTATACCTCCTGGACCGAGGCCACCGGTTCCTGATATGCCACCCTCGATTTTTAACGGCGTTAGTTACTTTACTATTCGATACAATCAAATTTATCAATTTATTTCTTCTATACATTCTATACAATTCTATATTTCTATACAAGGCTATTGAATTTTTTTTCCTTAGAACACGCTGACAAAGAAGAGAGTTTCCTGCCCGAAAACGAGCACAATCGACACATCAGTCTCAGAAACTTCAACCTCAACGTTTTTGTCGTCTTGCCAAAATATCACTTTCCAAATGGGTATTAATCCTGACGCTATCATGCCGGCTAACGAACCATTGGAAAGTACAAGAACACCTACTGAAACAAATATCAATACTACTGCTGTCGCACCTCATATACAAGGTACTGTGAAAGTAGTGTGAACTTTCGCTCTGTCAAGAGAAACTTAGTAAAAAATATATTTTTCTTGATTTTAATGAAAATTATTTGTTTTTATTAAAAAAAAAAAAATTTCTTTCAATGAAAGTTATTTGTTTTTATTAAAAAAAAAAAAAATTTCTTTCAATGAAAATTATTTGTTTTTGTAAAAAAAAATATTTTTTTTTTACTTTTAATGAAAATTATTTATTTCTGTGAAAAAAAATATTTTTTTTTGTAATTTTTTTGTATTTTTTTTTACAGAAACAAATAATTTTCATTAAAAGTAAAAAAAAATATTTTTTTTTGTAAAAAAAAATATTTTTTGTAATAAAAAAATATTTTGTCCTTTAATGAAAATTATTTGTTTTTGTAAAAAAAAAATATTTTTTGTCTTTTAATGAAAATTATTTGTTTTTGCAAAAAGGAAATATTTTTCTTTGTTATGAAAGTTATTCGTTTTTGTAATTAAAAAAACAGGTTTTAATGAAAGTTTGATTCTTTCAAAATACTTTGTATAATTTTAATGGATGTATGATTTTTGTAAAAAGTTTTGTGATGATTTAAATGAATATTTTTTGTCGATAAGATTTCATACAAGGTGAGAATTTGATCCTCGGCGAAGTTTTGGGCGAGGGCGAATTTGGAGCGGTTTACGAAGGCGTCTATACCAATTCTCATGGTAGTAATGAACCCGTGGCCATAAAAACACTTCGCGAATCACACAACAACGCTACGCGCGAGGAATTTCTTCGTGAAGCTCGTCTCATGACGAGACTCAAGCACCACTGTATCGTCAAACTCGTTGGCTTTTCCGAAGGGCCACCTTTGCTGATGGTAGCGCATATTTTTATATTTTTTAAATTACATTTTTACAAAATGTTTAAATGCATTGTGAAGATGAAAAAATAACATTTTTACGTTATTGCAGGTTCAAGAATTGGTACCTTTGGGCTCAATGCTTGCTTATTTACTTGAATTTCCCGACAGGGTCAATGCAAATTACGAATTAAAAATCTGGGCCTCGCAAATCTCTTGCGGTAAGTTTTTGTCAGTTATAGTCTGTCTATTTGTTATTCTATCAGTAATAGACTAAATATATACTCAGAAAAATCGTCGCAAGTCCTAGCAACTATAAAGTGATTGCTCATAATTTTTTATCCATGTGACCATTTTTTAAATATTTACATTTACTATTGAATAGTTAAAACTATATTTACATAATCACGTCAACTAAAAAACCGGTGCGATGGTTTAGTGGTCAGTGTACTGGCCTCTAGTCCAGAGCATCGGTAGGTCGCGGGTTCGATTCCCGGTGCCGTCGATTTTCGTCGAAAATATAAATACGGGCGCGATGAAGCTCCAGATGTATACATGAGACCCACACAGGTATTTCTACCCGTGGAGGTCACATGTATACAGTAGGGTGTCCCAAAAAAAAAAAAATATTTTTCTTTTCGTCCGGCCACAGTCGCAAAAGTGTGATTATATCTAAACGAAGATTATCTCAAAATTTGAGGCTCGTAAAAAAATATTAACCGGTCGCTCACGATTTAAATTCCATTAATATATCAAAAAAATGATGTTGGCATGAAAAGTATTGGAAGATATTGATGAATCCGTTTCAAATTTAACAATAAAATTATCTGTTATATCCCAAAGACATCCACAAAATTTGGTAGTGATCCGTACAAATGTCCGGGAGATATGGCGTTTGCTATAAGCGCTAAATGGATTATTTATATATTTTGAATGATTTTATCTAAAAAAATATTGGATAATATTGATCGATCAGCTTTTGGTATTGATTTTGAAACGAGTTTAATGAAGTTTATACATTTTCAAAAAATTTACATTATTGCATAAACTTTTGCAAAATTTGTGATGCTACTGATATTCAGATTTTATAGGATTTTGATTTTTTATTGATTACTTCTTAACGACTAAAATGTCACGGAAATGCCGCTTTTTTTACATTTACTTAAGGATGTAGGAGCGCGATGGGGTGCTCAACCTCCGGAAAAGTGAGAATTCAGAGAGAAATTCGAACACTTGTCGATGGAATAAAAATCTGAAAAAAATCAAGCATACAAAAAGTGCGAAAAAGATTAATTTTGCATATTAATAATTGCAAAATGTAAAAAAATATTAACCGGTCGCTCACGATTTAAATTCCATTAATATATCAAAAAAATGATGTTGGCATGAAAAGTATTGGAAGATATTGATGAATCCGTTTCAAATTTAACAATAAAATTATCTGTTATATCCCAAAGACATCAACAAAATTTGGTAGTGATCCGTACAAATGTCCGGGAGATATGGCGTTTGCAATAAGCGCTAAATTGATTATTTATATATTTTGAATGATTTTATCTAAAAAAATATTGGATAATATTGATTGATCAGCTTTAAAATTGATACTATAACTGTATTGTATATAACAAAGACATCCGCAAAATTTGGTTGCGATCCGAACACATTTTTCAGAGTTATTGTGTTTCCAGTGGAGGGGGCAGACAGACAAAAATTTTCAAAACTCTTTCTCGGACTCTGGGTATAGATTAAAATTCAGGATGGGAAACAAAATTAATTATGAGCGGTGTAAGTCACTTGAGGACCATTTTTGTTCCGTTTTTTTATTTTTATTATAAGTTAATTAATTACGTATAATTAATTAATTATAGTTCACATTCATGATTTTCTCGTGACAACGTCGGCTCTACTTTCTAGAAACGATGTTGAGGGTCTTTTTATTAGCGTTTGGATATTGTTGGTGGTGGCTTTTCACGACCTGCAAAAGAAATGGCTTTTGCTCCTCGTCGTTCGTAAGTGCCTTATTGTACTTCGAAATGAGAGCAACACCTCGCTCGGCAACATCATTGACGACTCTCATATTTTTGATCCTGAATCCTGAATTTTAATCTATACCCAGAGTCCGAGAAAAAGTTTTGTAAATTTTTGTCTGTCTGCCCCCTCCACTGGAAACACAATAACTCTGAAAAATGTGTTCGGATCGCAACCAAATTTTGCGGATGTCTTTGTTATATACAATACAGTTATAGTATCAATTTTGAAGCTGATCAATCAATATTATCCAATATTTTTTTAGATAAAATCATTCAAAATATATAAATAATCAATTTAGCGCTTATTGCAAACGCCATATCTCCCGGACATTTGTACGGATCACTACCAAATTTTGTGGATGTCTTTGGGATATAACAGATAATTTTATTGTAAAATTTGAAACGGATTCATCAATATCTTCCAATACTTTTCATGCCAACATCATTTTTTTGATATATTAATGGAATTTAAATCGTGAGCGCCCGGTTAATATTTTTTTACGAGCCTCAAATTTTGAGATAATCTTCGTTTAGATATAATCACACTTTTGCGACTGTGGCCGGACGAAAAATTTTTTTTTTTTTTTTTTTGGGACACCCTAGTATACAGCTGTAGTCCGTGTTTACGTTTCCGACAAAACGTGACGTAGCTCCGGTGCCGGGAGGCGAACTCGAGACCGGCTATATCGGCATAGGTTTTCCGCAGTTTCCCTATGCCCATAGCAGAAATGCTATGGCAAATGCGATATAGAGGGAGAAGTCGGTGGCGGCCGCATGGGGGCCTGGTTACTGATCCGGACCAGATCCCCAGCGGGGACTGGCTACTGATCCGGGCCGGCCCTGTAATAGGCGTAATGCCTGCAGACGGGGGGAAATGCAACATAAAAAAAAAAAAAAAAATCACGTCAACTATGTTATAGTTGTTATACAGAGTGAAGTCAAAATAGACATTTTTGTTAATTTTACAGAACTTTTTCAAAAAATGTCTCGTCACCCAAATTATTATCATATCTTTTTTGGAAAACTAGCAAATAACAAAAAAAATCATTACAATATAAAAAAATCTATAAATATTTGAGGACAACAACTTTTTGATGAAACTTTTATAAAATTTATACTGGGTATCCAAAAAAAGTAATCGCATAAACTTCAAATAAATAACCACTATTATTTGCGTTTGAATATTTATTATATTTTTGTACCAGGAATGAAGTATTTGGAAGAAATGAGACTTGTACATCGAGATCTTGCCGCAAGAAATATTTTATTAGCTTCGAGGCATCAGGCAAAAATTAGTGACTTCGGACTCTCGAGGACTTTCGGCTCAAGCGACTATTACAAAGCAACGCAGGGCGGAAAATGGCCTATTAAATGGTAAACTTTAATATTTATCCCGACCACTTTTAGCGTTTGAACAATTGTAATCCAATGAATAAGACTTCGATAAATGTCTTCTTACTAATATATCAAAAACTATTTATTGACATTTAAAAAATCAATTTGCTGCTTAACAATAATTGCAAAAAAAAAACAGTAAAATTTTAGAAACAAAACTTGTCATTAACGTAATTTTGCTTCCTCATAGAGGAAACTATGTTCTCATGAAAACATTTTTTTCCGAGATTCTTTGTCAGTCCAAAGTGTATATGACTGCTTAATGACATGTCGACTATTAATCAATCTGTACTTGAAATAAATTTTATAAAAATTGCTTGACGCGTTCCATTTTTATGTGATTTTTAAGATTCTAAAAATTTCCTAGCTCGACCTGAAACATTATATGAAACTTGAGTAAAGGAACGCAATCTTTGGTATTGATTTTGAAGCGAGTTTAATGAAGTTTTTACATTTACAAAAAATTTACATTATTGCATAAACTTTTGCAAAATTTGTGATGCTACAGATATTCTGATTTTATAGGATTTAGATTTTTTGTTGATTACTTCTTAACGACTAAAATGTGACTGAAATTCCGCTTTTTTTACATTTACTTAAAACGAGAATGCAAATAAGAATCTGGCAGATTATTCTTCATTTTTCTTACGATTTTAGGTACGCTCCAGAGTCATACAATTTCGGCACTTTTTCTCACGCAAGCGACGTTTGGAGCTTTGGAGTTACGTTGTGGGAAATGTTTACGTATGGTCAGCAGCCCTACGGAGATCGAAGAGGCGTTGATGTAAGTCTTCTTTGCCAGACAATCAATGTGTAATAGTAATCCTAATCAATCCTCCACCAATGATTAAAACGTTGCACAATTCGTTTTCTATATATCGGAAGCCTTTTGATTGAATCACGAGAGTCTGATGACCTCTCAGTCTGCATCGATTAAGTCTTCTTCTCTTAAATTTTCCTTAAAAAATACGTACTATAAATGTTATTTGCTTACAGTACGTTACATAAATTGACAACGTCTCATTCAAGAATATGAAAATTTGTTAACCTTTCATTCGCTGTTACATTTTAAAAGATCTTCATTATTACTTTCCTGAATCAAAATAATGGACAAATGGCTTTTTTGAGAAATTTACTTTTTTAATTATTAAGTATAAGGGGCATTATACATCGATCGGACCACCTTTTACCACGACCGTCGTCGATATAGTTGATTATTTTTTTAATCATTCACTCAAATGAATGGAGCTTGCTCCATTTTTTTTTTCAAAATTTCCATTGCATATTACGCGCACTTTTCAATTTCTAAAAATTGATCTAAAAATTGCATTTAAAAACTTTCGAATGCACGTATCTTCTTGGATATAAGTCGTATCGTAAAAAAAACCTGTATAAAAGTTTTTTATTTTGAAGAATACTTTTATGTCAATTTATTTAAAAAAAATTTTAACTCTGAAGCATTGATTTTTCATTAATATATACAAAAATCCATTTTTCAAAAACTTGGACACTTTTTATTTTTTCCGAAAAAATCTCTAAGATACTACTTATACAGACGAATATTTTAAGCCTAGACGGAAAGTGAGACAATCCTTTTTTTCGAATTTTTATGAATTTAAGAGATAAATAAAAAATGAAAACTCTCATAAAAAATCGGAAAAAAATTGTCCCACTTCCCGTCTAGGCTTAAAATGTTCGTCTTCATGAGTAGTATTTTAGAGATTTTTTCGGAAAAAATTAAAAATGTCCAAGTTTTTGAAAAATCGATTTTTATGTTTATTAATTAGAAATCAATGCTTTGGAGGGGTTGAAGAATTTTTTAAATAAATTTGCATAAACGTATACTTCAAAATGAAAAGCTTTTATATATGTTTTTTATGATACGACTTATACCCAAGAAGATACATGCATTCGAAAGTTTTAAGGGGATGCTGGAGTAGATTTTGATACCGACTTTGGTCCGTAAGTTTTCCGATTAGGACACAGGTGGCGCCGAGTAGTCTGCTTACTTTTGGCAAAAGATACTGAAAGCAAAATGGCCGCACACCATATGTCAACAGACCTTTGCTGTAAGATATAATTGTTTCTGGAAATTAGATATGTAAAATCAGACCGGACGTCAATTCTGTGATGATTTCTAAATATTCCAAAACCATCAGAATGTTAACTACACAAGCCAAATCCATATATAGTGTATACTACGGTCGCATTGCAGAGGCTCGGAGCTTTTGCCAAAAGTAAACAGCGCCACCTGTCTCCTAATGACGGAACTATATTCATGCTCTTTACCAGCTCTGAGCCTGTGCGAAAAACAAACAGTCTTTGCAATCGTAGTATACACTATTCGTGGATTTGGTTTGTGTAATCGACATTCCGACGGTTTTGAAAGGTTCAAGAATAATCAAAGAATGGGTGTCCGGTCTGCTTTAACACATCTGAATTCCAGAAACATTTATATCTTACCTCAAAGGACCTGTCGACATTTCAAGCGGCCATATTGGTTTTTGAGAGGTTCAGTAATATACAATTTCTTACATTTCTTGTATGCTTTGAACAGTAATTCGATCGGACACCCAAGCATGAATGTTTTTATTACATCCCTGCAAAATTTGACGTATATTTGTAGCATATTTTCGATGAATATTGTATACTACGAAATCGCCTATTTTCACCGACCAAAGTCGGTAAAAAAATCTATTCCAGCATCCCCTTAAATGCAATTATTCAAGCAATTTTTATAAATTCACAAGTACGCGAATTATGCGATGAAAAATTTGAAGAAAATTGAGCATGCTCCATCCATACGGGTGAATGACTATAAAAATAATCAACTATATCAACGACGGTCGTGGTAATAGGTGGTCTTTTTTCATATAATAAAAATTTTGAATTAATGTCTAATAAAATTCTACCGTTTGTCAACTTTCGAAAGAATTCGTTTGGGCTAAAATTCCGAAATTTGTCTTTATTTCTTCGATGTAGCCAACTTGTTACAATTAAAATGTTAATTATGATTAAGGATGTAGGAACGCGATGGGGTGTTCAACTTCCTGAAAAGTGAGAATTCAGAGAGAAATTCGAACACTTGTCGATGGAATAAAAATCTGAAAAAAATCCAGCATACAAAAGGTGCGGAAAAGATTAATTTTGCACATTAATAATTGCAAAATGTTATTAACAAATAGGTGAAAAAAAAAATTGTTCAACAAATTATCCGTCAACCTAACTTTTTTTTCGAATGAAAATGATTCGTTAAATTTTCTGAATACGTATGAATTTTTTCAGAATTTTGTCTAATGTTTGAAAATTGCGGTTTTTTTTTTCTTGTATGAGCTGTATTCGCGAATCTATTCGATCAATCGTTTCGAAACTTCATGCATTTAAAAAAAAAAATCATTTCCAAAAAAACGAAATTTCGATGATTAGAAAAAATTCTGAAAAAATTCATACGTATTCAGATAAATTAGCGAATCATTTTCATTCGAAAAAAAAGTCAGGTTGACGGATAATTTGTTGAACAATTTTTTTTTTCACCTATTTGTTAATAACATTTTGCAATTATTAATATGCAAAATTAATCTTTTCCGCACCTATTGTATGCTTGATTTTTTTTCAGATTTTTATTCCATCGACAAGTGTTCGAATTTCTCTCTGAATTCTTACTTTTCAGGAGGTTGAGCATCCCATCGCGCTTCTACATCCTTAAATAAGAACCTTACGTAATTGTGAATTAACTGAATTTTAATTTTCAATTGAAAGGTGATACAATTGGTAGAAAAAGGTGAACGCCTTCAGAAACCGGAAGACTGTCCAGATCACGTATATCTCGTGATGCAGAGTTGCTGGTCCTACGCGCCACAAGATCGTCCAACGTTCAGCGAGCTTCTTGAGATTTTCAGCAGCGATCCCGAGTACATGAACCTCAAAGAGCTCGTATCTGAAGTTGACATTAGTTGATAAAAATCACCAGTGCCACATGAACTCACGATAAAAATCAACATATCATTCGATATCAAATTATTAATAACTCTCAAGACCTCTTGGACAACAAATGCATTCCTAAAAGCTGAAAGTCCAGTAGCGCGTGATTATTGATGATCTTTAATAATCTATGAATAAGATCGATTATATCTCATCATTATTTCAATCGGTCTTCGTATTTTTTTTTATACCAACATATTTCGTATCGACGAGCTGTACGAGTTAAAATTATTTTCAACAAATAGAATTAAGTATTCCGATCCCACGAGTTCCGTAATGATTGGTGCCATTCCATTCTACATTGGTCTAAAGAAAACTTTGTAAATAATTCGAGTGCCAGCGGTGATGACAAACTGCATAAATGGCAGAGGAAGGGAGAGAGATATAGACATTGGTTGATAAATAAATAAAAATTGATGATTGAAAAAGGCATCGGCAATTTTATTATTACTAGAAAACTTCCGCGCGCTGCGCGCGTAAGTAGAGATCGTGTGTCGGTGCAGCGATCTTATTTAATACATATAATATATATAATCAGAATTCCCAAAAACTAAGAGATCTAACCAATTTTTCCAATAATTCCAAATCTTATCGAATCGGAAACTCTTTATAGATTTGACTCAAATTGATTACCAATTGTCCTTTAACATTCTTTCAATTATAAATTAGTATTTACCTTGATAACTTCAAATTGGCGAGGTCTGGAGCATTTCCAGACTTTAGAAAAAATGTAAAGTCCCATCATTATATGGGGCTTTACATTTTTAGTAAAGCAGTACGACCTCTTTGCTCAATGAAATAAATACAGGATTTCCAATTCTGGAAACCTGGCATGGATTTTGCTAAAAGTAACAGTGAACAAAGAGGTCTGATTTACTTGACTGCAGAATTTCAATTCTCCCCGATCTCTTCGCTTATCATCTTATTCACGATTGTTCTGTTGATCCGCATGTAGTGACTCCGCGTACGCCTGGTTTTGTTGCTGCGATAGAGACCACGTCGCAATTTGTCGTTCAACATCTTAAGCCTAGTTTAATATTCGCAATTAACACATAATCCGGAAACCCCGAAATATTGTAAAGTCAACCAACTTGGGAATTCAAACCTCGCGCGTCCGATATGCTTGACAAAACTGTCAGAATTGCAACCGTCAAACGTGTTAAACACGAACTCGGTCTCGATCTCGATCTGATCTCGCGCCAATTTTGACCAATCACAGCGCGAATAACGTGACAACAATGGACCAACTCGCAATTCGATAAAATCTCGCAACATACTTTTTAGAGAAGGAAATTAAATTATGTTATACAATTACTGCAACGTAAAACCTTACTCATTGCATCCTCTTTGTTATTCAGATTTCTCGAAATTACTTCTATGATGTTTATCAATTTTGGTTTCCTCGTCGAGTGTTAATTTCAACAATTATTTTCATAACAAAATTATAACTCTACTAATTTTAAGAAAGTAACAAAACTTCTTATGTACAATTCAGCAATTTTTAGAAATTTTTGGCTTACCGGTTAACGGAGGAAAATATGAAGAAGTTTAATAACCCATAAACTTCCTAAAGCTCATTTGCAATAGTTAGATTTTGTTTCAAGATTTTTATTCCTTCTTTGTTTCATGACTCAAAAGAATTAATCGTTTTTTATCGATCCGAGCAGATAATCAAGTGAGATATCTGTCAATGAATAACAAAAAAATTGGCTCTGACTTCCTCCGCCTTGAAGGAAATTCAGGCGGAACTTAACTTCTGTCGAAAAACAATTCGACCGACACACGCTTGGCGTTAATTTTCTATGAATGTTTTCTCTTCTATTCGGCCATTTACTTTTTCGTTTTAATTTAATCTGCCATTCTGTGATCGTTGGTCGTAATAAAAGTTACTCGTCGCCTTTTAAACTTTTGCCGATCTCTTCATATTTTCTGCGGCCTCTGGTTTTTTTTTTTACTAGTATTTATTTTTTTCTGGGCATTTTAGACCATTTTGAAGATTCTCACATAAAACTCTCGAGAAAAATAAATTTTCCTGAAAAAAATGTCCTTTATGAGGAAAGCAAAAATGTCTAATTTAATAGAATTAAATACTCCAATCTCGGGACTGCTACTGATGATTCTGATCACTGCACTGTCAAAAATGCAAGTGAATTTAATATACAAAACGATATAAGATTTACGAAACGGGTATATGAATTCCATATTAATATACTGTTATTGTAAATTTAAGAATAGTATAATTCTCCGATACTGGTATTTGAAAATTACAGTACGTGAGTATTATAATCTTCATTTTAATATATCAATGTTGTTTTTGTCAATGACGAATTTTATTTGGCATTTGAAAATTACAGTACGTGAGTATTATAATCTTCATTTTAAGGGGAGGGAGTCAGGTAAAAAAAATTGATTTTGGAAATTCAATATCATCCAAATCCTATTGCATATAAAAATGCTCAATGCACTATATTGTTAGTGCTCGATGAAAGAATTTTTTACCGTCGTCTGACTTGCATATGCTTTTAAATATTATCTTAAGCAAAGTTCTTAGGTTTTCCATTCTGCGCATGATTCAGATCAAACTACTAGGCAGATTGGAATCATTGACGTCTCATTTTCTTCTTCATGAAAAGATACACTGGCTAAATGGAGCAAACAATTCTTTTTCATTCTGAAAGCAAAGTTAATCACTGATTTAGAAAATAGCATAAAATGTATTTATTAATAATTACGTTACTTAAAAAATATTAGATTTTACTAACATTTGCTCCATTTAGCCGGTGTATCTTTTCATGAAGAAGAAAATGAGACGTCAACCATTCCAATCTGCCTAGTAGTTTGATCTGAATCATGCGCAGAATGGAAAACCTAAGATCTTTGCTTAAGATAATATTTAAAAGCATATGCAAGTCAAACGACAGTAAAAAATTCTTTAATCGAGTACCAACAATATAGTGCGTTGGGCATTTTTATATGCAATAGGATTTCGATGATATTGAATTCCCAAAATCAATTTTTTTGACCTAACTCCCTCCCCTTAATATATCAATGTTGTATTTGTCAATGATGAATGCATCTGAAAATTAATATACGGTATATGCATCAGAGCTTCATATATGGTATATTAATTATAGAAAAAAATGTTGTACACTGTGGATAAACAGCAGAGGAAGGGAGAAAAAGATATGGACATTGTTTGATAAATAAAAGTATAAATGATTGAAAAAGACAGTGGCAAATTTATTATCGTTATTATGTTGTACAATTAGAGGCTGCGAAAATCAGGGACCCCGAAGGATTCCGCTGTGCCGCGTATTCGCGGTGAAAAAAAAAGTGAAATAATTACGAACGTATCAATATTCGAGTATATACGCATGCGAAGATCCGTCGTGTACATGCATATACTTTATATATATACACATATTTCCATAATAATTAATTCGTGTTGTTTATTTTCTTTCTCTCAACTTAAGAGTTAACGCAGATGCATATAAATATACATCGAACAAATTTTCATTGAACGCCGAATATAATATATAATTACAGTTAAACGCACAAATCTACGTGTTAAAAACTAATTGCCAAAACAACGATGCGAAAAATTTGTATCAACTGAATAGCAGTGTTTTTTTAATTGCACATATAACAATTATATGGTCACACACACACACACACGTCATCCGTTTACAGTAACTGCGTTCGGTGAGAGATTTGTGTTTCCTTTTTTGTTTATGACTTTCTGATACGGAATGCTGGACACTTTTGGATACACATGGTTGTTTTTTCGTTGTATTATCGCGGTTCATCCACTGTTGAATATTTACTAGGAAATTCCTTTTCTGCAAGTTTTTATTCATAAACTAATATATTAAATTTCAAGTGTAATGTAAAATTAAGGTATTCATATAAAAAATTTATAATATTTGAAAATTCGATATAAAAATACTGTACTTTTACATGTGACTTTTACGTTAAATTTTGTATAACGATTTGTGAATAAAAACTTGCAATTACGGTTGATAAGATTTCCAAACATTTTCAACAATGTCGTGAATGAATTACTGTGAAAAGACCGAACAGCGATAACGCGTCATTTGTATTTCGACTCAATAATGTGTGCATGATGAAAGCGCCACTGCTGGACTCTCCCGGTGTGTCACATAAGTTAATGAAACGAACGCAAATGTTGCGAAAGTGCTGACGAAGTTGGAATGGTGGCGTTCTATGCGCGAATTGCGTGCACGAAGAAACATAAAGAAAAGAAACTACTAAAAAGGAAGAAGCGTACGAGACGAACTTTTGTTTAAAAACGCAATTATGCACAATAATTTTTCTATTTTTTATTTTTTTTCCTATCTTTCTTTCTTTCTTTCGCTCTCTCATCATGCAAGCAATCGGAATCGCGACTACCGAACAAACCGACTTACGGATAAACGCACAGGTGCGACGCGATAGTATGTAAAACGTGTTTCTTTTTCTGAGCGAGGTGCGAATGGCCCTAAAAAGACCAAACGCCGCAACGTACAAAAGGCAAGGTTTACTAATATAATTTACATTACATTACGTTCTTTATGTACAAATTATATACAGGGGAGAAACAAGATGTGAGGCTTTGCGCTCCTAATTTCGTGCCGGCATTTACTTGTCCTTCGATAAATTAAGTCAAGGAGGCATCAAAAATTGATAGTAAAAAAAAAAAATGAGCGATCGCTCCTCACGATCAAGCTACAATTACGAATTTAATCGCGAACAAAACTGCGTAAAGTTTGTCACATTAGTTATTACCGTACGATTTTTTATGTGAATTTATTGTTAACATTTTTTTTCTACATTAAGTGGAATCTCCTTAATTCAGATCCATCTTCGTTTACACAAATTGTCGTTAGAAATTTTGTAAAAACATTTATTTTTATTTGTGATTTGGTTTTGTCGTTGATGCCTCCTTAATTAATTGTTTCTTAATTCGTTTCTCAATCGCGGCTCTCCCTGCGACTATAAAATTGTTCATTTGTTCATTTCGCACCCGTGAGATTTTACAAACTTCCGACTATAGGCAGCAAACGCCTTTCTAACAGCTTGTTCCGTTTTATTACAATTTACAATAAAATGATGTTACTTCAGCGTCATTTCCCATCATTCGTTTGTTTTTTTCACTCTACAATATATACGCCTGTTTTCTTTTGTTTTTTTTTTTTCACCACTGCGAGACAATAAAATTTTCTCCGTTTTTTTCGTAACAATGTTTTTTATTATTTCCTTTATATTTTCGTTGCCGGCCACCGGCAGGTCGCGCGATGTCCACCAATACGAGGACTTTAACTCGCACGCACATTTCTCTCTCATTTTTGCTTTTTAATTATTATCTTAGCCTGTTTGTCCTCTCGCATTGAGCGATACCGCCCGACGACTATAAATACATTCGTTTCCTTATTAAAAGTACAGCGTAATAAAAAATAAATAATAATAGGAGTTTAAACTTTATATACATAACATCGACCCCCGCGTTTCTTCTTTTACTTTGCTTTTACTAACTTTTTTTGATCATTTTTATTTTCTTCCCCGAGTTTATTGTTCATGGACTGTATATTTAGAAAGAATGAATTTTTTGAAACGTGTTCGCTTAATTTTTCGGACGCGCTAAATTTTAATGGCGCACGACGTTCCATTTCATCGCCTCGTGATGCTGAATCACAGCAAAGGAAATCCTGATATGATTTCTAGGAACATCGCGAACTTCACGTGTGCTGTTAAACGTCTAAGTTAATATTTGTCGATGAAATAACGCGAGGCAGCGGCACTCGCGTTACACAATCGCGGTGAGACGAAGCGAGTGACGAGATTCTAATATATTGTCTTTATGCATATAAACTGTTATTTTACTTGCGAAAATTTCGTTCTCGCAAAGCGCAAAGAGAAGAATAGCGGTCGTTCGATAAGAGAGCGTCATCTTAGAGCGAACTACAAACCATCGTGAGCTTTCACTGGTAATATAATAAATGACATCGATATTTCAAAGTAAACGAGTTTAATCATAATTTGGTATGCAGAAGGCTGAAAAATGTGACATGTAAGTCATTATCGTTGTTGCAAATTAAATCATTGACACTTTAAATCAGTTAAAATAAATCCTGTACCTCTCAACTAGTTCTGTTTGTTCAACGTTTTTTTCTACTTGCTGTACCTTTATTTCGCTCGTATAATTTGAGCGATAAACTTTTGGTGATTGATTTTGTTACAGCAACAAAATTATTAAAATTTGACACACTACATCTGGTTAGTAAAAAAAGAATTCTGAACTTCCCGGATATCCGGAAAAGTTTAAATATTTTTTTCTACATTGGAGGTGATAATGAAATTATTTCGCTCAAGTTGCAGGAGCGAAAAACTTTTGGTGATTGATTTAATTGCAGCAACGTTATTAACTTCTATGCCATGAAACGACTTTGTACATCAAGTAAATAAAACTTTTGTGATAATAAATTTCTGTAGATTTCGCGAATAATGTTCTCGAATCCAGCGAGAAATAAATTTCTTTACAATTTCGCAATAATTTCGTATTTATATCTCGCACCGGCTCACCGCACAATCCTTATAAAATAAAAAATACGCTGTTCGCGAAGGGCATGTTTGAAAAAATGCAGCTCTGGGTGTCAGGATCAAACATTCGTGATCTTTCGATATTATTCGTCGACTAAAGCTCAGCAAAATTATCAAGTAAGCTAAAAAAATTCGACGAAAATGCCCAAAACGCTGTTTTTTTTTCACTTTCACACCCAGAAGCTGGCGAAAAAACCCGTTTAATTGCTTTGGTGCTCGTTGAAAGAGCTAAAGACGAGCTCGAACATAAACATACATCGATAATCTACGGAATCCCTAAACGCCGAATTCCCGCGCAAATAATAAACCAAATAAACATTCATAATTTCGATATTTTTTCCGAAGTACGACAATCGACGTACCGAGTATCACTTAAATGACCCTCGAAGCCTGCGAGGAAGTCACCAAAGATAAACTCAAGAAATTAGCGCAGTTATACACAGAAACCAAATGAAATAATGACAATTTTCAATTTTAAACTCGGTCCTCGGACAATTAGGGCTAAACATTTTGGTAGCGTTTTGAATCCTCAAATCGCGAGCGATATCGACGCCGACCTTCTCTCTTATCATCGAAAAACTCCGTAAGGATTCCATTAGGAAATTCCATCCAGCGTCGCATGGTCCCGATGAATTTATTCGTCGCCTCGTTAGTTTTTGAGGAAGAAATCGATCCTCAGGCAATAAGGACGACAATCTTGGTATCCATGTGTCGCCCTCAAATCCGCGGGCCTCTTCAGCACTGATCGACATGGATCTTCTCTCTTCTCATCGAGAAACTCCACGAGAATGTGATCCAAAAAGTTTTTTCGTCGCCTCGTTAGTATTTGACGAAGAAATCGCTCCTCAGGCAATTGGGGCGAAAATTATGGAAGCCATTTTTCGCCCTCGAATTTTGGGCCTCATAAGCATCGACGCGGACGATCTTCTTTCTTTCCATCGAAAAAAACTCATGAGAATTTCTTTAGAAAAGTTTTATCGTCGCCTGGCACGTTTTTGACGTAAAGATTCCTCGGATACGCGCCGGATTTTGGGAAAAGGAAGAAGTCGTTATTTTTGTTCGTGGGATTTCGTAGGGATCGAGGCGGGGAACGTTTGGAGGGGGAAAAGAAAATAAAAGAAGTTTTTTAGCGTCAAGGAGGTGGAGGTAGTCGAGAATGAGACGAAGAAGTTGAATTTTGAAATCAGACTTGTCCGCCAACATCGGCCTGATATCTCAGCGTTAGGTATTCCGCAGCTTGTGTCATTCTCTTGATGCTGCGGTGAAGACCACGAAGGTGACGCCTGAAATTTTCAGCAGCGATGACAGCGAGTCTGTCGCTTGGCTCTTCGCTTTCCAAGCCAGAATCATTTTCGATACCGACATCAGAATCGGAGTCTGAAGAGCACGAGAGCATCGAGGATGCGCTCTGTACGCTTTGCATCGACGTCGTGCTCGGACAACGAGCGTGTCCCAATCTAACACTTTCCGCTGATGGGCGAGATTTTAGCCTGCGGTTTTCCTCGATCTCGCGATCCTCCTCCTCTTGTCCCTCGTCCGACGATTTTTGAGACCACAGCAACTCGACCTTCATCTTGTTGACGATGTTGTACAGACGGTAAAGATCTGTGTTTGCCATTGTGTCTTTCATCGTTGCACCGTGTTTTCCCTTCTGACAGAGCATGTCATCAGCATCACCGACTGCTAGATCCAATAGCCTCGACGGTACCAGTATCGTCTCGTCCATTTCGCTTACTGTTTTCACGAACTTTTCCATGCTGTTCAGGATACTGGCATTGCTGAATTCGGGCTCTTCATGGCGAGCAATCCTTCGCAGACTTGTTCTGAAACAAAAGAAATAAATGGAAGGTTTAGTCTTTGGAATTCATGCTTTTATATCTTATTTTTTAATTAAGGTAGATAAGTTTTTAAGCCTAGTTTCTTTCAATTACTTTTTTGTTGTTCAACACTGTTATAAAAGATTGGAATTACAATTGTGGTATAAAATTCTTGTACTTTTCCAGTAAAATTAAAGAAAATTATTAAAATTCAAGTACTTTTATTGTAAAATTAAAGTAAATTATTGAATGTGCTGTACCATACATTAATTTTACATTACACTTGTATACTAAATTTAATATACTAGTTTATGAATAAAAACTTCCAGTAAAAGTACACTAAATTTCAAGTAGATTTTTAATAAATTTATAATAAATGTAAAATTTTTTAATAATTGCTCAGCGATTTAAAATGTGAATATTTCCAATGCAATTTTATTCAAATATTTCCCATATTTATTAAAGAAGAATCGTATTGTTACTATTTGAATTGGCCAGAGTTGTAAATCCCTCACTGTTAAAAATTTTTGTATGAAAATTAATATAAAGTATTGGAAGTTTTTTTTGCGGATACGCGTATATTAAATTTAATACACAAATGTTAATTAATATATGAAAAAAATGTTGTAAAATTAATATACAGTATACTAAATACTTCATAAAACTTGGGTTTATAATATAATTATTGGAATTTTACGACATATCTGTATATTAAATGAAATTTAATTTTAATTCTATATAATAATATATTAAATAAAATCTAATATATTATTATATAGAATTACTATATAATAATATATTAAATTTTATTTATTAAATTAAATTTTATTTAATATATTATTATATAGAATTGAAATTTAATTTGTATCCGAAAAAGAACTTTCAATACATATATTAATTTTCAAAATATTTTTAACCATAAGCTATTAATTTAGGAAATATAGTTTGCAGTACATTTTGCTTTCTAATTTTTATTTCATAAAAATAACATGTATTGATTATTATATTCAGTGTAAATATTTGAATACCTGCAAAAAATACTAATTCTCACTTAAATATTGGAATAGTTGAAAAAATGGCAGAGCTTGGCCGTCCATTACTTTCTTAATGCATTAATTATGTTTTTCCATTTTTTCAGAAGGATTACTGTGAGATTTTGTAAAAATTGATATTTATTGCAGCTATATTTATAAGTTTACTCATTAAATTATAATTGTGTAATTCTTATATTATGAAATCCTAATTATAGAGTGAATTGTATAATTTTTATTTGTATAAGGATTTGGCATTTACAATTCTGGAATTGGCTGATGTGTTAAAATTTCCATTCTTATGTAATAGTTCCAATTAATTTTCTTCTTCCTGATAAATATCAAAAACCTCATGACAATTCAGTCTATTGTGTATTTTCCAACAATTCAGGATATTTTTTTACATATATCGTGTGTTAATTATCTAATGTGTTTACTAACAATAAGAAAAAAAATAAAAGTCTACAGATTATCATTATTGTGTCTCTTCTGAAGAAATTGCAGATCCAAAGTTCATTTAGAAATCTAATAAAAAGAAAGTCGTAAACAATGCACCACAAGGTTATTTTGCATCACAATTAGTCGGAATTTAATTGGAGACCACAAAGTGGACTCTGAATAACAAGATGCGGGTATTCCCCTTAGGATTGCTGAAGATATTCAAGTAGAACAGGAACAGTCCACCGAGCAAGGTTCGTCGAACGAGGAAAAATAACAAAAAGACAAAAAACGCCATACAGTCACTTCTGTGTTTTATTACGCGCGTGAAAGAAGCAAGTCACTCTTGTCTTGCAGAAAGTGCTGGCAAACCCAATGAAACATACTAGTGGCTTATGGAACAAGCTGAGAAGGGGAAAGACAGTAAACCGGTGGAAATAAACCGGGTAAGTTTTTATTAAACCTTCGGTATACGGCGCATTCCACTTCAGTTCACTATATCTTTTCTACATTTTTTTGACTCCTCAAAATATATTTTTCCCACAGTGCCAATTTTTTAATAGACAATTCTCCAGATATTAATGTAGATCATAGAAAATTAAGAGTAGAATAATAAATGTCTGAATGAGTGAATAAAATTTAGTTTTTAAATAAAATACAATGACGTTGAATGTCTCATATGTATGTACTAAACTACTATAGCTATTTACAGCTGGAGCTCAGATGGAGTTCGCAGCTACATCTGACGCATGCTGAGACTTCATGATCAAATACCTACAACGCATTCCTTTTGTACGATATCGTCATACATCCGTCTTTACGTCGACTAATGAAATGCAAATTCATTTTTTCAACGTCCTATAGTTATATCAAACATTTTTTTGCTGTCTCGCGAGCATACACGTATTTTGCATAGGCAAAGAGATTCTAACAGACTCTTTGGAGACTCTTTGACCGATCGCTCCTAATATCGACTATATATGTCGCTTCAGATAATTAGTATTTATACATCATCGTTTGCATAAAAAAATGCAAAATTTCCAGGAAAAAATTAATATTGTAGGTAAATCCGGATGAACGTCAGATTGAATAATCAAATATAGGTTTGAGTACACAACATGCTTGCTAGGAAGAAACAGAGGCCGGGAAACAAAATCGAGATGCTGAACAGGAAAGTCTTAAAAATTTCAACTAAATTCTCAGGAAATTTGCGTATTTGAAGAGTCATGATTTAATGAACGGATATTGGATAGAAACGAATGCGCACCTCGACCTCGATCGGAGGATTTCTACCTCAATGGACTCGTCTTTCGCATAATCAAACTGTCTAAAAATATTATTCGCTTGATTTTCCGTATATTGCGATGCTTGCTAAAAAATAGCTTCCCAGAATTGTAAAGCAGTATCATTTAATTTTATAAATAGGCAGCGCGAAAATATCTAAATATTTATTGAGATATTTCCGAGATATTACTATTTTGTAATAATTATCTGCAGATTTTATAGAAAGATGTTAACATTTTTTAAATCATTTACAAAAGACATTTTTAAATAAAATTTTACGCACATTTTCTTTAAAATGTTGATCTTTACGTAAGATATAAAAAAAATGGCGATCTGTACATTTTCATGTTTTTGACAAGACGTCTTGAAATTTTATTGAAGATGATTAAACTTCACAATTTTTACAAAGTTTGAACACATTTTCATAACTGTATTTTACAATTAAGAAATAATTAATTAAATAATTCGAACATATATTTTTATTTTTTTTTAAATCTTATTTAAAATGTGGTTATATACGCCACAATGACATAAAAAAAAATCTGAAGTTTCTTTTCGAACTGCGCCAGGTCCAAAGTACATGACATTGGAAATGACTGGGACCTTCCACCTAGATTTCGGTTACACCAAAAAATTCGAGCGGTTAGCTTTCAAGGACGACGAATATTTCGATGTATTTTTTTCAAGAACGTCGTTATATCGTGAAGAGTCGATACTATTCTAAATAAATTCGAAGCTCTATATCGTTCGCTCTCATCATTCCTAATAGGATGCATGACAAGAGCTACTTTGGTTTGAACTTTAGATTTACGTATCTACCGTTAAATAGACTGAGAAATTGAGAGGCGGAATTTATTATTGTTATTATCACTCCAAGTAATTCTGGGAAAGGCTGAGCATGAGCTTCTTCGATGGAAGAAAAGGAAGCATTTTGAACTTTGGACTCCAATCACTGTTGACATCGATTAGCAGGTGCATCGCCACACAGAAAAAATGTATACTCAGAATATATTTCCTATATATATATACGAAACTTTCATCTTTTTATATCCGCCAAAATATGGTGTAATTGAAGAAGAATATTTATATTATAAATAAAAATATAATAAAAAATAAAAAATAAAAATATATTTTTATTTAATAATAATATAATAAATAAATAAAAATATAATAAAAAGGAATAAAAAAAAATATATATTTTTTTATTTTCTATTATATTTTTATTTATAATGTAAATGTAAATATATAATAATAATAAAAATATTATAAAAAATACAAAATAAAAATATAGATATATTTTTAAATATATCTATATTTTTATTTATTATTTTTTATAATATTTTTATTATTATTATATATTTACATTTACATTATAAATAAAAATATAATAAAAAATAAAAAAATATATATATTTTTTTATTACAAAATAAAAATATAGATATATTTAAAAATATATCTATATTTTTATTTATTATTTTTTATTATATTTTTATTTATAATATAAATATTCTTCTTCAATTACAAAAATATATTCATATTTTTATTTATTATTCATTTATATTATAAATAAAAATATAAATATATTTTCATTTATATAAATATATTTATATTTTTATAAAAATAATATATTTATATTTAATAAAAATATAAATATATTTTTATTTATATCGTTGCTAAACAACGAGAAAAGAGAATATTGCGAGACCTTTTTTCAGTTCACATGGAAAAATATGTATCAAACACACGTGATGCGATATTCTTTATTTTTCGCGTGATTTTATCATGAAAACAAAAAGAAATGAAACTTATATTGTGTCTGCTCACGTTTATCAACGTATTTTAATTGCTGGATGATTCAATGAAATATCAGCAAACGTAGAACCGGACAAAACCGAATCGGGGTTCACGGTTCACTGTCGAAAGCCTGCCATAATTATTGTCGCATCTAGAAATGCGCAGAGTCCATTCCGCAAGAGTGACTTTGTATCTCACGGTTTTGACATATGCAAAATCAAAATTGACCTCTCACGTATCAACAAACAGGATTTTCTCGGCATTGTGTGTTAATGAAAAGACTGGACTTTAACACTAACCGATAGTTACACGGTAAATAATAATATTGTAAAATGGGAGCGCCAGTTTATTTCATTTCGCGTTTTTTTTTAAATGTATTTGGCGGATTTTATTACTAAATTAAAAAAGAGAATTATTGCGTAAATTCGACGAATTTATAAATATTTTTTTCCTAAAATCACATTTTGCTAGAAGGGAAATAACTTTTTTTTGTACTTTGTTTATAAAAATATTGACATTTATTTACGACAACAAATATTTTGTAAAATAATAATACAACACATTCATCTTTTTTTTTTACGGAGCTATAAAATTACTTGTTTTTTTTTTAAATAAAAAATTTACTTTCGATATAATTTTTATAAATGATATTACATTTTTTCTGCGAACGGTATCAATTTCTTGTGACGAATTTTAAGGGGATGGAGTCAGGTAAAAAAAATTGATTTTGAAAATTCAATATCATCCAAATCCTATTGCATATAAAAATGCTCAATTGACTTAGCAAAAAAAAAAAAAGTGATTTTGATCAATTTGTTTTTTTTTTGTACTGTTAAAGTACTTTTATTTTTATAATTTTGTTTTAATTTTACACTACAATTGTAAATGAAATTAAATTTACCTTTTTCTGCATAAAAATTTCCATTGTTTTAAGTAAATTCGAACATTGCTCAAACGTTCCTGCGTCTGCGTTATCCATATTCATAATCCGATGTTTACAAAATACGATGTACATTTTTCCTATATCGCAGTCACATATTTTCGTGCCTGAGATATTCATGATATTCGTGCATTGTACGAAAAATCCACTTGGAATTTAATGCAGAAATACAAAAAAAAATTTATTCCACTTTTTCCAATTTATATATTTTTTAAAATTTATTTTATAGCGAACCGGAAAAAAGCCTTAAATAAAAATGTTTATTTAAGAATTTAGACTTTTAATCATTGTGCTTTTATTTTACTGTGAAATTACTTTTATTTTCATAATTAAAAAAATAATTTACTCTACTTTTAATTGCAAATTATATTAAATTTGCTATTTTATGCATTAAAAAATTCCACGAATTTTTAACAATGATATATATTTAAGGAGATTCTTCTTTCCCTTTCTCCGGGCCCGATTTAAATACGGGAACTTGCCGAGTGCACGAAGACTTGTCGGAGAAATCGTTTTACGTGCTTCCCGAGGTCGACGCAATATTCGTTGTATGTTTACAACGATTGCACGACGCGAGTTTCGCCGTTTTCTTCGCTACTCATCTCGTTCTCTTTCACGCTGAGTTATTTCTTTGTCTTTGTTTGGATCTTGTGCTGTATGGAGATTATTACTAGTACGAAATTCGCCATCGTGTTAAGACGGTTATTTATGCAGTAATGAAAAAAAAAAAAATTTACGCTTACTACGCAACTCAGACTTGAAATAAATTATAATACTGCGTAACGAGTGTGATTAAAACAGTATTTTGAATACTTTTCTTACTCTATTATTATGCATTATTATTCCAAAAAAATCTTATTATCCATCGCAAAAAAAAAAAAATATTATTCAACATTTTTCACATTGCAAAAAGTGAACGAATTTTTTTTTTTTTTTGGTGGATAATACATAAAAATTATTAAATAAAATTAGTGTACTACTTTTTTTTCACGTTACGAAAATTAAATAAAATTTGTAAAACTATTAAAACATTAACAAAAAATTTATTAAAAAATTATTGAAATGTTTGTCTATTTGAATGATGACGAATTTTGCGACCGAAATATCAGCTCGTCACAGTAAAAAAAAAAGCGATTTTATCCTCACAATTGCTCCAAGGTTTAATAGTACGTATATTACACAATAAATCGAGACTTGTTGTTTGCAATTTATTCGTAAACAATTGCGACCTCGAGATCCCGCAATAATTAATCGATATGGAATCTGCTAATAAAAAATCCTAGAAAATGATGAAGTAGGTAAACAGACTTTAAGTAAAAGGATTCCGTGCATTACTATATATTTAGTACGTGCGTAAATTGAACAAAAAGGTTGTCAGATAATATTAATATGACAAAGTGCTTTGTGTACGCAGTCGTGACGTTAAAGTTGCCTCAATGAATACTCAGGATATTTTAAATTGTAAATGAAACCAAGCAAAACCATTGACGACTTTGTATATAATTAACAAGCCGTAGTATTCATCGTCGTATTTTTTTTTCTGACGTCAATATCCGGAGTATTTAACACTCGTAGTCATGAAGTAAATTTCCTACTCATATTTGAGCCGCGGCATATCCTTTGAGGAAAGAAAACGAACAAAAATTAGCCGAGTGACGTCCGAAGGTCTGCGGAAGAAGCGACGACGGCTTAGGCACTTAAGGGGAGGGAGTTAGGTCAAAAAAATTGATTTTGGAAATTCAATATCATCGAAATCCTATTGCATATAAAAATGCCCAACGCACTATATTGTTGGTACTCGATTAAAGAATTTTTTACTGTCGTTTGACTTGCATATGCTTTTAAATATTATCTTAAGCAAAGATCTTAGGTTTTCCATTCTGCGCATGATTCAGATCAAACTACTAGGCAGATTGGAATGGTTGACGTCTCATTTTCTTCTTCATGAAAAGATACACCGGCTAAATGGAGCAAATGTTAATAAAATGTAATATTTTTTAAGTAACATTATTATTAATAAATAAATTTTATGCTATTTTCTAAATCAGTGATTAACTTTGCTTTCAGAGTGAAAAAAAATAATTTGCTCCATTTAGCCGGTGTATCTTTTCATGAAGAAGAAAATGAGACGTCAACCATTCCAATCTGCCTAGTAGTTTGATCTGAATCATGCGCAGAATGGAAAACCTAAGAACTTTGCTTAAGATAATATTTAAAAGCATATGCAAGTCAGACGGCAGTAAAAAATTCTTTCATATGTTAAAATTATATTTTAATTTAAGAATCTTTTCTCAACCACTCTAAAACAACTGATAATTAATTTTTTTAAATAAAAATAAACTTTCACTACTTTTGCATTTAATTCCAAGTACATTTATTGTACAGTAAAATAAAAACAAAATGATGAAAAACAATTATTTGTTTTCTAACTCATATGTCAACATTATATTTTTATGCATTAAATTCCAAGTAGATTTTCGTGCACGAATATCATGAACAGAGTTGTAAATGCCTAATACTTATAGAAATAATGATAATGATACGATCAGCTCTATAATTATGATTTTATAATAATAACACGTAGCGATTATCATACGATGATTAAACTTAGGAATGGCTGCAGAAATTATTATTTTTCAATAAAAATTCACGGTAATTATTTTGAAAAAATGGAAAAAAATAAGTAATGCATTACTTATTTCTTCCATTTTTTCCACTATTTCTTGCAATATAAAGCGAAAATTAGTATTTTTTTCAGCTATTCAAATGTTTACACTCTATTTTATAATCACTACATATTATTATTATGAAATCATAATTACAAAACAAATTGTACTGTAAACTGTATCTCATGAATTAAGGTAAACGTACCAATGGCGGGACGTTTAAGGCGATGTCTGTTTTGTATGCAAATTTCCGCATGCATATATTAATTATTTTGCAAATGGTGGTAACGAATTGCAAGATTAGAGTTTCTAGTTTCCAAAAACTATACAATAAAAATATTTCTGATTGTTTGATAAATAGTTATTGATTAAAACGCTGAAAAATGCAGATGTACCAGCGCCGGGACGGGTATTTTTGTGCATGTCCCGCTGCCGGGACACCAAATGTGCGTATCGGTGGACATCTACAAATTTTAATGCATCTGCTTGAAAAAAAATGCCAAACAATGTGCGGTTCACATATTTACACCTATGATGCAATAAATAAAACATATATGTTTATAAAATACATATATATATTTTAGTAAATTATGAATGAAGTTTTTGCTACCGCATAACCCAACATCCGCGTCAAAATGTCAATCGTGCGATTGTGTCCCGGCTCTGGGTCGCAGCGAGATTGCTTACTACTTGCCCCAGTCGCGGAACATACGTTGGACAGTGGTGCCAACGTATATTCGGTCAGCTCCAATAACGGGACACAAAAATTACGAGTTTTAAGATATTGTACGTAACATTTGACAGTGTAATCTTAAACTTTAAGAATTTCTGAATTTGAAATACCTATGGAAAGTCTCGAACGAACTATAATCTCCGGGGTATCATATTAATGATTATTCGGCTCTCCTTAGCTAATTGGTTTAGGGATTTGCTGAAAAAGCTCGAACACCATAGATCCGCTAATATACTTATTATTTACATTTTCAATTTACGATGAAAAACATGAAATCTTTTCACGTATGTTAATTAAATATAACAGATACAATTGGAAGAGTTATTTTTTAATATTTTATCCATTAAACTCTTAGTATCTACAAATATCCCTTTAGTGTCCCTCAATTGGGACCTGTCCCACCATTGGTACGTTTACCTTAATGGGGATTTATAATTCTGATCATGAATATCTCAGGCACGAAAATATGTGACAGAGATATAGAAAAATATACATATGGCGTATTTTGTAAATATTGGTTGGTGAATATGGATAAAGCAGGTGCACGAACGAGACGCAGATCACGTCGTGCACGGCCTTGACACGAGGAGTGAAATTTGTGAAAGACTATGACGGGCACGAGATAATCGTGAAAAGAAATACTACAAAAAAAAAAATAAATAAATACATGAAGAAAAAGAGCCTGAGGTGCGGAGTCACTTGAGTTGCTTGGCGTATCATCGATGGGCACGTGCCATCATCCTCATGTTCGGGTTTCAAGCTAGGGCTCGTATAGAAGGGGCCTTGAGATTTATTAATAAATCGTATGACACTTATATATATAGTATAAGTGTAGTGAAGAGTATATAGATATCTATATGGCTATGAAACTTTTCTCTCTTTCGTTACGTGCGTCTATTTATAGACATCCTAGATTCTTTTATCACTACTTTAGACTATAATATGGTGTGTTTACAATTTTTTTTTAAGGTCAGTTAGTAATATTGTCAATTAAAATAAGAAAATCGTAATTAGGCACCGAGAGAAATTAGTTTGATGGGTTTATTTGAATCAAATATAGGATGATCTATTTCAAATTAATACAATTTTATTTCGATCAAATAAAACTTAATTGAAATCAATAAGATTTATTTGAATTAAATAAATTCTATTTGATCAAAATAAAATCCTATTATGCGAGCGTTTGGAAAAGAAATTTATTTAATGGCTGGTCTAATAAAATATTGTTTTTGGGTCAAAGAGAATTTATTGGATACAAATTAATCGTATTAGTTTTTTATAAAATCAATTTGATTCAAATAAAATTTATTGGATACAAATTAATCGTATGAATTTTTTATAAAATCAATTTGATTGAAATAAAATTTATTGGATACAAATTAATCGTATCAGTTTTTAATAAAATCAATTTGATTCAAATAAAATTTATTAGATACAAATTAATCGTATTAGTTTTTAATAAAATCAATTCCATTGAAATAAAATTTATTGGATACAAAATAATCGTATCAGTTTTTAATAAAATCAATTTGTTTCAAATAAAATTTATTGGAAACGAAATAATCGTATTAGTTTTTAATAAAATTAATTTGATTCAAATAAAATTTCATTTATTTGTAATGGATTCCATATTTGATTTAAATAAATACATGAGACCGATTTTTCTGGGTTAACATATGAATTAGGCCAATTTGACTGAAGCATACAAATGTGTATCATTCCAGACAAATCAGCTGATGCCCATTTTTTTTTATCACTGCCTTAGACTCTAATATAATGTGTTTACAATTTTTATTAAGCTCGAATAGTAATATTATCAAAATCATAGCCAATCACAAATTTAAATACATAGAAAAATTATCCATTTTTAGAAAATTCAATCAAACAGGTATTTATTTACCAAAATAAAAATTGAGATTTTTTTTTTGTTTTTTTTTTTCTAAATTTTGTTTGGTGTTAAATAAATAATCAAAGTTAAGATTAATTTAGATATATTTTTAAAAAATGAATCAACGAAACGTTTTATAAGTTGCGATTTTAATTCTATTAATCTTGTTCAATTAAATTTAATCCACATGAGTGAAATTTGGAACGAAATTCCCCATACTTAATATACGAAAGAAATATAAGGTGAAAGAGAATCTGGACTGATTCGATTAGGCAGACAAAGAAAGTCGCTACGTCGACAGAGCTTCCAACAAATTCCCCCGTTAACCCCTTTACCGCCCCCTCATATGTATATATATATATGTATATGAGAACACGCCACGGAAACTCTCGACTCACGCGTCTCACACGCAAGCCCAGCGTGATCTACTGGATGGATCAATTACCCGAGCGTGAACTCGATAATATACTAGTCATCTCATTATATCAATATTATTATTATTATTATTGTTTGTATTTTTATCCATTATCGTAACGATACTCATCGCATCGTTGAGCTCATCGATTATACCTACATTTGATATCAGATATCTGATGATCTATGATATTTCACTCGAGTGGTCCATCGATCATGCGAGATGGCCGTGGCCTGTAGAAGGTCGACATAAAAATATCACAGATCGCACTATATTTATGTCAGAACCTCGAAATAATTTTAGTAAATTTTTACCAAATTTTAGTAAATTATTTTTAAATAAATTTAGTCTAATTTATAGTAAATTATTCTTAAATAAATTCAAACTAATTTTTAGTAAATTATTTTTAAATAAATTCAAACTAATTTTTAGTAAATTATTTTTAAATAAATTCAAACTAATTTTTAGTAAATTATTTTAAAATAAATTCACACTAATTTTTAGTAAATTATTTTTAAATAAATTCAAACTAATTTGTAGTAAATTATTTTTAAATAAATGCCTACCAATTTGTAGTAAATTATTTTTAAATAAATTCAAACTAATTTATAGTAAATTATTTTTAAATAAATTGAAACTAATTTGCAGTAAATTATTTTAAAATAAATTCAAACTAATTTATAGTAAATTATTTTAATGTAGATTTTGGCTAAATTTTAGTAAATCATTTTAATGTCAATTTTGGCTAAATTTACATAAATTATTTAAAAATAAATTCAAACTAATTTTTAGTAAATTATTTTAAAATAAATTCAAACTAATTTATAGTAAATTATTTTTAAATAAATTCAAACTAATTTATAGTAAATTATTTTAAAATAAATTCAAACTAATTTATAGTAAATTATTTTAATGTAGATTTTGGCTAAATTTTAGTAAATCATTTTAATGTCAATTTTGGCTAAATTTACATAAATTATTTTGATGTATATTTTGGCTAAATCTTGATCTATTATTTTAATGTAAATTTTGGCTAATTTTTAGTCAATTATTTTAAAGTCAATTTTTACTAAATTTTGGTGAATTACTTGTAAGTAGTTTTTTAGGAAATTTTCGTTCATAATTTTTAAGTAAATGTGAAGTGGCCTTTAGAAGGTCGACATAAATTACGATGATGTTGCTGTACTGACCGTCGAGAACTTAAAATCTAGAGTTTTCCTGGCTCGCCGCGACGACCCACTTGGAATGTGAGCAGCATATACGAAAATTCCCAGTGATTCATGAATCGTAGAACCGTAAAACGTGCTTCATACCACGAAACAACTATATGCAGAGGTAGACGCTGAGGTGTATTATAAAAGTGAAAGGAACCTGCCTGGGCCAGTTTACCCAGCTGCTGTACCTGGGCTGATGCAAATTTTTACGCATCGGTGATAACTCGATCTAATTTTTATATTTTTTCAACCGTGATTATTCCTATTATTTTAATTGATGGTATTACTAATCAACCTTTAAATGAAAGAAAAAAAATTCATTGAAACAAATAAATGAAATTGAGACGTTTCTTTGATCGAATTTATAGATATTAAAAAATAATTATTGTATGAACGTCCTTTGAGTAAGTTTCACAGTTGAAAGTTACAATTTACTCAAATAAATATCATTTCTACGATATTTATGTTAATTTCTTGCATAATGGAATATTTTAAACTTAATATTAATTTTTATTTGTATAATCTCGAAGTTAATAAGATGACATTTAATCAATGATAATTTGAGTAAAATCAAGTTAACTGTCTTTTTATTCAGACTGTCAAATTTATTTTTTATTTGTAATGAATAAAACGTTCTCAATACATATTTTTATTAACATCACAAATATTTATCTATTTAGATTAATGAACTTATTTACCAAGTTTAAAAAATGCAATGGTCCTATTTACTCTTAATTAAAATATGTACAAAATTATGTACAAAGCTCATAAATATTAAACATTATACATGAATTTACACAAAAAGTAATGTTAATAAATAAACAAATCTTTTTTTATTAATTATTAAGAATATTTTTTTTTACTTTAAGTACTTTTTTTCGAATTTTTAATTGCTATCAATTCCTAATATGTTACACATTTTAAAAAAATGTGCGCTTGCGGGCGTTGAAAAAAAAATGTTGTCAATTGAACAAAATATTTGGCAATGGTAATCGATTCATTTTGTGAATTCTATCATTTGTTACTTCGATCAATTACATATTTCATTCGATCAAAAGAATATTCTTTTCGTCGCCCGCAAACGCATGTTTTGTTGGTTCCAACGTTTTTTTTTAAATCAGTGTATGTATTCACACTGAGAGAAAAATGTGGTATTTGTAACTATTAAGTGACAACTATTCATTTTTAGTTCATCCAAGCAATTTTTTAATAGTTGCCACAACTATCAAATAGTGCTATAACTACCATATAGTTGCCATAACTATTTTCACAGCTATCGTAATTATGAAAATAGTTGGATGGACTAAAACTTAATAGTTGTCACTTTATAGTTGACTGTGCTACTACGATTTCTCTGAGTGCAATTGAGTAAAATTTGGCGTGAAATTTACTGTATGAATTTCCATGCTGAGAAAGAAGATTGATATGCACAGAGGAGAGGAAACGTAGTGTCAACGGCAGCAATCGACGGTACACAGACCGCCCGACGCGATAAACCGAAACCAGATACTCAAGAGTAGTCTAGAGTCGAGAACCAGATATAACCGGCTATCGGTCCTCGCACTCTGATGTGAGTGAAGTAGAGAATCGGCTCGCGCCGAGAATTCCGCTCGAAAAAAGACTTCGTAAGTCTTTGTGTCTTTCTCTTTCTCTCTCTCTCTTTCTCTCTTTCCTTTCGGACAAGTGCAACACCTCGAGCTCGAGCGATCAAAGTTCGCTCACGATCAATCGGGGCCAGGCCCATCGATCGAGTCGTCGACTCGATATAAAATAAAGAACGGAATAAAACAGAAAGAGTAAATGCTATATCAAGAGCGGAAGGCTTTCTTAAGCCACGCGTTGATAAGATTTTTTTTTTTATTATTATTTTTTTTAAGATTTAAACTGATATCAGAGTTGTAAATGCCTAATACTCATAGAAATAATGATGATGATACGATCAACTCTATAATTATGATTTAATAATAATAACATGTAGCGATTGTAATACAATGATTAAACTTTAGAATGGCTGGAAAAATTATTATTTTTCAATAAAAATTCACGGTGATCCTTTTGGAAAAATGGAAAAAAATAAGTAATGCATTAAGAAAGTAATGCATCGATTATTTCTTCCATTTTTTCCACTATTTCTTGCAATATTAAAGCGAAAATTAGTATTTTTTAAAACATTATTATTATGTAATCATAATTACAAAACAAATTGTAATGTAAACTATATCTCATGAATTAATGGGGATTTACAACTCTGAATGCTGTCGTGATAAAAAATGGAAATAAACACTGTTAAAAAACATTGGAAGTTTTTATGCAAAACCTCGTCCTCTAAAATTAATATACAAAATTAAAGCAAATTATTAAAATTCAAACCCTTTTATTGTAAAATTAAAGGAAAACTACTAAATTTGCTGCACCATACATTAAGTTTACAACACACTTGAATATTAAATTTAATATACCAGTTTATGCATAAAAACTTCCAGTACTTGTACCTTAAATTTCAAGTAGATTTTTTTTACAGTGAAAACCTGTGCTACACAGATCCATATAATATTGACGGTTTCTTTTTTAATGATTTGAAAAATCTCAAAATGTTTCTAAATATTTAGATAAATGTTTGTAATAATTTGGAATAATTATCATAGACTGAAAATCTAAATTGCATTTTTTGTGCTTTTAATTATAATAATTTAATAGTTTTACTTAGAAAAGTACAAAAGTAATTGGCTGAATTAGAAATAATCTCATTTTCTTCTGCAAAATTAACATAATATTTATGAACATTTTTATGAATTCGCGATGCACATTTAGTTTTTACTGTGCAATAATCATAAATAACAATTTTTTTTAAATATTGAATAAATCTGTAATTTGTTCGATTGAGGTTAATATCATTTTTATGATCAAAAAGCGTTTGATAATGTAAAATTGCATAAATTTTCATTATTATTAACACTTATTTATTGATTTTACTTTAATTGCTTGGGATACGAATTGCATTAACCTTGTAAATAAAATGTTGATTACATTTCTTTTTAACGTGACATAATTATACACATTGAATGTTGTAATCGTGGCAATGATATATTGCGATCGGTAGCATCGAACTAATCTCACTGACCTCAGTGCAACAATTGCTATAATAATCGCACGGGTCGTCCAACCCCACAAGTATCATTCTAGTGATTAAAATACGTGCATGTATATATATATAGACAACGATATATGTGCCACATAGTCTCGCGCCACTTTTCTCACGCGTTAATAATATGATCTTTGAACTTTGGAACACGAGAAGATGTCGATGTACCGAATCGAATGATGATGCATTATTCAGAATTAATTGAGCATATTCCATTATTACAAAATGCTTCCTAATCACAAAAAAAATTCTCGAAATTTCCACAACAAACGCATAACGAACATTAAAAAAAAAAAAAAAAAGAACTGGCGGGAAAAAAGTGTGAGGTCAGAATTAATTGGGCATATTCCATTATTACAAAATGCTTCCTAATCACAAAAAAATTTCTCGAAATTTCCACAACAAACGCATAACGAACATTTAAAAAAAAAAAAAAAAAAAAGAACTAGCGGGAAAAAAGTGTGAGGTCAGAATTAATTGAGCATATTCCATTATTACAAAATGCTTCCTAATCACAAAAAAATTTCTCAAAATTTCCACAACAAACGCATAACGAACATTAAAAAAAAAAAAAAAAAAAAAAAGAACTAGCGGGAAAAAAGTGTGAGGTCAGAATTAATTGAGCATATTCCATTATTACAAAATGCTTCCTAATCACAAAAAAAAATTTCTCGAAATTTCCACAACAAACGCATTACGAACATTTAAAAAAAAAAAAAAAAAAAACAAACTAGCGGAAAAAAGTGTGAGGTTATTTCTGACGGTTAATGAGGGAAGAAAAATCATACATAACGTCTTATGATTGACGAGCTTTTTTTTCTTTAATTTTTTTGTTATCTCTGACGACATTCCTACAGTAATTAAAATTCTAGATATGCGTCTAGACATTTAAATTGCTCGCGTGCCGTGCTACAATGTTGATGTTGATAATTTTGTTCTACAAATCAGATTTGCCGACGGACACAGGGCTACCACTCGACTGCATAATGGATCGAACTAGGTGTCCTGGTTTAAACGGTCTCTCGTGTACCTACACGTAACAGCGCGGAAGGTCATAGTGCATTTGCGATGAGACGCAATAGACGATCGATCGATCGTCTGGAATATAGGTGCACCAAAACTCTTATCGCTTCTGCACAGAATCTTTCGATTTGACGCAAAATTAATGGCACTGTAAAAAAAATCTACTTTAAATTTAATGTACAAGTACTGGAATTTTTTATGCATTAACTGTATATTAAATTTAATATACAAATGTGATGTAAAATTCACAGTAAATTCAATAATTTACTTAGATTTTGAAAAAATTAAAGAAAATTATTAAAATTCAAGTACTTTCACTGTAAACAATGAAAGTACTTGAATTTTAATGATTTTCTTTAATTTTTTTATAAAAGTACATTAATTTCACAACACATTTGCATATTAAATTTAGATTACGAGTTTATGCATAAAAACTTCCAGTTTTTTCTAACAGTGTGAAGTTGTAGTTGACATTTTATTATAAGATTTTTTAAAAAAATTTCATTGCACTGTAATAAAAAATCGACATGAAATTTAGTGTACTTTTAGTGGGAGTTTTTATTTATAAACTAGTATATTAAATTTAGTATACAAGTGTAATGTAAAATTAATGTATGGTACAGCGCATTCAATAATGTACTTTAATTTTACAGTAAAAGTACATGAATTTTATACCATAATTGTATACTAAATTTCGATGACGAGTTTATGAATAAAAATTTCCAATATTTTCTAACAGTGTAATTATTGATTAGAATAATATTCGAGTGAGTTTTGGATTACAAATTTAAGAGAATTTAAATGTTAAAATTATTTAGAGTAATTCGCAGGAAAAAGGAATTTATTTTAGGATTTAATATTTGGTATTTATCTTTTGTTATTTTTGGGATAAAAATTTGAGAGAATTTAAGTGTTGAAAACTATTTAGGATAATTAGTGGGAAAAAATAATGTATTTTAGCATTTAATATTTTCTATCTATCTTTAGTGAGTTTTGGGATAAAAATTTGAGAGACTTTAAGTGTTGAAAACTATTTAGAATAATTAGAGGGGAAAAATAATTTATATTAGGATTTAATATTTTCTATCTATCTTTAGTAAATTTTGGGACAAAAATTTGAGAGAATTTAATAAGTGTTGAAAACTTTTAGTAAGTTTTAGATAAAAAATTTGAGACAATTTGAGTATTCATCATTATTTGGAAAATCAGTGGGGAAAAATAATTTATATTAGAATTTACTATTTTCTATCTATCATTAGTAAGTTTTGGAATTAAAATTTTCAAAACTTAATTACAATAATTAGCGAGGAAAGAGAATTTATTATAGGATTCAATATTTTCTATCTATTTTTAGTAAGTTTTTGGATTAAAAATTTGAGAGAATTTAAGTCTTCAAAACTATTTGCAATAATTAAAGAAAAAAAATTATTTCAGGATATAATATTTTGGAAATGCTGTCCATACACTTTTACATTCCCACCGCAATCACAACATCACTTAGAGGTATTTTTATGCCGTCCCAGATCGCGTTAGGAGAATAAATAGAATAGTAATGTTTATCGTGTGTATAACACGAGCGTATAAGAGGTCGATAACATTACCACGCGGTGTCAACGTGTTTAACGTGTTAGACGCCAGTCAGACCGGCGCACCGCTATTTTAGGAAATAAACCCAAGAGTGGACGAAGCAGTATTTGCTATCGATGAATTTGCACGGAACGAAAAAGAAAAAAAAAAAAAAAAAAAGTAAACATAAGAGGTGACGGAGTCTCTTCTGTGTCGACTTTGAACCTCTTTCGGAGATTTTATATTATACAACGGAAATATTCGTTAGTAGGTACCTAATGGTTCATTCCTCAAAGCGAATTAGGCAAATTAGCAACAGCAGATTTTTTGCCTGCGATGCCATGGAAATAATGAGATGGCAAAAAAAAAAAGAATAACTAAATCGTCGTTTCAACAATTTTCGAACTTTTTAGTGGTTTGCACGTCAGAGATAAAATTAAAGATGTTTTTTTACAATTCCGGTGTACTTAATTTAATGTATCGATACTTTTTGTATTTTTGCAAATTGTAAACAAGGAAATGAGAAGTATGATTGAGAATTAAAAAATGTGAAAAAAAAATGATGTTCCATGTAATATGAAATATTGTGGAATTTTTATTTAAAGCTGATGTGTCATTGATGGAAATATTTGCAGTTGTCTTAGAGTTCAAGTCGCAACCAATATTTAGCTTTATAAAAAAATACCACTCGACTAATTCTGAAAATGAAGCATTTCCATTAGTGACTTTTTTCAATGTGAAAAAAATGATGTTCCATGTAATATGAAATATTGTGGAATTTTTATTTAAAGCTGATGTAATTCATGCAAATATTTGCAGTTGTCTTAGAGTTCAAGTCGCAACCAATATTTAGCTTTATAAAAAAAACCACTCAACTAACTCTGAAAATAAAGCATTTTCATTAGTGACTTTTTTAAATTAATTTTTTCCCTGCTTAGATATTTTTTTATTTTGCATTTACCAACTTCAACAAGTGGGGCAACTTAAATCCTACGTTAAGTGCAAAATCGACTAAATATTTTCACCAATGGAATAATATTAAAAAAAAAAATCGAAAATTTTGAGAAATGTTCCTATTTTTATCGGTATTTTTTTCCACATTACAAAACTAAAATTCACAACCTAAAAAAAAGTCAGAATTCCAGTGTAAAAGTTGTAGCAATGTATAAAATTTATCACCAAATTCAAACAATGAGGTTTAAGATTTCTGCGTATTCATAATCAAATTTTGGCAAGCTATATCTTTCGAATTACGATATCAAGAAAAAAACTAAATAGTAGAAAATGTTCGTTTTCGTATTCTCTAGTGGACAATTTTTTCATTCGAAGTAGTTTACTTCGTGCATAAAAAACTCCCTTAATTGTGGACTTCATTTTTTTTAAATCGTCCATAAGAGAATCCGACAACAAACATATTCTTTTCAGTTTCTTCCGCGGAGCTTTAACTTAAAAGTTATAGCTTGCTAAAATATTAAAACCACAACAACACCCTTAATTTTGGATAAAAAAAAATTTAATCGTCTGTTAGAGAATACGACAACGAACATTTACTACTATTCAGTTTTTTCCGCGGAGCTTTTAAGAGTTGTAGCTTACCAAAATACTAATTCAAAAACAACTTCCTTAATTCTGGACTTAAGGTAGTTCTGTCGTTTCACGCTCACTTCGCATAAGTTTCCGAAAAATGAGAGCGAATTGAGAACACTTCTCGATGATATAAAAATCTGTAAAAAATCATACATATTAAAGATGCTGAAGACATTAATTCGGCATAATAATAATTCCAAAATGTTATTAACAAATTGATGAAAAATAAAATTGTTTAACAAATTTTCCGGCAACTTAATTTTTTGGATTCGGTGAAAATGATTTGTTCATTTTTCTGAGTACGTATGAATTTTTTCAAATTTTTTTCTTTGCTTTGAATTTTTCGATTTTTTACATGGAAAAAATCACAAAATTCAAAGCAAAGAAAAAAATTTGAAAAAATTCATACGTATTCAGAAAAATGAACGAATCATTTTCATCGAAACAAAAAAATTAGGTCGTCGGAAGATTTGTTGAACATTTTTATTTTTCATTAATTTGTTAATAACATTTTGGAATTATTATTATGTCGAAATAATGTCTTAAGTATCTTAAATATGCATGATTTTTTTCAGATTTTTATATCATCAAGAAGTGTTTGCAAATCGCTCTCATTTTTCGGAAACTTATGCGAAGTGAGCGTGAAGCGACAGAACTACCTTAAAAAGAAATAAAAAAATTGTCCACCAGAGAATACGAAAACGAACATTTTCTACTTTTTAGTTTTTTTCTTGATATCGTAATTCGAAAGATATAGCTTGCCAAAGTTTTATTTTGAATATGCAGAAATCTTAAACCTCATGTTCAAACAAAGGTGTGTTGAAATGGGAATTCTTTGTCAATCGTTTGATATTTGTCTGTCATTACACATAAACAAATGATAAAGTGCAATGGACATTTTTCAAGTTCATATTATTGCAGATTCTTTATTTGCAGGAAGCACAACGAGAGTAATAAATCGATGGTAAATATCAAACGGGGGCGTAAATAAAAAAAGGTACATTGATCGAAGGACTTTGATCGTCTCGCAAGAGTTTGCCTCGTGTTTAATCAAATCTTATTAACGCAATCGTCTACCATTGCTTCTGTATTTAATGCCGCGTGCTGCGTGTGGGATAACGACGTAAATACACATAAAAGTGTCGTGCTGTACGGTACGTTGACTCATGAATACAAGCGAGTGAACTCGGCTCGCATAATACAAAATAAATACGAATAAAAAGTCGCATAGAGTGAAAAAAAAAGATAGAGAGGAAGAATAACAAAGGAAGTTGATGCAAATGTCACATCGATTTGATTATCAAATTACGCTATCCTCGCACCTCTATGAATTTATCCTCGTTATGCTGATATTCAAAATTAAACATTGCTAATGTAAAACTCTTGGTTCAGCACTTCCTCATTGCGTAATGGAAACATTGTTTTTGTCCCCCTACGAAATTACCGATAAAGTTGGCTACATTGTTATCTAAATCGATTTCAACGAATTTTGTTAATAAATAACACTGTTGATCGGATTTATCAAGATTTCGATTGCTTTTTTTTTTAGATTCGGTTACACATAAATTCCAATTATTCTATATAGTTTTTTTTCTTCTTATTCTTCTTTCTTATAAGAAGAATAAAGATGAGATAAGAGATAAATAAGAAAAGTGACCAATATTTAAGAATATTTAAGAATATTTGCTACTTTATTGGAATCATAAAAAATATATTTCTTATTTAATTATTCATTTATAATTATAAATAATATAATATAATATAATATAATATAAATAAAATATATTTATTTATAATAATATATAATATAAATTATATAATATACATAAATTATATTTATTTATAATATATATATATATTTGTAATTATATCTATTTATTATATATTTATAAAATAAATAATTTATTGTTTATTTTCATTTCAATTTTTCAAATTTCATTATTCAATCCAAAAATTTCGGCAAAAATACCGATCAGTACAATTTCATTATGAATGCAAGTTACATTATTATTTAATGGAACAAAAACGCTTTCACCCAGAAAAATTAAGAGTGTTGTTTTTCAGAACTGCAATTTTTCCAATATTTTGATTGCAGAAAAATGACATTTTTTTTCAATGTGAAAAGCCGCATTCATGCGTGCATATTTTTTCGCTTAATCGAGCAAAGTGGTATAATTTTAATAATGATTGCTACTCGAGCTGATTATTTTTACTTTAAAAAAAAAGCCAGTTTTCCATTATTTTAATTGAGAAAAGTTGCCAATATTTAAAAACTGTTAACGACCTACGCGCCATATTTGCTGCTTTATTGGAATCATAAAAAATATATTTCTTATTTAATTATTCATTTATAATTGTCCAAATTTTTTATTTTCATTTCAATTTTTCAAATTTCATTATTCAAGCCAATAATTACGGCAAAAATACCATTCAGTAGAATTTTATTATGAATACAAGTTACATTTTTATTTAATGGAACAAAAACTCTTTCACCCAGAAAAATTAAGAGTGTTGTTTTTCAGAACTGCAATTTTTCCATTATTTTGATTGAAAAATGACATTTTTTTTCCAAAAATTTTGACTTTTTTTTTTCAAAAATGTTGACATTTTTTTTCCAAAAATTTTGACTTTTTTTCCAAAAATTTTGACATTTTTTTTCCAAAAATTTTGACTTTTTTTTCCAAAAATTTTGACATTTTTCTTCCAAAAATTTTGACTTTTTTTTTTCAAAAATGTTGACATTTTTTTTTTCAAAAATGTTGACATTTTTTTTCCAAAAATGTTGACTTTTTTTTCCAAAAATTTTGACTTTTTTTTCCAAAAATTTTGACCTTTTTTTTCCAAAAATTTTGACATTTTTTCCAAAAATTTCGGCAAAACTGCCATTAGTTTCATTAGGAATGCATGTTAAATTTTTATATAATGAAACAAAAACGCATTTACCCGTAAAAATTAAGTGTTATTTTTTTTTCAGAACTGTAACTTTTCCATTATTTTGATTGAAAAAAAAAAAAGAAATTTTTCTTTCAACGTGAAAGGGCCGCATTCAAGCGTGCGTATTTTTTTCGCTTAATCGAGCAAAGTGGTATAATCTCGATAATGATACTGTTGGTACTCGTAGCCGATGTCTATCGAGCAAGCAAAGGTATTCGGGCTGTTATAATATTTCTGGAACGTTCCCTGTAGCCCGTTAGTAGTTTACGCCCGTGTCACGCATAGTGTAATTACGTTATCGTTGAGGCAAGGTTATGCGAGAGCGCTCAACGATTCGAGGGACGAAGGGGTCCCAAGAGACGGCGCTTTTGCTCGCGTAACACTCTTTGGCTTTGCTTGCAACAATATATAGCACCCAATACGTATCCAGAAACATAGTCTGGCGTTGCATTATCGACGAGCACAGGCTCTTCGGTAGCAGCGTAGATCCATGCTTCTACTATATAACATATGTGTATACATATATATATATATATATAGTTGTTCTACGGATCGTGACTTTCTACTTTTACCTCGTACGAACTTTGTATCTCCGCGCGAGCTCTTCAAGAGTCACGATCGACTCCGACCTCGTCCACTCTACGTCATCATACACCTTTTTGACTGTCGGCACATGAAATTTGTTGCGTACAAATTTTTTTTTTTACGCGATCTAATATCTGCGTCTTATAGAAATTCTTTTTTATGCCATTTTATCGCGAATCATTTGATGGTTTGAATTTTTTTATCGGCTATGAAGATTTTGTTACGGCATTATATTAATTAAAATTAATTAGGAGATGGAATAAATTTTTTTTCATGGACGTATCATATTTTGGTATTTTTACCCTTTTATGAATTGCTACGTCATTATGGTATAAGTTGCGTACACATTTGTTAATGCGATCTAATATCTCCGTCTTATAGAAATTCTTTTTTATGCCATTTTATCGCGAATCATTTGATGGTTTGAATTTTTTATCGGCTATGAAGATTTTGTTACGGCATTATATTAATTAAAATTAATTAGGAGATGGAATAAATTTTTTTTCATGGACGTATCATATTTTGGTATTTTTACCCTTTTATGAATTGCTACGACATTATGGTATTAGTTGCGTACACATTTGGTTATGCGATCTAATATCTCCGTCTTATAGAAATTCTTTTTTATGCCATTTTATCGCGAATCATTTGATGGTTTGAATTTTTTATCGGCTATGAAGATTTTGTTACGGCATTATATTAATTAAAATTAATTAGGAGATAGAATAAATTTTTTTTCATGGACGTATCATATTTTGGTATTTTTACCCTTTTATGAATTGCTACGTCATTATGGTATTAGTTGCGTACACATTTTTTTACGCGATCTAATATCTCCGTCTTATAGAAATTATTTTTTATGCGATTTTATCGCGAATCGTTATTGTGTACTTTTTTTATGGTAAAATAGGAATTTAATGGTTTATATTTTTTTATCGACTATGAAGATGTTGCATTATATTAATTAAAATTAATGGGGAGATAGAATAAATTTAGTTTTTATGGACGTACCATATTTTCCAATGTTTTATATATAGAAATTACTCCACTATAATTTAATTTCCGAAAGCACTGCGAAATTTTAACATTATTTTTGCTGTATTTTTATTCAGCGGTAATATTTTTGTATTATGGAAACGTAATTTTTCAGTGACCAAATAATTTTTGCGCGTTATAAAAATGCCCCCAATCTCGATATTGACAATTAGCGGTTCTTTTTTATACGAAGAAAAAATTGAACATTCTTATAATTATGTACGTTTTAACTATAAAAAAAATAAAATTGCATTATGCTACGGTGATTAATGGAATGGCGTCCTCAATCTCATTATTGACAATTACAAACATTTTTTATAAATATTTATCCTTTTGATTCAATGATATTAATACGAGTAAGATAATATTTTATGATCCTCCGTAAATTACATTAAATCTTCCCAGTTTGGCAAATTTTTTTGCAGGAAGCTAAATCAGGAATTCCGCTGAATAATTCTCGGGTTTTATCGTACATCAACATTTCGTTTCGAAATTGTCAATTAAAATTTAACCGAATATGGAATAAATCTAGTTTTCATTGACATTCCATATTTGGCACGTTTATGACTGAACCATTAATTTTACTACCGAGAAACGATTTTACTACACCATTACATATAACCGTGATTTAAACCGCAAAATCATAAACCTTAACAATAATGGTTAATTAATTTTGTGATTGTATAATTTTGTAAAAGCAATGTTAATTTATCATTTAGTCATAATATGAACTAAATAATATTACACAATGTTGTGATTGTGTAATTTTGTAAAAGCAGTGTTAATTTATTATTTAATCATAATATTAACTAAATAATATTTCACGATCTTTAATTTTTGCAATTTTTTTTGTGCTAAAAATATCATTTAACACATAAAAAAAATCATGTTTAATCATGAGATGATAAACAATGGTTATAATTAATTATAATTAATTTTTAAAAGTTATGTAATTATTTTTATTTTAAGTTATGTTATGTTATTATAAAAATAATTAATAATTTTAATTTTATTTTTTTAATTTTATTTTATTTTAATGTTATGTTATTATAAAAATAATTAATTACTCTGTAATTAATTATTTTGATAACAATGATTATAATAATGGATGGGCTAACCCAAATTCAACGATTAACTGGGCCAACTCGACGCCGTCGGGCTTAGAGTTGGTTTCGATAATCGATTTCGTTTATAGGCCGCGATGTCGAGCGTATGTGAAGAGACTTGAAGAGGAGGTGATTGCGCGTGCCGAGTCAGAATCACTAGGCCGAGCCCACGCGACTATGACGACAAGGAACTACGCTATTACTTCGTTTTTCTTTCCCTTTCCGTCAGCTCGCGAGGCGAAAGGCGCCGCCCATTCTGCTGCAAAACCATTTCATGGGACATGTACTTCTACTTCGCATTTGGCTACGCTGTTCAGCTTGAATTGAAGCGATGCAAGGTCGTCACGAATAAATTTCATCCTCGCTTTCGCGAATCGATCAATTTTACAACATTATTTAATTTATTTAATTTCTTAATAAAATCCCGATAAATATTTGATCATTTATTTAATTCCTAATAAAGAGATGTTCATATTTTTTAAAAAATATTAGTTTTCTTTCCAGAATTATAGAATAGGCTTGAATTTATTTTAATTTTTTTTTATTGCACAGAATACAGAAATTAGTCAAGTGCTGATTTTCTAAATACTTTGACGGCCATTCGAGAGAGTTTGTTGACCAGAATGGAGGTAAGAATAAGATTATTATTCGAGGACGTTTACGCGAAAACGAGTTAATTTATTTTTTCTTAGTAAAGATCAAGAAAGAGATGTGACGCGATCCATTTCTGTGTAACATGAGCAGACGACTTGTGACGTTTAGGAATTTCTCTGAATATGTCTTGTCACATTTCACATTTTTATTTACATTTTCGAAATTTGAGTTTATCATTTCGAATTTTTAGTATACAATTTCGAATGTTTAATTTAAAATTGTAAATTTGGAATTTGTAATATTGAATTTTTTAATTACAACATCCAATTTTGAATTTACAATTTCAAATTTTGAATACACAGTTTCAAAGATTGAATTTACAATTTCGAATTTCTAATAAAAAATGTAGTTTGTGAAATTTTAAATTTTGATCTTAAAATTTGTGAAATTTTAAATTTTGATCTTAAAATTTGTGGAATTTTAAATTTTGATCTTAAAATTTGTAAAATTTTAAATTTTGATCTTAAAATTAGTGAAATTTAAAATTTTGATCTTAAAATTAGTAAAATTTAAAATTTTGATCTTAAAATTAGTGAAATTTTAAATTTTGATCTTAAAATTTGTGAACTTTTAAATTTTGATCTTAAAATTTGTGAAATTTTTAATTTTGATCTTAAAATTTGTGAAATTTTTAATTTTGATCTTAAAATTTGTGAAATTTTAAATTTTGATCTTAAAATTTGTGAAATTAAAAATTTTGATCTTAAAATTTGTGAAATTAAAAATTTTGATCTTAAAATTTGTGAAATTTTAAATTTTGATCTTAAAATTTGTGAAATTTTAAATTTGGATCTTACAATTTGTGAAATTTTAAATTTTGATCTTAAAATTTGTGAAATTTTCAATTTTGATCTTAAAATTTGTGAAATTTTAAATTTTGATCTTAAAATTTGTGAAATTTTAAATTTTGATCTTAAAATTTGTGAAATTTTAAATTTTGATCTTAAAATTTGTTAAATTAAAAATTTTGATCTTAAAATTTGTGAAATTTTAAATTTTGATCTTAAAATGTGTGAAATTTTAAATTTTGATCTTAAAATATGTGAAATTTTAAATCTTGATCGTAAAATTTGTAATATATCAAATTTTTGTATAGTTGAATAACATGCTGTTTTTATTTTAACAAGAATAATTTTTTCGGATTTTAAGAACATATGAGTCAGAGTAGACGTCCATTAAAGTCATATTTGCTGAGTTGTGTTATTTTATGAAGTAATAAATACTTGAACTCATACACGCAGTCCAGTCATATGATTGATTCTTCTGGATTTTTGAACTAACGCTCAGAGTCCTCGTCCTTCATACACTAGACTTCCTGCTCCTTGGACATTTCTCCAATGACACTGACAACATGGCTGTAAAAGCCTTTAGACACGCTCACAACATCCTTTTGGTGCCCTCACATATACATTCTCACACTATTGGTTAATCCATCGCGGCTGTGAAGGTGTCAAGTGAAATGCTGATACAGGGTAAACCTGTTTCTCAACACTCGTGTTCTATATCGACGACAAAATTAACAGAAGATTACCGCAAAGCCGGGTTAACTGATTCGAAAATTTGTAGATACAGCAAATTTAAAAAAAATTGTCACATCCACATTTTTTTTTAACAATAAATATTTCACGAAATGAAAATACAAATACCCGGAGAGTAAATGAAAAAATCTATTCCGAATACAAATAATAAATACTCGTATTCTATATCGATGATAAAATGAACAGAAGATTAAAACAAATACGTGCAAATTAAAGCAAATATGTAAAAAATGAAATTATAACATCATTATGGAATTCGTGCATACTTTGTTTTATTCAATATTTAATAAAATGTGAAGAACGATTTTTTTGTAATTTTTGTGTATATTATTATAAATAATTTCAATATTTCAATAAATTTCAATTTAGTATATGATATTTTACGTGAGTTATAGCAAAATATGAATTTATAAAAATATTCAAAATGCTATAGAATCCGAATCCTTTTATCGATCATTACGAAATTTGCCACTTGATGAAACCAATCACGATTGGTTCGTCGATATTTTACGCGTGTTAGATCAAAACATAAATTTTTCGAAAAATTCAACATTCCATAAAAACCAAACCTATTTATAAATTCAGCCCAAATTCTTTCTTATTTGTAAAAAAAATTATTTAGCTCGATCACTACAAATTTAAAATTAAATAAAAAAATAATCTTAAGTTTGAATTTTTTTTAAACACACATACATACATTTTTTCTAAACCACTTTTCTCGACGTATCGAACCATTCTGAATGTCCTAACATGAAAACCTCGAAAAAAAAAATCGCGAAAACAAAGCTTCTTTCATGAGGAAGCAAAAGTAAAAAAAAAATTTACAAAAACAAAAAAATGATTAGTTTTCATTTACTTTTTTTCATAGAATATTTGATCGGTAATAGTGAATAATATTCACAAGCAATAGTTAAAAGGACAAAAAAATTATTAGTTTACAGTTTATTAGTTTATTGATTAGTTTAGTTTTTTAATAGAGAATAATATTTACAAGCGATAGTTAAAAGGACAAAAAAATGATTAGTTTTCACTCAGTTTTTTAATAGAGAATATTTAATCGGTATCAGTGAATAATATTCACAAGGTAGATTCACCGGAAACTCAAATTAAATGTATGCTTTCGTTTTTGCACGGACAAGTTGGTTATTACTATGCATGTAATAAACGGCCGGTTCACTAAGTAGCTCGTACAATATATGAAGAGCGTTACATATACAGTTTGTTGAGCGAACGACCCGCGCCTAGTAAATGCCCATTCCCCTTGGAAGGAAGCCGGTGCAGCGCGGGTACGACGACCGCGGAATGTACGTTTCACGTAATCCGCTGACGCTGTATTCTTTCGTCCGCCACGCAGAGCCTTCCTTCTGTTGGTTGACGAAGGAGTGCGAGAATGCCAAAGCAGGAATCGCTCTTCGATTCCTCGATGGCGCTCGCGGCAACGACACTTCATAACTATATTTATGTACGATCTTAGGAACGATCCATTGCGCAACAAATAATGTAACACGGCGATACACGGAAGGTGAATAGCTACAACAACCAGAATCGAGAACCAGCAGCTGGCGCTTGGAGGGAAACAGTGGTGGAAGACAAATCAGTTACGAGATCCTTGGCGTCTTTGAAATTCCCGGATTTTTATAATTCATCTTCACGCAATCGTTGATGTAATTTACAAGATTATTAAATTGATACTTTTTAGGTTTTTAAGATCATATTTATTCTTATAAACAATATTGTATTAAATATATATAATATTGTTTATTTTTATATATTTAATACAAATTTTATAAATTTTGTTTATTTTTATAAACAATATTGTATTAAATATATAATATTGTTTATATGTTTATTACTAATAAACTGCCGCAGCAAATTATTTGGATGACTGATTTTTTTTATTAAAAGGGTACGAATATTATTATATATTTTGTATTAAATTTATTGTTTATAAAAATAAACAATATTAAAATAAAAAATCAGTCATCCAAATAATTTGCTGCGGCAGTTTATTAGTAATAAACATATAAACAATATTGTATTAAATATGTAATATTGTTTATATGTTTATTACTAATAAACTGCCGCAGCAAATTATTTGAATGACTAATTTTTTTTATTAAAAGGGTACGAATATTTAATTTTTTGTGCCATATTAATTGACCGGAAGTTAACAAAATGTATGTTAAAAAATGTAAATTCTTTAGCAAAATATTTGTTTTTTTTTTTAACAATTAAAAAAATTAAAAGACAAGTTGACCAAAAGTTTGTAACATGATTATTTTTTTTTAAAGGTACATTTTTCGAACAAAAAAACAGAAGGATATTTGTTACAGTGTATCGCTTTATTAATTTTGGGTGCGACTTTCACTTTCTTCAAATATCGTTTATAATTCTTAACAAATATTTTGGAACAATTTATTGAATACGACCCAAATATTGATATGACAATAAAAATTATTTTCCTTTTATTAATTACATAAAAGACTGGCATTTAAAAAAAATTCTCAGACACGACTTTTTTTTATATTTCATTAAATCGATGTGTTATTTCATGTAAAAAAAAATTGTACTGGACATTGAAACAATTCTCATGATCTTCGTGTGAAGATTTGCCAGATAGAATAATTTCGCTAAGTGAGAAGAGAATCTGTGACGATCAACTTGGACAAAGTTGATCATTAATATTGTATAAGTCGTGAAAGAGACTGCGAACTGCGCATCAACGTTAAGGAGAAGGAGAAGAAGGAGGAGGAGGAGCAGTTAGTAAGAGGCACGCGGCGTATGCACAAAATTGCTACAATCAATTCGCTCGATGATGACAAGGTACTACAACAACGTTCAGGAAGGTTCCATCGTCGTTTTACACAGAATATATGCATATATGTATATATGTGTCGACACGAACGGATTATGTACGTATATATGTATATATATTCACGTATATAATCCATATATGAGTCATTCTATACCAAGTGGACCATTCAGTTGCCATCACGTCAATTTTTCTGTAGTTTGTAAGTATAATAATGGAAATTCTGTGAAATTTTGAAAAAATTTGTAATGTTCTGTCTCAATAAAAAAAATTGCTATATTGTGTCAAAAAATGGCGGACATTTTTTTTGTGCGGCTTCGGAAATTTTTATATTAAAAAGTAGATTCGAAAACTTGAATTTTATACAGGAACAAATTTTTTGTGCGATCGGTAATTTTTAATATTCAGCGAATTGAAAAAATCGAAATAAAAAAAATCGTTATTAAATTTTGGGTAAACCGCAGGTGTTAAAATTTTGAAATAATTTATGGATGTTTGTGATACTCTAAACAACTTTTGATAAAATTATGAACACTTTTTGCAACCATGCTAAATTTGGGTGTCCCACTTGGTACAGAATGCCCTATATTTTTTTATTAAAATTTTTATATTAAAAAGTTCATTCAAAAACTTCAATTTTATACAGGAACAAATTTTTTGTGCGGTCGGTAATTTTTAATATTCAGCGAATTGAAAAAATCGAAATAAAAAAAATCGTTATTAAATTTTGGGTAAATCGCAGGTGCTAAAATTCTGAAATAATTTATGGATGTTTGTGACACTCTAAACAACTTTTGAAAAAATTATGAACACTTTTTGCGAACATGATAAATTTGGGTGGTCCACTTGGTACGGAATGACCTATATTTTATATAAAAAATTTTATATTAAAAAGTACATTCAAAAACTTCAATTTTATACAGGAACAAATTTTTTGTTCGATCGGTAATTTTGGATATACAGTGAATTGAAAAAATCGAAATAAAAAAATCGTTATTAAATTTTGGGTAAACCGCAGGTGTTAAAATTTTGAAATAATTTATGGATGTTCGTGATACTCTAAACAACTTTTGAAAAAATTATGAACACTTTTTGCAACCATGCTAAATTTGGGTGTCCCACTTGGTACAAAATGCCCTATATTTTTGTATTAAAATTTTTATATTAAAAAGTTCATCCAAAAACTTCAATTTTATACAGGAACAAATTATTTGTGCGGTCGGTAATTTTTAATATTCAGCGAATTGAAAAAATCGAAATAAAAAAAATCGTTATTAAATTTTGGGTAAACCGCAGGTGCTAAAATTCTGAAATAATTTATGGACATTTGTGATACTCTAAACAACTTTTGATAAAATTATGAACACTTTTTGCGACCATGCTAATTTTGGGTGGCCCACTTGGTACGGAATGACCTATATTTTTATATTGAAATTTTTATATTAAAAAGTACATTCAAAAACTTCAATTTTATACAGGAACAAATTTTTTGTTCGATCGGTAATTTTGAATATACAGCGAATTGAAAAAATCGAAATTAAAAAAATCGTTATTAAATTTTGGGTAAACCGCAGGTGCTAAAATTCTGAAATAATTTATGGACATTTGTGATACTCTAAACAACTTTTGAAAAAATTATGAACACTTTTTGCGTCCATGCTAAATTTGGGTGGCCCACTTGGTACAGAATGCCCTATATTTTTATATTGAAATTTTTATATTAAAATGTACATTCAAAAACTTCAATTTTATACAGGAACAAATTTTTTGTTCGATCGGTAATTTTGAATATACAGTGAATTGAAAAAATCGAAATAAAAAAAATCGTTATTAAATTTTGGGTAAACCGTAGGTGCTAAAATTCTGAAATAATTTATGGACATTTGTGATACTCTAAACAACTTTTGATAAAATTATGAACACTTTTTGCGACCATGCTAATTTTGGGTGGCCCACTTGGTACGGAATGACCTATATTTTTATATTGAAATTTTTATATTAAAATATACATTCAAAAACTTCAATTTTATACAGGAACAAATTTTTTGTTCGATCGGTAATTTTGGATATTCAGCGAATTGAAAAAATCGAAATAAAAAAAATCGTTATTAAATTTTGGGTAAACCGTAGGTGCTAAAATTCTGAAATAATTTATGGATGTTTGTGATACTCTAAACAACTTTTGAAAAAATTATGAACACTTTTTGCGACCATGCTAATTTTGGGTGGCCCACTTGGTACGGAATGACCTATATTTTTATATTGAAATTTTTATATTAAAAAGTACATTCAAAAACTTCAATTTTATACAGGAACAAATTTTTTGTTCGATCGGTAATTTTGAATATACAGCGAATTGAAAAAATCGAAATAAAAAAATCGTTATTAAATTTTGGGTAAACCGCAGGTGCTAAAATTCTGAAATAATTTATGGATGTTTGTGAAACTCTAAACAACTTTTGATAAAATTATGAACACTTTTTGCGAACATGATAAATTTGTGTGGCCCACTTAGTATGGAATTGCCTGTATATGTATATGTAAGCTTTACGAGACGATGTCTGAGCGAGTCAGGAATGCATCGACGCGACGATCTATATCACCACGTTCGCTCGGATTGTTTCGCATGTGACGTAATAATACGATATGTAAGAGCTTCTGGCGATGATGTACGTAGCACGAATCATCGCAAGGACGAAGTTAAGCATCCTCGAATTTTCGAGTACATCGATCGTCGACACGCACGTTTAATTTTTTTACAAAATAAAACTCCAATAAAAGGGTCGCCCGGTGAAAATTAATAATTAAATTTGCATTTCACTGAATAATTCCTACCAAGTAAAATGTAAAGTCGTGACGTATTTAATTTGATACATTCCACACAGTTAAAATGTATTTAGTTTCAAGAATATTCAAGTGCTTTTTTTTCCATAAAATTTCCACTGGCAGAAAAATATTTTTTTCTCATAAATTCACATAAGTTGCATGCATAATTTTGTGTTTCGAAATTGAGAAAAAATATTGATTGCTGCAACCAAGAAATTGGATACCAATTCTACGAAGAAAAAAAAAATCTACTTTTTGTTAAACTTAGACAAACTTTGATCATCTTCTGGTTATGCAAAAAAAATACAAAATTAATTTGTTAAGCTAATAATGCAAGACTAAAAAATTTAACAAAAATCCCAATAACAAAAAGTTTTTTTTTGTACTTTGAATTAGTACTTAGAAGAATTAGAAGAAGTACTTTAAATTTTTTTCGTGAACTTCGATGGAACAAAAAATAAAATAATCAGAAAAAAATAATATTATGCGTTAATATTGCAGTTGAAAAAATGCTTCAAATCACTTTCAAATATTACATAAGTAAATAGCTATAAATAGCTTGTTAATTATTTATAAATGTTAGAATCATGTGTGACACATTGGCTATGGGATAGTAACATATGTAGTTTTTTTTTTAATATTAATTCGACGCCGGATGAGATGTTAGTGGCAAGTAGCAATGGAGAAGCATCAGAAGAAAGCGAAGCAAACTCGTTGGGTCAGTCGGCCGTGAGCGTCGGACGGGATCTCGAGGAAACGTAGATATAACGGTACGCGTTAAACACTATACCTCGACACCGCATATTCTAATACACGTAATTATCATCTTCCACCGAAGACGCGTGCAGAAGAGGCTAATCGTTGTTGCAATACTCAAATGCACGAAAGTCTCGGTGCATTTGAGATTGTCGTGAACATAGCAACGGAAAGTCGCGGCCTTATTTCGAGAGTGAAAGTTAATTGTAAACAATGTTTATTATACCTGGAAATGATATTTAATACACACAATCACCCAATCGGCTTACAAACGATTCTGATCTTTCGTTTTTTGTATTATAATACAATTAAATAAAAAGCCATAATTTTATATCCTTTCGAGATTTCATAAAATTATTTTTAAAATAATTATTTTCTTAATTGAAAAATGAAAAAAAAAAAAAAAAAAATGAAATATAATCATTGTTTCAATAATTTTATGAAATCTCGAAAAGATATAAAATTATGGCTTTTTATATAATTTATTAAAAATTTTATTGTCATTTTAATTGTGAATAAATAAATTCAATTTTTATTGAATAAATGTAGTTATGTTTTTTTAATATTTTTTATATTCTTTCAAGAAATTTGATTTTTTTTGTTAAAATGGAACTTGTAAAACTGTAATGTACTTTACATGATTTTTTAAAATTATTTTTTACTCCACAAAGCATAAATGGTACTTCACATTTTTCATTTATTTTCTGACACTTGAAATATTTGAATGACTTGAAATCTCTGACTTGTAATACAAACGATTCTGATCTTTCGTTTTTTGTATTATTTTTCTAATAGTTGTATGAAATCTCGAAGATACAAAATTATGGCTTTTTATATAATTTATAAAAAAAAATTATTGTATTTTTAATTGTGAATAAACAAATCAATTTTTATTGAATAAATGTAGTTATTTATTTTTTATATTTTTTATATTCTTTCAAGTAATTTGATTTTTTTAAAATGGAACTTGTAAAATTGTAATGTTCTTTACATGATTTTTTTAAATTATTTTTTACTCCACAAACCATAAAAGGTACTTCACATTTTTCATTTATTTTCTGACACTTGAAATGTCTGAATGACTTGTAATCTCTGACTTGTAATACAAACGATTCGGATCTTTCGTTTTTCGTATTATTTTTTAAATAATTTTATGAAATCTCGAAAATATAAAATTATGGCTTTTTATATAATTTATTTTAAAATTTATTGTAATTTTAATTGTGAATAAACAAATCAATTTTTATTGAATAAATGTAGTTATTTATTTTTTATATTTTTTATATTCTTTCAAGTAATTTGATTTTTTTTTTTAATGGAACTTGTAAAATTGTAATGTTCTTTACATGATTTTTTTAAATTATTTTTTACTCCACAAAGCATAAAAGGTACTTCACATTTTTCATTTATTTTCTGACACTTGAAATGTCTGAATGACTTGAAATCTCTGACTTGTAATACAAACGATTCTGATCTTTCGTTTTTTGTATTATTTTTTAAATAATTTTATGAAATCTCGAAAAGATATAAAATTATGGCTTTTTATATATTTTATTAAAAAATGTATTGTAATTTTAATTGTGAATAAACAAATCAATTTTTATTGAATAAATGTAGTTATTTATTTTTTATATTTTTTATATTCTTTCAATTTGATTTTTTTTTTTAATGGAACTTGTAAAATTGCAATGTTCTTTACATGATTTTTTTTAAATTATTTTTTACTCCACAAAGCATAAAAGGTACTTCCCATTTTTCATTTATTTTCTGACACTTGAAATGTCTAAATGACTTGTAATCTCTACCGTAGCTTTCCTACTACTTGAAGCGGCCTTTTTTATTTATAGTTTGAAAAAATCAAATGACTCGTAATTCTTCCCGTAGCTCATAATCTCTGATAAAATCGTTATTGCGGGGAATACACAGTCAGGAAAAAGTTTTATCTATTTCCACGAGTTACACGCGTCACAGCTGACGCAGTATGCCACGATAGTATTTTCCACATAATGCACAGCAATTTCACCGTTAGAAATTTGCACAGTAAAAACGACATCAAATTTTCTGTACTTTTAACAAAAAAAATTTGCCCACATGGAAGTTTTTAGAGATATTAAAAGAAAAAAACAATCAAAAGAAAATCCACATGTATTTTGTAAAAAAATTTCTATTTTCGTTTTACAAAAAAAAAAGTAAATTTTACAAATTTTTTTAGCAACTTCTAAGTTAACGAAAAAAGTTACGCATTGTACGCATTATTTTTTGTAACTCCTTATTTAAAAAAAAACCGTGAAAAAAAATGTCGTTTTGTCAAATTAACAACAAAAAAAACCCAAATATATTTTGTCAAAAATTATCTATTTTCATTTTCAGAGATTTTTTTTACATTTTCCCAACTAAATTTGTCATTGTCATTTTACAAAAAAAAAAAAAATTTAATTTTACAAATTGGTTTAGCAACTTTTAATTTTTCGAAAAAAGATTGTGCATTGTACACATTTTTTTTTGTAACTCCTTATTTAAAAAAAAAGAACCGTGAAATAAAAATGTCTTTATCTCAAATTAACAAAAAAAAAAATCCAAACATATTTGTCAAAAATTGTATATTTTCATTTGTAGAATTTTTTTTTTGTCATTGTCCCAACAACATAATTTGTCATTTTCGTTTTACATAAAAGATATAAAATTCACACATTTTTTTAAACTACTTCTAATTCTTTTTTGTAACTCCTTATTAAAAAAAAGAACCGTGAAATAAAAATGTCTTTTTCTCAAATCAACAAAAAAAAATCCAAATATATTTGTCAAAAATTGTATATTTTCATTTCTAGAATTTTTTCTTGTCATTTTCGTTTTACATAAAAGATATAAAATTCACACATTTTTTTAAAACTACTTCTAATTCTTTTTTGTAACTCCTTATTAAAAAAAAGAACCGTGAAATAAAAATGTCTTTTTCTCAAATCAACAAAAAAAAATCCAAATATATTTGTCAAAAATTGTATATTTTCATTTCTAGAATTTTTTCTTGTCATTTTCCCAACAACATAATTTGTCATTTTCATTTTACATAAAAGATATAAATTTCACAAATTTTTTTTAACTCCTAATTCTGCAAAAAAAAAACGTCGTGCATTATACCCATTATTTATTTGTAACTCCTTATTTTACGAAAGAAAAAACCGTGAAATAAAAAATGTATTTTTGTCAAAGTAATTTTCTTAAAAAAAATTGGCACTCGTAATTTACGAAATTATTTTACATAAAATTGTAAATTTCGAGAAATACGAGGACACAGAATATAGAGAACGTGCAGATTTTGTGAGACTATTGCGTCAGGCTCAAGAGCTCTCATCGTATTTCGTGGGCGTAATTCGTCGTCGCCTCTCGGTGTATTATTTTGGCACGAGTATGTAATAATCTCGTGGTTGATGCACGTAGAATATATACACATCTAGAGCAGGACGATACAGAACGTCAGTTGGCCGACTTATAACGTCCCTAATTGTAAGTGGCGCACTGGGCTTAACAATATATGTAGGTAGACTCGAAGCAAAGCCACTCACTACTGTTCGCACTGGACTCACGAGTCCAATGAGACTTAACTGTCCGAATATCCGACTTTCTTGAACTGTTTATGCGAAGGCTATTTTATGGTCTTGCTTCTTTCTTCGTCGAATTATTACCAAGGAAACACTCGTTGTTATTACAAAGATTTTACGACAGTGACCATCAACACTTAAGCTGATACCTGGTGTCGATGATGATTCTAACAATAAGTTATAAGACTCAAAACCCCATCCCGCAATTTTACGTGGAAAACCCGAAGGGGGCAAATCCTTGCTGAGAAATAATGATTTTTCGAAAACTGTAAATTGTTTTATTGCCATTTTTGTGTAGAATTTAATAGAAGTGGCGATAGCCACACTATAATAATAATAACCTAATATAATAATAATTATTATCCTTTTGAAATAATAAAAGTATTAAGCGTGTGTTAAAGCATTTGATTGTAAGAATTTATGTGCAGAAAGAGAATAATTGAAAATGTAGAATACAATTTGATGGGCAACATATGGTGGGTTACCATTATGTTGACCATTTTAGAAGTTGGTTATACAATTTTTTTTTATAGAACAAAAAATACCGGAATTTTTGTGGAACGATGCGCAAAGTTTTTGTTAACTTTCAAATCACTTTTAAGTTAAATCTAAGTTGAGATCCAAAATCCCAACCCGCAATTTTACAAGGAAAACCTGAAGCAAATCCTTGCCAAGAAATAATAATTTTTCGAAAACTATAAATCGTTTTATTGTCGTTTTTGTGTAGAATTTAATAAAAGTGGCGATAGCTGCACTATAATAATAATAATAACCGTTAACCTTTTGAAATAATAAAAGTATTAAGCGTGTGTTAAAGCATTTGATTGTAAGAATTTATGTGAAGAAGGAGAATAATTGAAAATGTAGTATACAATTTGATATGCAAAATATGGTGGGTTACCATTATGTTGACCATTTTAGAAGTTGGTTATGCAATTTGGTAGACAATTTTTTTTTATATAACGAAAAATAGCGGAAATTTTTGTGGAACGATGCGCAAAGTATTTTTTAACTTTCAAATCACTTTTAAGTTAAATCTAAGTTGAGACCCTAAACCCCATGCCGAAATTTTACAAGGAAAACCTGAAGCAAATCCTTGCCAAGAAATAATAATTTTTGGAAAACTATAAATCGTTTTATTGTCGTTTTTGTGTAGAATTTAATAAAAGTGGCGATAGCTGCACTATAATAATAATAATAACCGTTAACCTTTTGAAATAATAAAAGTATTAAGCGTGTGTTAAAGCATTTGATTGTAAGAATTTATGTGAAGAAGGAGAATAATTGAAAATGTAGTATACAATTTGATAGGCAATATATGGTGGGTTACCATTATGTTGACCATTTTAGAAGTTGGTTATACAATTTGGTAGACAATTTTTTTTTATATAACCAAAAATAGCAGAAATTTTTTTGGAACGATGTGCAAAGTATTTTTTAACTTTCAAATCACTTTTAAGTTAAATTTAAGTTGAGATCCAAAATCCCATCCCGCAATTTTACAAGGAAAACCCGAAGAAAATCCGTGCCATGAAATAATAATTTTTCGAAAACTATAAATCGTTTTATTGCCATTTTTGTGTAGAATTTAATAAAAGTGGCGATTGCTATACTATAATAATAACAACTATTATCCTTTTTTTAATAAATAAGGTATTAAGCGTGTGTTAAAGCATTTGATTGTAAGAATTTATGTGAAAAGAAATTTGTTATTAAAATCGAAATAGAATAATTGAAAATGTAGTATACAATTTGATAGGCAAAATATGGTGGGTTACCATTATATTGACTATTTTAGAAGTTGCTTATACAATTTGGTAACCATTTTTTTTACATAACGAAAAATAGCGGAAATTTTTGTGGAACGAAGCACAAAATATTTTTTAACTTTCAAATCACTTTTAGATCACTCTAAATTCAGACCCAAAACCCTATCCCGTTATTTTACCTAGAAAACCCGAAGCAAATCCTTGCCATGAAATAATAATTTTTCGAAAACTATAAAACATTTTATTGCCATTTTTGTGTAAAATTTAATAAAAGTGTCGATTATTACACTATAATAATAATAACTATTATCCTTTTTATATAAATAAATTATTAAGCATGTGTTAAAGTATTTGATTGTAAGAATTTATGTGAAGAATAAATTTGTTATTAAAATCGAAATAGAATAATTGAAAATGTAGTATAGAATTTGATAGGCAAAATATGGTGGGTTACCATTATATTGACCATTTTAGAAGTTGGTTAAACAATTTAGTAGACCATTTTTTTATATAACGAAAAATAGCGGAAATTTTTGTGGAACGAAGCACAAAATATTTTTTAACTTTCAAATCACTTTTAGATCACTCTAAATTCAGACCCAAAACCCTATCCCGTAATTTTACCTAGAAAACCCGAAGCAAATCCGTGCCATGAAATAATAATTTTTCGAAAACTATAAAACATTTTATTGCCATTTTTGTGTAAAATTTAATAAAAGTGTCGATTATTACACTATAATAATAATAATAACTATTATCCTTTTTATATAAATAAATTATTAAGCATGTGTTAAAGTATTTGATTGTAAGAATTTATGTGAAGAAGAAATTTGTTATTAAAATCGAAATAGAATAATTGAAAATGTAGTATAGAATTTGATAGGCAAAATATGGTGGGTTACCATTATATTGACCATTTTAGAAGTTGCTTATACAATTGGTAGACAATTTTTTTTTACATAACGAAAAATAGCGGAAATTTTTGTGGAACGAAGCACAAAATATTTTTTAACTTTCAAATCACTTTTAGATCACTCTAAATTCAGACCCAAAACCCTATCCCGTAATTTTACCTAGAAAACCCGAAGCAAATCCTTGCCATGAAATAATAATTTTCAAAAGCTATAAAACATTTTATTGCCATTTTTGTGTAAAATTTAATAAAAGTGTCGATTATTACACTATAATAATAATAACTATTATCCTTTTTTTAAATAAATAAGGTATTAAGCATGTGTTAAAGTATTTGATTGTAAGAATTTATGTGAAGAAGAAATTTGTTATTAAAATCGAAAGAGAATAATTAAAAATATAGTATGCAATTTTTTATCGGCAACATATAGTGTGTTACCATTATATTGACCATTTTAGAAATTGGTTATACAATTCAGTAAGCAATTTTTTTTTATATAACGAAAAATAGCGGAAATTTTTGTGGAACGATGCGCAAAGAATTTTGTAACTTTCAAAACTGCTAGAGCGATTAAAATAGAATCATATATATGCAGATTTTCATGTAACATGAACGAACTATCTGATATTGAGAAATTTATGTTATCGAGACAACAAAAAAAATGGAAACATTGACAAAATCTTCTTATCTTATCTGCTGAGAGCTCTCGTGTTTAAGCTTATTAAATATGAGTTTAATTACGGACCAGAACTTCTATTTGTAGCCAAGAGATAAAATAATACAAGCAGAACAGGAGTATAAATTAGTCGCCACCTCTTGGCTGGAATTGAGAATGAAAGAAGATTGCAATCTGTATGTCGTTTAATAAATTTATCTAAAGTGCAAAATTTCCAATCGCTTGAGTGAACACGAGCATCATTTCGCGGAAGTTTACATTATCGATCTATCGTTATCTTTATCAGTTATCTTTGTTTTAAGAAAAATATTGAAATTCTACAATGTGGGAAATTTTAACCGGATTTTTTTTGTCACTCAAAAAATTATGTCAATAATTTTTAATTTCTAATAATAACCTACAATGACTATAAAAAAAAATTATATATATCGATTAACAATGGAAAGAAAATGTGAATAGAAAATGTAAAAGTCGATCTTTTATTTAATTTTTAATGCATTATATGATTATATTTTTTTAAGAAAAATATCTTTTTTTTTTTTCTAGTTTTTATTATTGCGATTATTTTAAAAAAATACACAAACATTTTAAACATTTATATTTTTTTCATAAAAGCCGCAGATAATTGTTGCAAAATTACAACCATTAAGCAAATACGATGAATGTTTACGAAATCAAATAATTGAGGATTTATAACTCTGCTCGTATATCGAAACTCATGTTGTAATTCGCAACTCGAACATACATATCCAATTGTGATAATAAACGCAAATGCAAAAGAATGAAATAGTGAATAATTTAACGTGCATAATATATAAGACAAGAGCTATTATACAAAAATATTCCTATTTTTAAATAAATATTTAAAATGCTATTCAGTAATAAATAATACATTATGCTAAATTCAAACTTAATTATATAATCAATTCATACATATGTAAATTTTACTATACAAAATATTCAACATATGCTTATTTTTATTCTCTTGTGTAAAAAATTGGAAATTTTGTAAAATGAAAAAATTAGACATTTTAAGGTAGTTCTGTCGCTTCACCCTCACTTCGCATAAGTTTCCGAAAACTGAGAGCGAATTGCAAACACTTCTCGATGATATAAAAATCTGTAAAAAATCATGCATATTAAAGATGCTGAAAACATTAATTCGGCATAATAATAATTCCAAAATGTTATTAACAAATTGATGAAAAATAAAATTGTTTAACAAATTTTCCGACAACTTAATTTTTTTGATTCGGTAAAAATAATTTGTTCATTCTTCTGAGTACGTATGAATTTTTTCAAATTTTTTTCTTTGCTTTGAATTTTTCGATTTTTTACATGGAAAAAATCATAAAATTCAAAGCAAAGAAAAAAATTTGAAAAAATTCATACGTATTCAGAAAAATGAACGAATCATTTTCATCGAAACAAAAAAATTAGGTTGTCGGAAGATTTGTTGAACATTTTTATTTTTCATCAATTTGTTAATAACATTTTGGAATTATTATTATGTCGAAATAATGTCTTAAATATCTTAAATATGCATGATTTTTTTCAGATTTTTATATCATCAAGAAGTGTTTGTAATTCGCTCTCATTTTTTGGAAACTTATGCGAAGTGAGCGTGAAGCGACAGAACTACCTTAAAATGTTATACTTTATTTTCGTGGCTTTATTTTTACTACAAAACTACATTGATTTAGAATGTAAGATTTTATCCTCTTGTGTAAAAAATTGAAAATGTTGTAAAATTTAAAAATTAGAAATTTTAATGCTTGAAATGTTATACTTTATTTTTGTGGCTTTATTTTTACTACAAAACTACATTGATTTAGAATATAAGTTTTTATTCTCTTATGTAAAAAATAGGAAATGTTGTAAAATTTAATAATTAGAAATTTTTATGCTTAAAATGTTATACTTTATTTTTACTACAAAACTACATTGATTTAGAATATAAGTTTTTATACTCTTGTGTAAAAAATTTAAAATGTTGTAAAATTTAAAAATTAGAAATTTTAATGCTTAAAATGTTGTACTTTATTTTTGTGGCTTTATTTTTACTACAAAACTACATTGATTTAGAATGTAAGTTTTTATTCTCATGTGTAAAAAATTGGAAATGTTGTAAAATTTAATAATTAGACATTTTAATGTTTAAAATATTATACTTTATTTTTGTGGCTTTATTTTTACTACAAAACTACATTGATTTAGAATATAAGTTTTTATTCTCTTGTGTAAAAAATTGGAAATGTTGTAAAATTTATAAATTAGAAATTTTAATGCTTAAAATGTTATACTTTATTTTTGTGGCTTTATTTTTACTACAAAACTACATTGATTTAGAATATAAGTTTTTATTCTCTCGTGTAAAAAATTGAAAATGTAAAATTTAAAAATTAGAAATTTTAATGCTTAAAATATTATACGTTATTTTTGTGGTTTTATTTTTACTACAAAATTACATTGAATTTACAACCTAATATTTTAAATATAACTTATCTAATTACCTATAAAATCTTCTAGTCCAGTACATTAAACTCACTTTTTTTTATAACGGTTTAAATTGAAAGTTAACATTTTTTTAAGGTCTTGTTCGAATCATGATTGGAATAGTCGAGGACTTAACCGTTAGTCGTGTATATTTCGACGCCTAGTGGCTGAACGAAGTCGCATTCACCTCAGAGAGAACGAGGAAGAAATGCCGAGCGTCTGTTTTTTTATTCCTTTTCGTTCTTCATCGAAACTCGAGCGAATAAAGAGACACGAAATCTCCTTACGTCCGAAATCGTGCTCGAGGGTATTCGACACTTCAGTCGAAATTCTTGCCGCCGATATACACATCTCTCTTTCTCTCTATTAATCGTGTATTTAGGCCAAGGGCCACGACGAGCGTCCATAACTATATCATAGCTCTCGTTCATAGAAATATTATACACAAACGTTCATCGTCCGTACAACACGAAGAGGCGCTAAATTAAAAACAAAAGATTCTAACAAAACGACTGTTCTGTTCCTGCTTTTACTTTGTGTGTTCACCTTCGCACAATAAACAAAGCGTAAGAAAAAAAGAAAAAGTGTGTGTGAGAGGAAAAAAATGACGCGTCGTTATAACGCGTGACATTGCTTCTGCTTTCTCGCCTCTATATTTCCCAGTTTTAAACAGGAGTTGTACAATTTTTTTTTTTGGATGTTAGAAAGAATATTTTTGTTGTTATTTACGATTTTTTTTTGGCTACATACGTTAAGCATGAGGAAGAGATTATTATATATTAATAAAACGGTATTACGTTTTTATTGAATAAACGTTATGTTATTTACGATTTTTTTTGGCCCCATGCGTTAAGGATGTTCGGCTATTTCACACTAGTTAAATCAGTGCAAAATTGGCCCTGATAAACAAAGCGTAAGAAAAAAGAAAAAGTGTGTGAGAGCAAAAAAATGACGCGTCGTTATAACGCGTGACATTGCTTCTGCTTTCTCGCCTCTATATTTTCCAGTTTTAAACAGGAGCTATACAATTTTTTTTTTTGGATGTTAGAAAGAATATTTTTGTTGTTATTTACGATTTTTTTTTGGCTCCATACGTTAAGCATGAGGAAGAGATTATTATATATTAATAAAACGGTATTACGTTTTTATTAAATAAACGTTGTTATGTTGTTTACGATTTTTTTTGGCCCCATACGTTAAGGATGTTCGACTGTTTCACACTAGTTAAATCAAATTTTTATAATTGTTTCATTAAAGTTCAATGCATTAAATAATTGTAGTGGAGCGTTAATTTGTATTGAAGAATGTACACTTAACCGAGAGAAAAATGAATAGTGACGGATTTGCATAAAAATTAACTGATTAACGTTACTTAACGAAGCCCAAGTAAAAAAATTATAAAAATTCCGACATATAGATTTGGGCATATACAGTCTGTATAAACTCTATTTACAATCTATATACAATTTATACATAAGACCAACTGTGAAGTTAGGTGTATGTATAAATTGTATATAAATTTCATATAAAGCGTATATATACTATATATGCCCAATTCTATGTTTACAACTATATATATTTTTTATGTATTCTATATATAATTTTTGTACTTGGGTTGGATACATTTTCGTTCAGTTTTTTCCAAGAATAATCTATAATTTTTTGCCAATTTTGATGAATGATGGCTCATTCTCTTTTTTAAAAGATGTTCTACAAATTGACCGGCTGGATATTTGATATTATTGATCGTTTAATAATTATAGCTATTTGTTTATGAAAGTTTTATGATTTTTGTTAAACAACAGGCTATAATTATTAAACGATCGATAATATCAAATATCCAGCCGGTCAATTTGTAGAGCATCTTTCAAGAAAGAGAATGAGCCATCACTCATCAAAATTGACAAAAAATTATAGATTATTCTTGGAAAAAACTGAACGAAAATGTATCCCATTGGAAAGTAACGTTAATTAGTTAATCTGTATGTATATAAATTTCATATAAAGCGTATATATACTATATATGCCCAATTCTATGTTAAAAACTATATATATATTTTTATGTATTCTATATATAATTTTTGTACTTGGGTTGGATACATTTTCGTTCAGTTTTTTCCAAGAATAATCTATAATTTTTTGCCAATTTTGATGAATGATGGCTCATTCTCTTTTTTAAAAGATGCTCTACAAATTGACCGACTGGATATTTGATATTATTGATCGTTTAATAATTATAGCTATTTGTTTATGAAAGTTTTATGATTTTTGTTAAACAACAGGCTATAATTATTAAACGATCGATAATATCAAATATCCAGCCGGTCAATTTGTAGAGCATCTTTCAAGAAAGAGAATGAGCCATCACTCATCAAAATTGACAAAAAATTATAGATTATTCTTGGAAAAAACTGAACGAAAATGTATCCCATTGGAAAATAACGTTAATTAGTTAATCTGTATGCAAATCCAGCACTATTAATCTTCCTCTGGGTTAAGTATACATGCTTCAATTCGAACTACTCTCTAATATTGTTATTTAATGCATTAAACTTTAATGAAACAATTACCAAAATGAAACACTGATTTGATTAGCGCGAAGCAGTCGAACATCCTTAAGCATGAGGAATAGATTATTATATAAAATTAGTCCATGGTAGCCGTTTTTTTTTCCGGAAAAAATTCCCTGACTTTTCCCTGACTAATTTATCAATTTTCCCTGACCGAAATTTTAAGGACATCTACTAAAAAATGTATAACGCGAATAAAAAAAAATGTATTAGAAACAGATACGTGTTTTTGAGAAGTTATTTATTTCTCGATCAACAACGAATAGTACTTTTGAAGATATATTTTCTCTTTCAAAACATAAACGTTCTTTGGAATTATAATGCTTTAAATCCGATTAAATACTGATGTGAAGTGTAATACTTATTTTAGTAATATATAACACTTTTTAAACTTTTTTGTTGAGTGCTTCGATTTGTTCGAATAGATTTATGTTGTAATGTTTATATCAATTTTTATTTGTTTTTTTTTTCTTTTCAAATATTTTTCGGTTGTTTTTTTTCCAAGTCTTTCTTTTATGGATTTTTATTCAGTTATTGAAACTTTGGCAACAATCTACTTTTTCCCTGACTAATTTCGATATTCCCTGACTTTTCCCTGATTCACTGCTCAATTTTTTATTTCCCTGACTTTTCCCGGTTTTTTCCCGGAGTTTATTATCGGAACTTATGTATTTGGTAATACAAGTTTTATATGTAATTCGGCTAAAAAAATATACTAGAAGCGCCAGAACACAAAACGACTGTTCTGTTTTTGTTTTAACTTTGCGTTTCACCTTCGCACAATAACAGAATTTGTAAAAGAAAAGTGTGAAGAGCAAAAAAAATGACGCGTCGTTATGACAACCTACAACGCGTGACATTACTTCTGCTTTCTCGCTTCTATATTATTTATTTCCCAGTAGTTTTAAACAGCAATTATGCCATTTTTTTATGTTAGAAAGATTTTATTTTTTTTTTTTGTTATTTATGATTTTTTTAAGACCCATACGTTAAGCATGAGGAAGAAATTATTGAGTGAACGTTTCAACGCGGTCACGAAAAAGAGGGAGGGGCGTGTATGCTTTGCAGCAGGGCGGTGAATCAACCAGGCACTGAAAACCGGGCGTGCAGGACTATCAAGTCCTCGTGTAAAAACCCAAAACTTTCGTAGCATCACCGAAAAAAAAAATATATCGCTCTTTCCAAAAATCCAACATTTTAACTCACTAAAATCTAACATTTTTCCCGTAGAAATTGAAGTTTTCCACGTTAAGAAATAAATTCACATTAAAGAAATAATGTGAATCACACTAAAAAAATATCTGATTTGTTCCAATAATCTTTGATTATAATTTATAGTCACTAAAACCACATATTTTTTAAATTGGAACTCAACTCCGTTTTTCGAGATTTCAGTAAAATTTCGAGTAACATTAAGATTCTAAACTTACTAATAACTCGAAGTTTCGTAGTTTTTCAAAATTTCTTTAAGAAAATAAGTAGCAACGATGTGATAAACTACATAATGAAAAGCACTAACTAAAAATATATATTTCGATCTTTCAAAAAACTTCAGACACAACATATATTCACTAAAAACGTATATTATTAATGTAGCACAGGGGTAAAAAATTCGTTGAGAATTAAGCTTATAATAAGATTCACTAAATAATGTTAAAAAATAACAAAACTAACCTGCTGCTCTCAACGTTCGCCGTCGTCATGTCACCGTAGCTCATCATGGCACACTTCTAGACACAGCTTCTCTTGTAGTTAATTGACTCAAAAAACTATTAAGTCCGGATGTTCGATTGAATTTTCACTCGGCGTATATATTCTTCAAATTTCCTTCTCTGCTTTGGCAATCGAAGAAAATCGTTGATGTTGTTGTAACGTAAACGGGTGTGTTTCGAAATTGAAACAAAATACACACGTAGGCGAGAGAGTGAAAGACGAACAAAAAATATTGGAGAAGACCCGGTAAGCGCGGATGTACGACGATTCTACTTCTTCAGAGATCACTCGACGAATGTGATGTTTCGTTGATGCGCTGCTCGCTTAGTAGTACTTGGTTTGATGGTTGACACGGGTGTGTTCTTCTCGTAGCAAAAATCCCAGTGAAACGGCGGATTAGGACGACGGACAGACTGAGAGTCGCGCGTATGTACGTACGGTCGATCACGGACTACTTCGTACGCTAAAAGGTGGCACGACGACGACGAGTTTGAAACTTATATCAAGTGTAGAGGGAGACGCTTGTTAGGTTGCGTGGTGGGGGAACTCAATGCCCGGGAAACTCGTAGATTACGAATATATAGTCGCGCTTTACATGGAAAATCTGGGTAACGTTTAATCAGAGTTGGGCAAAATTGTAATGGAAAATAACAAAATACAAATTACTGGAAGTAATTGTATTTAATTTGAAATCCAATACAATTACAAAATGCAATTGTATTTAATTTGAAATCCAATACAATTACAAAATGCAATTGTATTTAATTTGAAATCCAATACAATTACAAAATGTAATTGTATTTAATTTGAAATCCAATACAATTGCAAAATGTAATTGTATTTAATTTGAAATCCAATACAATTGCAAAATGTAATTGTATTTAATTTGAAATCCAATACAATTGCAAAATGTAATTGTATTTAATTTGGAATCCAATACAATTGCAAAATGTAATTGTATTTAATTTGAAATCCAATACAATTACAAAATGTAATTGTATTTAATTTGAAATCCAATACAATTACAAAATGTAATTGTATTTAATTTGAAATCCAATACAATTGCAAAATGTAATTGTATTTAATTTGAAATCCAATACAATTACAAAATATAATTGTATTTAATTTGAAATCCAATACAATTGCAAAATGTAATTGTATTTATTTTGAAATCCAATTACAAAATGCAATTGTATTTAATTTGAAATCCAATACAATTACAAAATGTAATTGTATTTAATTTGAAATCCAATACAATTACAAAATGCAATTGTATTTAATTTGAAATCCAATACAATTGCAAAATGTAATTGTATTTAATTTGAAATCCAATACAATTACAAAATGTAATTGTATTTAATTTGAAATCCAATACAATTACAAAATGTAATTGTATTTAATTTGAAATCCAATACAATTACAAAATGTAATTGTATTTAATTTGAAATCCAATACAATTACAAAATGTAATTGTATTTAATTTGAAATCCAATACAATTGCAAAATGTAATTGTATTTAATTTGAAATCCAATACAATTACAAAATGTAATTGTATTTAATTTGAAATCCAATACAATTGCAAAATGTAATTGTATTTAATTTGAAATCCAATACAATTACAAAGTGTAATTGTATTTAATTTGAAATCCAATACAATTACAAAATGTAATTGTATTTAATTTGAAATCCAATACAATTACAAAATGTAATTGTATTTTATTTGAAATCCAATACAATTACAAAATGTAATTACAAAATGTAATTGTATTTATTTTGAAATCCAATACAATTACAAAATGTAATTGTATTTTATTTGAAATCCAATACAATTACAAAATGTAATTACAAAATGTAATTGTATTTATTTTGAAATCCAATACAATTACAAAATGTAATTGTATTTTATTTGAAATCCAATACAATTGCAAAATGTAATTGTATTTAATTTGAAATCCAATACAATTACAAAATGTAATTGTATTTTGTAAATACAAAATACAATACATTTTGTAAATACGTAATGTAAATACAATTACTGAAAGTAATTGTATTTAATTTGAAATCCAATACAATTACAGAAAGTAATTGTATTTAATTTGAAATCCAATACAATTACTGAAAGTAATTGTATTTAATTTGAAATCCAATACAATTACTGAAAGTAATTGTATTTAATTTGAAATCCAATACAATTACTGAAAGTAATTGTATTTAATTTGAAATCCAATACAATTACTTTCAGTAATTGTATTTAATTTGAAATCCAATACAACTGCTGAAAGTAATTGTATTTAATTTGAAATCCAATACAATTACTTTCAGTAATTGTATTTAATTTGAAATCCAATACAATTACTGAAGGTAATTGTAATTAAAGCAGTAATTTCTGAACTAAGTAATTTTTGCTGCCCAACTCTGCATTTAATTGTACATTGTTATCATTTCTATTTATTCGGACTTTGAACAAATTCAATCGTTGTTATTTAATTTCCTTTTTATAATATTTTATATTGCATTTACTACTATTATTTATTATTATATTTCGAAAAAATTCTATGAAATTGATAAATTTTTTATTTTCACTAAATAAGCTGAAATTATTAGACGTTATAAGCATAAATTATTAGACGTCTAATATAAATTAGACGTTAATGTTAATTGTACAAAGAAGTCACCAGTGCCATCAGATTTACCTTTTTTATTTTACTTTTTTACTCTCGAAAATCTATAATCCCTCTGTGGCGATTATTTGATAGAATTTTATAAAAAATTTTAAGTATTTTGTAAATTGTACAGGATAGTAAAAAAAAACCCCGTTTTTTTTTCGAAAAAAATATTTCTGCTTATTTTGTGGAAAAATAAAAATTATTATTTTGATAATCCCTGGTAAAAATAAATTATAGAGACTGATAATATTATTACTATTACAGATTTAATTAAAAAATCTATCATAATGAATCTTGAATATGATAAATATTTGAATCCAAAGATGAAACTTTGTTTTTTCATGAAACATGTAATATTATTAATATTATTCCTACGATCGTATATTTTTATTATTAAATTTAATACAAAAATTATATTATTTATAATAATATTATAGAATATGGCAGAAACATATAGAATTTCGATCATAAATGTATGGTAGTATTTCGTAAATTCGCAAACCAAAGTCCGTATTCGGAACGATAGGATTTTTTAATATCATTTTCCATTATTTATTATTGCCAGGGAATAGTATAGCAAATTACGTCTCAATATTTTAATCATCGTCGACTTCAGACATTATTTCGGCACTGATGTACTTTGGACCATTATCATTTATTTTATTTTTGTTTGATTTATTGCAGCAAAACATTGCAGCGTACATATTTCAAAATGGCAATGATTGGGCTAATTTCACATTTTTTTATTTTTCGGATTGCATATTAAATTTGAAAACTTACAGAAAGATTTTGGATATTTGACGAATTTGCTAATATTTTTTTAAGAATTATTACAAGTGACTGAAGAAATTTGTAGACTACTGTTTATTTATCATTATTATCGTACGCAGATTGCACGATAATTTCCATTATGATGCAAATTTTGAGAATTCATTTTATTCCTACCATGACAGCCAATAGCGCGATTATTCTCTCTTTTTCTTCATAAATTCGAAATGTTAGCACGTTAGATATTGAGAATAGTGCAGTTTATTCGAACGATTTCGTCTGTACCAAAACGGTAGTTTATCAGTGACAAACTATAAAGCATTTGCAAATACATTTAATATGATTTATTTATTCATTATACTCATTATTTTGATAAGTACGATAATTCTGGTCCATTTAGGTTCAGTTTGCTTCAGATTGTGAACACTGATATAAATTACAATTTAGCATTTCCGATGTGCATTAAAAAAAATGCGGCATATAAAATTCATTACAAGCTGAAATTATTATTTTTTTTAATTTGAGGAACTGTTTCATTGTTCCGTAAAATTACGAGATAACTAAGACGTTAATGTTAATTGTACAAAGAAGTCACCAGTGGCATCGGATTTACCGATTTTATTTTACATTTTTACTCTGAAAAATCGATAATCCCTCTGCGGTGATTATTTGATAGAAATTTGAAAAAATTTTATAAATATTTTGTAAATTGTACAGAGTAGTAAAAAATTATTAGGATTTCTGATGTGCATTTAAAAAAATGCGGCATATAAAATTCATTACAAGCTGAAATTTTTTTTTTTTAATTTGAGAAGCTGTTTCATTGTTTCGTAAAATTACGAGATTACTAAGACGTTAATGTTAATTGTACAAAGAAGTCACCAGTGGCATCGGATTTACCTTTTTTATTTTACATTTTTACTCTGAAAAATCGATAATCCCTCTGCGGTGATTATTTGATAGAATTTTGAAAAAATTTTATAAGTATTTAGTAAATTGCACAGTAAAAAAGTATTAGGATTTCCGATGTGCATTAAAAAAATGCGGCATATAAAATTCATTATAAGCTGAAATTATTTTTTTTTTTAATTTGAGGAACTGTTTCATTTTTCCGTAAAATTACGAGATAACTAAGACGTTAATGTTAATTGTACAAAGAAGTCACCAGTGGCATCGGATTTACCTTTTTATATTTTACATTTTTACTCTGAAAAATCGATAATCCCTCTGCGATGATTATTTGATAGAATTTTGAAAAAATTTTATAAGTATTTTGTAAATTGCACAGAGTAGTAAAAAAGTATTAGGATTTCCGATGTGCATTAAAAAAATGCGGCATATAAAATTCATTACAAGCTGAAATTTTTTTTTTTTTAATTTGAGGAACTGTTTCATTGTTTCGTAAAATTACGAGATTACTAAGACGTTAATGTTAATTGTACAAAGAAGTCACCAGTGACATCGGATTTACCTTTTTATATTTTACTTTTTTACTCTGAAAAATCGATAATCCCTCTGCGATGATTATTTGATAGAATTTTGAAAAAATTTTATAAGTATTTTGTAAATTGCACAGAGTAGTAAAAAAGTATTAGGATTTCCGATGTGCATTAAAAAAATGCGGCATATAAAATTCATTACAAGCTGAAATTTTTTTTTTTTAATTTGAGAAGCTGTTTCATTGTTCCGTAAAATTACGAGATTACTAAGACGTTAATGTTAATTGTACAAAGAAGTCACCAGTGGCATTGGATTTACCTTTTTTATTTTACATTTTTACTCTGAAAAATCGATAATCCCTCTGCGATGATTATTTGATAGAATTTTGAAAAAATTTTATAAGTATTTTGTAAATTGCACAGAGTAGTAAAAAAGTATTAGGATTTCCGATGTGGATTAAAAAAATGCAGCATATAAAATTCATTACAAGCTGAAATTTTTTTTTTTTTTAATGCGAGGAACTGTTTCATTGTTTCGGAAAATTACGAGATTACTAAGACGTTAATGTTAATTGTACAGCGAAATCACCAGTGGCATCGGATTTACCTTTTTTATTTTACATTTTTACTCTGAAAAATCGATAATCCCTCTGCGGTGATTATTTGATAGAAATTTGAAAAAATTTTATAAATATTTTGTAAATTGTACAGAGTAGTAAAAAATTATTAGGATTTCTGATGTGCATTTAAAAAAATGCGGCATATTAAATTCATTACAAGCTGAAATTTTTTTTTTTTTTTATTTGAGGAACTGTTTCATTGTTTCGGAAAATTACGAGATTACTAAGACGCTAATGTTAATTGTACAAAGAAGTCACGAGTGGCATCGGATTTGCTTTTTATATTTTACATTTTTACTCTGAAAAATCGATAATCCCTCTGTGGTGATTATTTGATAGAATTTTGAAAAAATTTTATAAGTATTTTGTAAATTATACAGTAGTAGTAAAAAAATTAGATAAATAAACATGTTGTGAATTCGCTTTTTCTATTTTGTTATTCCGTTATTTCGTTATTATTAGACCGTTTTCGAAAGTAAATTTGATAACGTATATTATTAAAAATAATTCAACATTCCATAAAATCACAAATTTCATACAGTTTGTCACTAAATTATAAATATATAATGGCTGAATATTGTTTCATTTATATACAAAATTTGAGCTCGCTATTTCAAGTTTTGCAAAAGTTACAATAGAGCGATAATGTCAATTTTTTGAAAAATTCAAAATTCCATAAAATCTAAACCACTTTACCGATTCGAGCCAAATTCAATACCAAACAGCATTGAGTGCACCTACTCTTATAACCAACTATTTAGCAAAACAGACTAAATTTTACGAAAGTTAGAGCGACCACGTCCTTTTTTAAAAAAATTCAAAACGGCATAAAATCGAAATTTTCGCACAGATTTTGTCGAAAATTGGTACAGTTGAAGAGGGTCTGCTGCTACACTAGTGTGCCAAATTTGAGCACGATATACAAAACCGTTCTTGAGTTATCGGCGTTCGAATTTTCGGAGTTGTATACACACACACACACATACATACATACGGACATTTTTTCTAGATCACTTTTCTGGACGTTTTGAACAATTCTAAGTGTCCTGACATAAAAATCTCGAAAATTTTCTTTTTCATGAAAACAAAGCTTCCTCTATGAGGAAGCAAAAGCATTAGCATTTCCGATGTGCATTAAAAAAAATGCGGCGTATAAAATTCGTTTGGCATTCTGCCGCTGCGCGGTTTAGTTCTCCAAAAGACCGAATGGCGCTGCGGTAGCTCTGGCGTCAAGCGTCAGTATCGTCAGTATCGATGTTCTATGGCGGGCAATGCGTGCGCTCACTGTCGGCGATTCTTATGCGTTCTGCTATGTGAATACATATATATATATATGCATGTATACACGATGTCGTGGGTATAGTATGGGGAACACGCGAGGTCTCCCCACCACCAGGTGCTAGAATAGTCGTACCATAATCCTCGAAAGCCGATTGGCTGGCCAGAAACACGCCAGCCGCAGCGAGCCAGACCACGCCACTCGGTACCTCGCTCGATCGTAATTACCGCGGCGACGACTAGCGCGGCGTACTTACAGGTGCGCACAACTGGGTTGCCGGGATAGCCGCTAGCCACTTCGCTTTCCTTAGAGCGTTTTAGTTGTAGTAGTGTTTGGTAGTGTTTCTCTCGGATGCGAGAGGAGCCTACGCTGCGGTTTTTCAGTTCAATTGCTGCTGCTGCTGCTGCTGGTGCTTGCAGTGAGTGCACTTGCACTCACTGATGGCGGCACATTTGAGCCGCCAATGCACTCGGCTTTGCAAAACGTCGTGACACTGCGATGCATAGGTACAGAAATACGGTATGTATGTAGGTAAGTATGTTGTGTATGTTGGTAGGTTATGTGTGTACTCTTTACTGGGTGCATTCGGTATGTGTGCCTATGCCAAATTGCGTTATAGACTACTACGCTATTGGCGTGAATTGCACAAAGCTACAGAACGTATATATATGCGATGAGCTAGGCAAATGAGAAGGAACGATGATGGCGTTGTAAGTTTTAGAGGGATTGACCGTGTGCCAAATTTACGCGGAATTGAGATTGGATGAATCGCCGCCTGGCAATGGTTTTCGTTTTTTTTTTTTTTTCAGCGGGCTCTAATGCGTTTCTCTTGAATTTTTGAGAGTTCGGAGAATTTTTGGAGGATGAACGTTAATTACTAGATCCAATGCGAGTTTATTGTTTGAACTTATCCCTGGTACAAATATATTATAGAGATCGATAGAATTTGAACGGGATTTAATCGTATGTTATCTTCTCTATCTATTCTATATCTATTATTAGAATCGTTGTTATTAGTTTCCTTTAGTTTTCATTTTCTATTGGTTAAATACGATAGATATGTTATCGGGATTGATAATTTTTTTTGAACTGATTTTTTAATAAATTCTTAGACCTCTTATTATCCAGAATCAATGCTCTTATTAGTATCTTGATATGCTTAATTATTTATTACATTTTTTCTCGTATCGCGAAGTACTCAAATACGGATAAAATAAAACTTTCGGTAAGGAATGTATACGTGAAGCATTCTTAAAGAGTTAATTAACATAAATAATTTAGTAAGAAAGATGCTAAAAAACTGCTCAATTTACTGTTGTTACTCATAAGTACGTGAAGCGACTTATATATTATTGATGTATATTGTCTTACAAGAACGAGTTTGGATGGAATAGTTAGGCAATCTATCAGAAAGATGGAAGCTCTTCCATATGGCAATTTCTATAAAACAGGTTTTTCGATTGTTTTCCTGTTACTTTTATAAAAATTAGAATAAGATACTGCATACCATTAAACTGTTAACTACTAGATCATAAGGATTATATCCAAAATAACATAAGTGAAGGTTAAGCGGCAGCAGGTACTTCAAATTAAAACCATTGTAAACACATATGTATGTATGTATATCTATTTGTTATCTGTTAATAAATATATTTTGAGTTTTGAGTTTTGAGTCTATCAGAGATCATGAAAGTTAAGCAGCTTGGGCCGCGGTCACTACAACGATGGGTGACCAGAAAAAAAATGTAAGGTAAACGTACCAATGGCGGGACGTTTAAGGCGATGTCTGTTTTGTATGCAAATTTCCGCATGCATATATTAATTATTTTGCAAATGGTGGTAACGAATTGCAAGATTAGAGTTTCTAGTTTCCAAAAACTATACAATAACAATATTTCTGATTGTTTGATAAATAGTTATTGATTAAAACGCTGAAAAATGCAGATGTACCAGCGCCGGGACGGGTATTTTTGTGCATGTCCCGCTGCCGGGACACCAAATGTGCGTATCGGTGGACATCTACAAATTTTAATGCATCTGCTTGAAAAGAAATGCCAAACAATGTGCGGTTCACATATTTACACCTATGATGCAATAAATAAAACATATATGTTTATAAAATACATATATATATTTTAGTAAATTATGAATAAAGTTTTTGCTACCGCATAACCCAACATCCGCGTCAAAATGTCAATCGTGCGATTGTGTCCCGGCTCTGGGTCGCAGCGAGATTGCTCACTACTTGCCCCAGTCGCGAAACATACGTTGGACAGTGGTGCCAACGTATATTCGGTCAGCTCCAATAACGGGACACAAAAATTACGAGTTTTAAGATATTGTACGTAACATTTGACAGTGTAATCTTAAACTTTAAGAATTTCTGAATTTGAAATACCTATGGAAAGTCTCGAACGAACTATAATCTCCGGGGTACATATTAATGATTATTCGGCTCTCCTTAGCTAACTGGTTTAGGGATTTGCTGAAAAAGCTCGAACACCATAGATCCGCTAATATACTTATTATTTACATTTTCAATTTACGATGAAAAACATGAAATCTTTTCACGTATGTTAATTAAATATAACAGATACAATTGGAAGAGTTATTTTTTAATATTTTATCCATTAAACTCTTAGTATCTACAAATATCCCTTTAGTGTCCCTCAATTGGGTCCTGTCCCACCATTGGTACGTTTACCTTAATTATCCGGTCGATTTTTTTTTTTTGCTTGGAATAGTGCATCATGGGTATATACGTACAATCGTATATTTATATTATTAAATTTAATACAAAAATTATATTATTTATAACAATATTATAGGATATGGACGAAACATATAGGATTTCGATCGTAAATTTATGATAGTACATTTACTTTAATTTTGCAGTAAAAGTACATAAATTTTAATAATATGCTTTAATTTTACTGGAAAAGTACATGAATTTTATACCACAATTGTATATTAAATTTCGATGACGAGTTTATGAATAAAAACGTCCAATTTTTTCTAACAGTGTAGAAACGCCAGCACGAAAAGATGTTGCGTGATTTTTGGAGAAAAAACATTTGCAGCGAAAAAAACTAAATAGCCTATTGAATTTACGATATTTTTATTTTGGCAGAAAACTAATTTTTTTTGCATGACCATTATTTTCTATTTACTACGTGTAGCAAGCCATACGTCGTGAAATATTGTATTTTTCGATGGCTCATTACTATAGAATATTTTTCAAAAAATATCCGTGGTAAAAATAAATGATACAAAATCCTATAGTTCCAAAGACGGGCTTTGGTTCGCGAATTTACGAAGTACTATTGTAAATTTACGATCGATATCCTATGTTTCTTCCAAATCCTAGAATATTATTATAAATAACATAAGTTTTGTATTAAATTTAATAATAAAAATATACGATCGTACGCGTAATATTAATAATATTACATTTTTCATTAAAAAAATGTTTCATCCACAATCCTTTGGATTCAAATATTTATCATATTCAAGATTCATTATGATAGACTTCTTATAGCTGTGAAACGATGAGAAGAGAAGCGAGTCAATGAGTATAAAATTAATGTATAAATGATAGAAAACTGTTTCATTTATATCAGGATTTTACGAGAGATTATGGTAAGTCTATAAGTCTAAGCACATACAATAAAAAGAAAATATTATTATTACAAAATAAATGTTGATTACTATAGCCAAGATAGATTATGTCATAAGAATTATTCACACGCAATATAAGTTGAATATTGATTAGCTTTGATGGCAGATTATTTGATTTTAGATTAACTTAAGGATACTAATAAAAATGCTGCGGTAACGAAGTTATCAGTAACGTAAATTTTATTAAACACAACAATTTTTCCGCGCTAGTTTACATTCAAATAAAGATTGAGTTAAACTGTTACAAGGTTTAAAATAAAAACAAAATGTTATTATTACAAAATAAATTTTATTATTATTGCCAATATAGATTTAATCATAGAAATTATTCACAAGCAATATTTTGTTGAATTTCGATTAGCTTTGATAGCAGATTATTTAATTTTAGATTAACTTAAGATTACTAATAAAAATGCTGCGGTAGCGAAGTTATCAGTTACGTAAATTTTATTAAACACAACAATTTTTCCGCGCTAGTTTACATTCAAATAAAGATTGAGTTAAATTGTTACGTTTAAAATAAAAACAAAATGTTATTGCTACAAAATAAATTGTATTATTATTGGCAATATAGATTTAATCATAGAAATTATTCTCAGGCAATATTTTGTTGAATTTCGATTAGCTTTGATAGCAGATTATTCGATTTTACATTAACTTAAGAGTACTAATAAAAATTCTGCGGAAACGAAATTATCAGTAACGTAAGTTTTATTAAACACAACAATTTTTCCGCGCTAGTTTAAATTCAAATAAAGATTGAGTTAAACTGTTACAACGTTTAAAATAAAAACAAAATGTTATTATTACAAAAAATAAATTGCATTATAATTGCCAATATAGATTTAATCATAGAAATTATTCTAAAGCAATATTTTGTTGAATTTCGATTAGTTTTGATAGCAGATTATTTGATTTTAGATTAATTTAAGAATACTAATAAAAATTCTGCGTTAACGAAGTTATCAGTAACGTACATTATGTTAAAATTTTTCTGCGATAGTTTACATTCAAATAAAGATTAAGTTAAATTCTTAAAACGTTTAAAATAAAAACAAAATATTATTGTTACAAAATAAATGGTATTATAATTGCCAATATAGATTTGATCATAGAAATTATTCACAAGCAATATTTTGTTGAATTAGCTTTGATAGTAGATTATTTGATTTTAGATTAACTTAAGCATAGAAGTTATTAGTAACATACATTTTGTTAAACACAACAATTTTTCTGCGCTAGTTTACATTCAAATAAAAATTAAGTTAAATTCTTAAGACGTTGAAAATAAAAACAAAATGTTATTGCTACAAAACAAATTTTATTATTATTACCAATATCGATTTTATCATAAAAATTATTCACAAGCAATATTTTGTTGAATACCGATTAGCTTTTTTAGCAGATTATTTGATTTTAGATTAACTTAAGAATACTAATAAAAATACTGCGGTAACGAAGTTATCAATAACGTATATTTTGTTAAACACAACAATTTTTCTGCGCTAGTTTATATTCAAATAAAGAGTAAGTTAAATTTTTAAAACGTTGAAAATCAAAACAAAATGTTATTGCTACAAAATAAATTTTATTATTATTACCAATATCGATTTTATCATAAGAATTATTCACACGCAATATTTTGTTGAATATCGATTAGCTTTAGTAGCAGATTAAATCACTTTTGTTTTATTAGTTTCGCTCTCGACACACCCTGCGAAAAGAGCTGCGATAAGTTATTGCTAATTTCTCAAAACACTATCGGCAATATTCCACATAGCATGTAGATAGTCTCTTAACACGCGTGCGATTATATTTGCGTAACGTACAAAGTCGCTCTTACAGGCAGAGCCTTATCTATGCTTCCTCAAAGAAACTTTGCAGATGATGGAATTGTCGACTTGGCAATACTCGACTCCTATTTATAAAAAATCTTTGGACCCCCTGCGATCATCGTCATTACTGATAACAGCAGAAAAATATAAACTATAGTCGCGGGGGTCTCGCAAACATTAAAGATTGCATCATTATCAAGTATGGAAATACTGGAATGATATTTATTACCATTATTATCATATATACAAAATAAAACGACTAGATAGTAATTCAACAGTACAAATTTATGCCTGTTAAGAATCACCATTTTAAATTACGAATAAAAAATGTCATTTCTCTTCCAAAGTAATCGCAATATAATATACGCCTATTACTTAAAAAAAAAAAGGATGCAAAGTAGAACCTTGCACATTGCTTCCTCATTATTTTTTGCTTTTTACAAAGCTACCTCTATGAGGAAGTATGTTATTTAATTTTGGCTTCCTCATAGAGGAAGCTTTGTAAAAAGCGGAAAATAATGAGGAAGCAATGTGCAAGGTTCTACTTTGCATCCTTGTTTTTATATTGGCGAAAAGTGTTTGCAATTCCCTCCCATTTTTCGAAAACTTATTTCACCTCAGCTTAATGCGCTAGGACTACCTTAATCGAAATAACGAAAACGGAGTTTATCCTCCTCTTTTGTGTAAATTTTCATCTCGATTCGTCACGCCGTTCGAGAGTTATGAGCAATTATATTTTGGGACAAGCGGTCATTATAAATTTAAAAAAATAAAAATTGTATATGAGGCAATGTGTAAAGTTCTACTTTGCATTCTTATTTCCATTGAGTACAAACTTTTGTCTCGCATTATCAACTTTTGCTGATGCTAGAGCGAAAATCGTTTTTTTTTGTAAATTTCAAAATGTCGTAAAATCTGAACCACTTTACCGATCATCGTCAAATTTGGTACGTGGCATAGCTGCATGTTCCTTTTCGTCTGTAAAACATTTCGGTTAAATTGGTGAAATTCGACGTGATTTATAAAAAAAAATGATTTTTTTCGAAAAATTCAAACATCTATAAAATCTGAACCGCTTTACCGATTTCCCCCAAATGCAATGCCAAACAACAATGAACGTATATTTATTTATAAACAACTATTTAGCAAAATCGTCTAATTTTTACGAAAGTTAGAGCGACCACGCTCTTTTTTTAAAAAATTAAAAGTACCATAAAATCAAAATGGCTGATTTATTTTTTTTCAAAAATCTCAACATTCAAAGCGGGGCAATTACACCACTTGCGTGCCAAATTTGAGCCATATCGCTCTAACGGTTACTGAGTAATAGTTCATCGAATTTTTGGAGCCCAAGACACACACATACATACGGAAATTTTTTCATACTGGCATGAAAATCTCGAAAAAAAAAAATTTCATGAAAATAAAGCTTCCTCTATGAGGAAGCAATAATATTAGAATATCGACATCAATTTAATTTAAAAAATGACGTATTTTTGAGAAATAAAAGTAGTAATGTCAGAAAACTAATTTTCGTAAACAAGTGTTTGCGAAAAGTGCACTTTTCAAAACAGGGGACTGAAAAGTGCACTTTTCAAAACAGGGGACTGAAAAGTGCACTTTTCAAAACAGGGGACTGAAAAGTGCACTTTTCAAAACAGGGGACTGAAAAGTGCACTTTTCAAAACAGGGGACTGAAAAGTAATTTTGTAACCGTTTTAATACAGCTGTTCAAAAAAATAGTAATAAGTAAATAAAATTAAAAAAAACAAACTAACAATAATAATTTGTTGTATTGACAAAAATTTCAAGTGAAAGACTGCGAATATTCTACAAATTTCACTACAATAAAAATGATGCTGGAAAAAAAGTTGAGCTCTGTTGTACCTAGTGCGTGTTTTTTTTTCACCGCTGGAATAATTATTTGTCGATGCTGCCATCTCTTGTACCTTTTGCGGACGTTCTAACAGAGGTGCACTTGTTAGTGTGCAATTGACATATTTAAATTCCAATGCTACTTGAAAGGTTGCATAAACTGCATTTTATAATACGTAATAGAAAGAATTTGCAATACACTTTTATGTTATATAATACCAAGGTCTCGGTCATTCTACGATAGCACTTGATGAATGCTAAATTATACTTAACAATGCAAATAGTCTACGGAAGTTCAATTATCGAGAGACTTTCTATATTAACTTCTTATCCATTCGCAATTTAGCGAAAATAAACAATTCTGTTACAAAGTGAACAACCCTATTACAATTAATTATAATAAAGCTATTTATTATAACAACTTTAAAATGTAAAATGTATTTATCTAATTTACTTAATTTGCTAAAGCCAAACATCTCGTTTTATTTACTAAAAAGAAATATCATTGATTCAATAACAATTCTATCAAATCTTTTACATGGCTACCAAAACATATGTTGTAATTTAAACTCTACTTATAATTCTTACAAGTTCTTAAAGAGAGAACAGAAACTGTAAACAGTAACACATCATTTCGGCAATCTTTTGCTTTGTTTTCGTAAAAAATTCTTTTTTTTCGAGATTTTCATGTCAGGACTGTCAGAATGGTCCAAAACGTTCAGAAAAGTGGTTTCGAAAAAATGTCCAGATGTCTGTATGTATGTGTGTGTGTGTTTAAAATTCAAACCGCTGTATCTCGAAAACGGCTTTAACAATCAAGCTGAAATTTGGCACGCTGGTAGAGGAGCAACGCCCCTTCCTATGTATACATTTTCGAAAAAATTGAAAAGAAAATTCAGATTTTATAAACCTTTCAATTTTTCGAAAAATGTCTGTATGTTCTCTAGTTTCCGCAATTTTTCGGCTAATGAGCTAAATAGTTCTGGACAAATAGAGAAATGAAAAATGAAGGTCGGTATTGAATTTGAGCGAAATCCATAAAGCGGTTTAGATTTTATAAAATTTTTAATTTTCGAAAAAATTTTGTTTTCGTTCTTATTCAAGTTAAGTTCGACCAAACCTGCTCAAATCTTTTGCAAGATATAATTAACATCCAGTTGTAGTAGATATCGAATTTGGTGAAGATTGGTAAAGATTGGTTCAGATTTTATAAGACATTGAATTTTTCAAAAAATCTCTGTATGTTCTGTAGCTGCCACAATTTTTTAGATAATGAGCTTAAACAGTTTTTGACGAATAAAGCAATGAAAAATGACGATCGGTATTGAATTTAAGCGAAATACATAAAGCGGTTTAGATTTTATAGAATTTTGAATTTATGAAAATTTTTGTTTTCGTACTTCTTTAATTTGTATTTAAAATAAGGATGCAAAGTAGAAATTTGCACATTGCTTGGTCAATAATTTTTATCTTTCGCAAAGCTTCCTCTATGAGGAAGCCAAAAATAAAATAAAGAAATTTTGATGCAATGTGTAAAGTTCTACTTTGCATCCTTATTTATTATTGTTTTAATCTGTCACGAAATTGTCGTAATTATAAAAATCTTTAAATGACAATATAAATGTTGAAACAGCAATTGCTACATATATTTGTGCAGACTCAATAGTTGTTTGTCATTTCTGATTGTATATTTCCAATACAAACAATCATAATTATTAGCTCCGGATAAAAATGGCCAGAATTTTGATTAAATGTTTAAAAATATAAAAACGCAAAAAAAGTTGACGTTGGTGCATATATCACAATTATTGTATTTAGTTATTTTAATACATAAACTAAAATTATATTATTTGCATTTAGATAACGCAACACGTCGTAGAATGTTCTTGAGTTTAATGAACCAATGAACTTTGAATCATTGCGTCTCTGCCGTTCAGCGTGGCAGTGAATGCGAGCGAAATCTATTGCAGGAAGCGAGCTATAGAGTCCATATCTGGATCGTACTGTCATCATGAGCTCAGATTGTAATTCTTGTGTTCTCATTGCAGGTGCGGACAGCATACTTCATATAGTCAAAGCGCCACTGGAACATGTTACATATAGACAGTGTGTTAAACAATACGTCATGAGGAAAACGGTGGTATACGCATTAAAAACTAAATTTGGAATTTTTGTACTTTTAACAAAAAATTTCCACGAACAAAAGTGGACAGTTTAGAAAAAAATATATATATATCCATTTTCTAGTTAAACAAATAGCTTTTGTACTTTTTATAAAGCTAAAAAAGTAAACAAAAATTTTTATTAAAAATTTTGGTTTATTTCTAGCTTAAAACATTATTCTTCATTTTTATTTCTTGTAGAAGTTAATTGATTAAATTTTTTGCTCAATTTCTAACAGTGAAACTAAAAATGAACCCAAATTTTCAGAATTTTGGTCAAACTCCATTTTAACAAATTATTATTTTTTGTAAAATTACGAATTAATCAAAATAGAACAGAACATTTTTGTTCCAATAGCAAATTATTTTTGCGAAATTATTTTTATTTTAAATTATTTTTAATTTTTAATTATTTTATTTTAAATTATTTTGAATTTTTAATTATTTTTGTGCTATTTCTTTTTAAAGGTAGAAAATTATAAAAAATTTACTGAAAAATTAGAATAAAAGTTTCTGTAGACGTTCGAGGAAAACATTTTCTTAAAAAATAGAAAGAAAATTTTTTAATTTCGTGCTTTTGAATCTCAAATACGACTTTGAATTGCACGCATTTATTCGCGTGGGAATGAAGCGCATTGGGATCATCACGTGCAAACGAATTTCAATTGGTATTGAGGTATATGGTACGATACAATAATTGTTCGACTGTCTGCTGGCAATCGATTGCCATTGCTAGCAGCGACACTCATGTACGTGCCGCGTGATACACTTTTTTTATTTTAAATTGACGCCACATTTCATCTATCTATACATCGAAAGATCTGAGATCTATCGATGGTAATTGATCTTAAGGTGCGCAGTAAAGAATTACATATTTATATCACACGGTTAAAGAAGTTTATTGCAAAATAAATTATATGCGTTCCAAGAAGAAGTTTTTGTTTTTGAACGGGTATATTAAATAACAAAAGTAAGAATAAAGAAAAAGCAAAGTATTCATATTGAAAACTTTAAAAAAGTAGAACTTTGCAAATTGCTTCCTCATTATTGTTGGATTTTTACAAATCTTCCTCTAGGAGGAAGTATGTTAATCTATTTTGGCTTCCTCATAGAGGAAGTTTTGTAAAAATCCAACAATAATGAGGAAGCAATTTGCAAAGTTCTACTTTGCAGCCTTGTTTTAAAAAAATTTAAATAGCATTATTTTTGAACCCCTTGACAGATACTCGCCAGATTTGAACTGGTGTTTAGTTTACCCACACTCTACTTGTGGACCAAATTTGGGCCCGAAATCTTAAAAATTGCGGAAGTTAGAGCACGAACAAAAAATTCAAAATGCCATCAATTTTTAACTCCTTAACGGATTGACGCCAAATTTACTCCCAAACTTTATTTAATAAGAGTCTACTTGTGGACTTAATTTGAGCCCGATATCTTAAAAATTGCGAAAGTTAGAGCACGAACAAAAAATATCAAAAAATTAAAAAATGCCATAAATTGTGAACCCCTTAACGGATTGACACCAAATTTAATCCCAAATATTATTTGATAACAGTCCACTTCTGGTCCAAATTTGAGCCTGATATTATAAAAATTGCGGGAGTTAGAGCCCGAGCTGACAGTCTCCAAAAAATTCAAAATGCCATAAATTTTGAACACCTTGACGGATTAATTCTAAATTCAATCCCATGCCTTGTTTAACGACAGTTAACTCGTGGTTCAAATTTGAGCCCAATATCTTAAAAATTGCGATGGCTATTGTGCTAACAATAAATGTTGCACATACGCACACACACACACACATTTCGTACAAACCATTTTTCTCGACGTTTTAGACCATTTTAAGTATTCTGACATAAAAATCCCGAAAAAAAATTTTTTCACGAAAACAAAGCTTCCTCTGTGAGGAAGCAATTGGAAAAATTTTAAAGCACTGCAATTTTATATCATATTTGTATTAAATTGGATAAACCAGTACACGAATCGAAATTTCTAAATCATTCTCAACATTATTTTACAACAAATATTTTACTGAACTGACGGAAATTCAAGTACGAAAAAAATGGTAACTTGATTTTTTTTTCACATGCAATTTACAATTGGGAATCGTCGGTTCAGCTATAGATATTAAAAAACCTTTTTTCGCCCTCTAAATATTTATTGCCCATGCTGAAAATTTTTCAATACTTTCCGAAAATGGCTTTAAAAGTTATAGAATAGTAAAAGTAAAATTTTGATTCCTCGTAAAGAAAATTTGCACGCAACTGAAATAGCAGCTCGTCTTTGATTGTTGCATTTTTTATTAAATGTACGCAAAGATTTACATTTTATAGCTTTTGAATTTTTCTTTAAAACGTCCTGTTCGCTATAACATTTGCAAAATTTATGATCTTTTGCTGAATAGTTTTTCATATGTGCAATATGAATTTAGCTGAAATAGGAATAGCGTTTCGGATTTTATGAATTTCTTTAATTTTCGAAAAATTGACGTTTTAAAAAAATTACTGTTTCCAAAACATAAACTAGCGAACCTACATTTTGTACGTAAGTAGAATAATATTCAGTGTTACTAAATACATAATTTAGTGGCGATAGGTTCGGAATATATAGGAATTTGAATTTATCGGAATTATTTATTGGCAAATAAATTGTCCCCAAAACTCTGTTTTTCAAATTAACTTCAAACAAGGATACAAAGCAGATCCTTGCATATGGCTTTCTTATTATTTTTCACTTTTTACAAAGCTTCCTCTATGAGGAAACAAAAATTGTTGAACACCTTATAGATGTAGATTTGTAAAAAGTGCAAACAAATGAGGAAGCAATATGGAAGGTTCTACTTTGCATCCGTTTTTGCATTCCTTCCTTAGCGTTTCCACATCTGCACATATGCACCCTGCTTTTATTTTACGCTGTTAAAAAAGATTGGAAATTCATATTCATAAACTCGTCATCTAAATTTAATGTACGATTACGGTATAAAATAAATGTACTGTTGCGGTAAAATTAAAGAAAATTATAAAAATTCAAGTACTTTTACTATAAAATTAAAGTAAGTTATTGAATTTGCTGTAACATGCATTAATTATACATCACACTTGTATATTAATTTAAATATACCACACTGAGAGCAAAATAATGGTATTAGTAACTATAAAGTGACAACTTCATTTTTCGTATGTACGACCAATTTTTTAAATAATTGCCAATACTATCAAATAGTTACTGTAACTACCATAATAGTTTCCATAACGATTTCCATAGTTACCGTAACTATGAAAATAGATGCATGGACTAAAAATTAATAGTTGTCACTTTATAGTTGACTGTACACCGAGAGAAAAAGTTTCATTGATTCACGGAAATCTTTGCCAATGAAATGATATACTTGAATTTCAATACTATCTTTTCTTTGAATGATCTCCAACTCAATGAAAAGTAGTGACATTGATTCGAAGAAACATTTCTTTAAACCAATGAACCTTTTTCATTGATTTCAAAGATATCGTCTCTGATTCAATGAAACCTTCTTCTTACCAGCTCAAAATTTCGAAACCTATTTTTTCCTGAAGTCCGCGGCCGATAAAGCTCAAATTTTGTGAGTATGTAAGGAAGTACGGCAGAAATAGGCTAAGCTTTTGGCTCCTCGAAACTCGAAGCCGTTCGTTCGGGCGAACCGGGAAACAAAAAAGTGAGGTTAGGTGCGGGAGAGAGATCAATGAAAACATTTCTTTGAACCAATGAAGACGTCTCTTTAAAACAATGAAACTGTTTATTTATTATATGGTCACTAAGTAAATCTTTATTTACAGGCAATGAAATGTTCTCTTTGAAATTCAAATGCACTATTTCATTGAAAACAAAGAAATATTTCGTTGAAATTAATGAAAAAAAAACTAATCCACCCATTTCTTTGGCGTCAATGAAATCTTTTCTCTCGGTGTACTACTACGATTTCTCTGAGTGTATATCTCCTGCTCTGTTCTAATCCTGTATTCCGTTAAAAGTCATATAAAATTAAGAAAAAAATAAACAAGGATGCAAAGTAGAACCTTGCACTTTGCTTCCTCTTTATTTTTCGCTTTTTACAAAGCTACCTCTATGAGGAAGTATGATAATCAATTTTGGCTTCGTCATTATTTTTCGCTTTTTACAAAGCTACCTTTATGAGGAAGTATGTTAATCAATTTTGGCTTACTCGTAGAGGAAGCTTTGTACCCTCGCGGACTCTCACCCAACCTCGACCGACCGAAAACCAACGGTTGGTTGGTGCATTATGTCAACCTTAATCCGACCATTTTAGGTCTGTTTACAGTTGGAATATCAACTCCTATGTTTCAACCATTATACATAACGCTATGATGGTTGATATATAGTTGGATTTTTGTGAATCAACCTTATTCCAACTGTGAAAATAAATATCGAAGGTTTATTTATGCTTGGTTTTTCGTAAACCAACCCTATTCCAACTGTTTTAGAAGGAACATCGAAGGATGATTTATGGTTGGTTTTTCGTAAACCAACCCTATTCTAACTGTCATAGAACATATATAAAAGGTTGATTTATGGTTGGCTTTTCGTAAACCAACCCAATTCCAACTGTTTTAGAAGGAACATCGAAGATTGATTTATGGTTGGTTTTTCACAAACCAACCTTATTCTAACTGTTTTAGAAGAAATATGCAAGTTCAATTTACGGTTCCAACTGTTTTAGAAGAAATATGGAAGGTTGATTTACGGTTGGTTTTTCGTAAACCAATAATTTTCCAACTGTCATAGAATAAATATGGCATGTTGTTTTACGGTTTGTTTTGTGGAAACAAACCATCTTCGAACTATCGTAAAATGAATATTAAATGTTGATTTACGGTTAGTTTTTTGGAAACTAACCATCTTCCAATTGTCGTAAAATGAAGATTAAAGGTTGATTTGCGGTTGGTTTTTTTTGTAAACCAACTATAAAACAACCGAATAATTTCTGTTGGTTTTTCAGTTGGAACAATGCACCAACCAACGTTGGTTGGTTTTGGGTTGAATCGAAATAAATCAACCTAAATTCAACCTTGAATCAACCATTTATTGACTTCCAACCATAAACCAACTAAAAACCAACCACTAATTAGGGTTGGTTAAGTCCGCGATGGTAAAAAGCGAAAAATAATGAGGAAGCAACGTGCCAGGTTCTACTTTGCATCCTTATTTTAATTAGATAAATAAACATGTTATGAATTGACTTTTTCTATTTCGATATTCCGTTATTTCGTTATTATTAGAGCGTTTCCAAAGATAAATGTGATAACGTGTATTTTTCAAAATAATTCAACATTCCATAAAATCAAAAATTTCATACCGTTCATCACTAAATTATACATATATAATGGCTGAATATTGTTGCATTTACATACAAAATTTGAGCTCTCTATCTCAAGTTTTGCAAAAGTTATAACAGATCGGTAATGTCAATTTTTTTGAAAAATTCTAAATTCCATAAATTCTGTACCACTTTACCGATTTCGTCGAAATTCAATATCAAACAATATTGAACGTGTCTTCAGTCATGAAGAACTATTTAGCAAAACTGTCGAACTTTTACGAAAGTTAGAGCGACCCTATCAAAAAATTAAAAATTACGTAAAATCAAAATGGATGCACATATTTAGTAAAAAAATCGTAACATTCAAAGAGGAACAATTGCTTCATTGGCGTGCTAAATTTGAGCCCGATCGTTCAAACGGTTACACTGAGTAAGAGGCGATTGAATTTTCTAAACCACTTTTCTCAACGTTTTGGACCATTCTGAGTATACTGACACGAAAATATTTAATAAAAAAAATTTCAAGAATACAAAGCTTCCTCTATCAGGAAGCGAAAGTGTCTGAATGATTAAAAAAAAAAACGACAAAAAATTGATTGACGTAAAATGCCCGAATCGTATAAAATAATTATTTAGTGACGACAGAGAATTAACGACAATATTTTTCAAAATAATTCAACATTCCATAAAATCAAAAATTTCATACCCTTCATCACTAAATTATACATATATAATGGCTGAATATTGTTTCATTTACATACAAAATTTCAGCTCTCTATCTCAAGTTTTGCAAAAGTTATAATAGATCGGTAATGTCAATTTTTTTGAAAAATTCTAAATTCCATAAATTCTGAACCACTTTACCGATTTCGTCGAAATTCAATATCAAACAATATTGAACGTGTCTTCAGTCATGAAGAACTATTTAGCAAAACTGTCGAACTTTTACGAAAGTTAGAGCGACCCTATCAAAAAATTAAAAATTACGTAAAATCAAAATGGATGCACATATTTAGTAAAAAAATCGTAACATTCAAAGAGGAACAATTGCTTCATTGGCGTGCTAAATTTGAGCCCGATCGTTCAAACGGTTACACTGAGTAAGAGGCGATTGAATTTTCTAAACCACTTTTCTCAACGTTTTGGACCATTCTGAGTATACTGACACGAAAATATTTAATAAAAAAAATTTCAAGAATACAAAGCTTCCTCTATCAGGAAGCAAAAGTGTCTGAATGATTAAAAAAAAAAACGACAAAAAATTGATTGACGTAAAATGCCCGAATCGTATAAAATAATTATTTAGTGACGACAGAGAATTAACGACAATATTTTTCAAAATAATTCAACATTCCATAAAATCAAAAATTTCATACCCTTCATCACTAAATTATACATATATAATGGCTGAATATTGTTTCATTTACATACAAAATTTGAGCTCTCTATCTCAAGTTTTGCAAAAGTTATAACAGATCGGTAATGTCAATTTTTTTGAAAAATTCTAAATTCCATAAATTCTGTACCACTTTACCGATTTCGTCGAAATTCAATATCAAACAACATTGAACGTGTCTTCAGTTATGAATAACTATTTAGCAAAATATTCGAACTTTTACGAAAGTTAGAGCGACCCTTTCAAAAAATTAAAAATTACGTAAAATCAAAATGGATGCATATATTTAGTCAAAAATCGTAACATTCAAAAAGGAACAATTGCTTCACTTGCGTGCTAAATTTGAGCCCGATCGTTCAAACGATTACTGAGTAAGAAGCGATTGAATTTTCTATACCGCTTTTCTCAACATTTTGGACCATCTTGAGTATACTGACATGAAAATATATTTTTAAAAAAATTTCATGAATACAAAGCTTCCTCTATGAGGAAGCAAAAGTGTCTGAATGATTAAAAAAAAAAAACGACAAAAAATTGATTGACGTAAAATGCCTCAATCGTATAAAATAATTATTTAGTGACGACAGAGAATTAACGATAATAAGAAAAATGCCATTGAATGGTATCTACGAATGTTAATGTCAACGCATTAGTATTTTTGTCTTTATGAGAGTAGTTTGAAGTATTGCGATTGTGTAGTAATAACTTTAAATGGACAATTAGGCGACTGGTAGACGGCTGCATCATGCAGAGTTCATTGTCAACTAAGTGCCGCCGCAGGAGTTCATTAGCGTCGAGTGACCTTCTGCTTAGAAGTAGCTTATACTCATTTTTCAAGGCAAGCTTATATGTATACATATAGTATGAATATAAAATGGGAATTTATGGCTTGGCACGCACGAGCTTATGTGTCTCTCGATTTGAGATACAAAAAATCTTGCAGACTTACGATGGCACGAGCTCTTTCTTTTGCGTCGCGTTATGCGCACTGCACGATTAGAATTAGAAGGTGACGTGGAGGAGGAAGGAAAAAGACAGCGAATAGAACACGCTATAGGAGATGCATATGTATATAATAAGCAGAAAATTGCGGCAGCTCACCGACCGCTGCTTACTACGATGTAATCTACGTCGCTATATTTTGCATGTCAATTTGTATAGGACATCAATTCATGACCGATTAAATTTTTTTCAGTTTATAAACAATTCAAAGACTATTATTTTTAAATAATAGTCTTGGACTTTCTGGATATAACATCATTAAATATGAGACGTTGACGGTTTTTTTTAAATACTTTCCAGAAATACGAGATTTAAGAGGGGAACAATTACAGGAAAGTGCGAATGTAAAAATTTACAGGGGACGAAGGTATAAAAATATTGAACATTTTTAGAAGAAAAAAAGAATTTTAAATAGCAACAGAAAACAATTTTCTAAAATACAATAATATATGAGGTATTCCCGGCCAACTCAGTAACCGTTCAACTCTGACCCCTTCCAATTTGCTCCATAATTTTTTATACTATTCTATATGCTCGAAAGAAATACTTTTGATTTCTTTCGATTTCTTTTTTTACTGAAACTTTTTTTTTCATGAATTTTTGTAAATAGAAATTTTGCGCCCCAATTTAAAAATTTGAAATTCTTATCAAAAATCCTGATTAACATTGTGTTAATACATAACACAAGATTATTTTAGAATTTTTATGAAGGATTTTTGAGAATAATTTCAAATTTTTTAAATGGGGTCGCAACATGTTTATTTAAAAAAAATTCATGAAAAAAAAGTTTCAGTAAAAAAAATCTAAGTGTTTTTTCGACCATATAGAATAATATAAAGAATTATGGAGTGGATTGGAAGGGGTCAGAATTAGATAGGTTTCAAATCAAAATATGATTAGGAGATGCATATATAATAAGCAGAAAATTGCGGCAGCTCACCGAACGTTTCCTACTACGACGTAACCTACGTCTCCATACTTTTGCATGCCAATTTGTATATGACATCAATTCATGACCGATTAAATTTTTTTGTTTATAAACGATTCTTGACCATTATTTTTTAATAACTCTTAGATTTTCTGAACAATAATATCATCAAATATGACACCTTAAATATTTTCCAGAAATACGAGGTTTAAGAGGGGAAAAATTACAGGAAAGTCCGAAAGTAAAAATCTACAAGGGACAAAGGTATAAAAACATTGAAAATTTTTCGAAAAAAATAAGCAAATTTTAGTAGCAACAGAAAACAATTTTCTAAAATACAATAATATATGTAGGTTTTAAAACTAAATATGATTTCATTAAGATATGCATATATAATAAGCATGGCGGTTAAACCCGAACCCAAACAAATCTAAACTCATTATTTTTAATCACAAAGTATCCGCCAGTTCACCATTCATCAATATGTATAACGAACAAATTAAACCAAGCGCAACTGCGAAATATCTAGGAATCATCATTGACAGCAAACTAAACTTCAACAGTCACACAAGAACCACAGCAAGAGCATCAGATATCCGCAAACTAACGTACCAGAACAAGCAAATCACAATAGAACATGCAACCAAAATCTACAAATGTATCTGCCGCCCCATTCTAGATTATGGTCATCATCTCTATCTCAATTGCAGAAATCAAGCCCTACAAAATATCAAAACTGCTGAAAGAATATCACTGCGCCGCCTCACAAAGCTACGCCATCCTAACAATCCACTTCACAAACCCTCAAACCAGCTACTGTATGACACAACCAAAATAGAGCCAATCACTGACAGAGCAATTAAGGCAGTAGTCTGCTTTAGAAGCCGAAAAAAAAGCGTTTTTTCAGCAATTTTTTTGAAAGGGAAGGTAATGATTGCGGTAAACGAAATTTTGAGACGATAGAGTATTATATTCAAGCTTTAAAAAACAATTTTTATTATTAAAAATTATTGAAATTTTCCAAAGTTGTAACGATTTTTTCTGGGGCGCCTGGAGTCTGGACTTGTAAATCGGTGCCGGTGATGGAGGTCGTGCGATGCATCTGAAACAGTCGAACCAATTTTTTTTAAAATTTTTATAAGTTCCTTTTCTATTTGAACTAAAAAAGTTGGACAAAAGTACGATTTAAATTACTTGTTTTGCAACTTAAAGTGAATTTTTTTTTCAAACTTCGAAAAAATTTGGAATTTCATCATTTCTTCGGTATTTTTTTAGTTCATATAGAAAAAGAACTTATAAAAATTTAAAAAAAAATTTGGTTCGACTGTTTCAGATGCATCGCACGACCTCCATCACCGGCACCGATTTACAAGTCCAGACTCCAGGCGCCCCAGAAAAATCGTTACAACTTTGGAAAATTTCAATAATTTTTAATAATAAAAATTGTTTTTTAAAGCTTGAATATAATACTCTATCGTCTCAAAATTTCGTTTACCGCAATCATTTCCTTCCCTTTCAAAAAAATTGCTGAAAAAACGCTTTTTTTTCGGCTTCTAAAGCAGACTACTGCCTTAAGCTGAGCACGAAATTTGCCCACCAACATCTTGAGGAAATCTCTAACTTATGCGGATTACTTCCCTCAGACAACGTCCCTAAACACAAATTCCCCACCAACACTATCTTCGAAATCATGTCTCGCCTAGTAGACTAAGATCGTACATGTCAAATATTTTTATTTTTATTATAGCGTTCTAAACATCAAAAAACGCCCGCGCACTGCTAAAATACGGGCTGAAGGACCTCGGTCGATGGCCCATTAGCCTTAGAAACAACACCTTATAAATATATTTATGTATCTTTAGACTTTCCAAAACTTTGTACATTTAAGTCTAATAAAGCGCATTTACTACTATTACTATAATAAGCAGAATACTTTTACCTGCCCATTTTGCATAGGACATCGATTAATGACTGATCAAATTTTTTTTCTTTATTAACGATTCTCAGACGATTATGTTTAAATAATTCTTAGATTTTCTAGACAATATTATTATTAAATAAGATATGTTTACGCATTTTCAAAGACTTTTGAAGAGAAATTTATTGATTTTTTTATTTTCTAAATTATAATAATAATAAAAAAAATAATTGTGAAGAATGAAAGCTTTAGTTGATGAATGCTGATTAATACCTAATTAATTAAAGCCTAAAGCTGATCTATTATAATCTGGTAATAATTAGGATATTAAGCAGACTGGTTATCGTAATAATCCAATCTGCTAATAAACACATGTTAAGATAAAAATCGAATGATAACTTGTTACGACGTACCATTAGGTGCTTTTACAAGTTTATGATAAAACAATTACGGGTGAATTATACGGATATTACCAATCAAATTTTTTTATTCTATTACAAGATGCATCTATAATAAGCGGAAATTTGTGACAACTCACTAATTGCTACTACGACGTCCGCTGCTTCGTTATACTCACACCTGTTAATTTTGTATTGTACATGAATTAATGACTGATTAATTTTTTTTTCTTATTAGACGCTTCGTAGAAGCTCATTATAAAATAACTATCAGATTTTCTCAAACACGAATGTCATGGGAAATAAAATAGTAAGATTTACTAGAATGTTTAACTACATCTGTATAAAACAATTTTTTAAATATTTTTTAGAAACAAAAAAATTCAGGATTGCTGTAAAAAAATTTGTCATAAAATAATGATAAATCATTATTTTTTATAAAGAATATAGAACCAATATTAATCGAAAAATAAAAATAATAATACCAAATTTAATGAAAAAAAGAGCAATAAGGAAAATAATACAGTTTCATAATCCACTACCATCTATTTTTCGTCTTTACAGAGAAAACTTTGTTTTCATCAAAATATTTTTTTTCTGAAATTGACATGTTGTCCATTTTTGATTTTTGTAAAAATCATTCCATTTTTAACGTTGTTTTTTTTCGAAAAAATAGCTTAAAAATCGGCGTAAACGTTTGCCCACTCTGGATCATAGCTCAAAAATGTTGATATCTAATAAAGGATTTTTGAGAATAATTTTAATTGTTTGTTTCCCCGTAAGGGAAGCTTTGTTTTCGTAAAAAAAATGTTTTCCAGATTTTCATCTCAGGATGCTCAAAATGCTCTAAAACATCGAGAAAAATTATTTGTACGAAATATATGTATGTGTGTATTAGAGCTGTTAAAAAAACATAATTTCATTATAATCGGTTGCTCCTGAAATGCTGTATTGATTATCACAAAAAAAAGTTTTCGCGAAAGCTGGGAGTTGTGCGTTGATAGTCTATCGAAAACAACCATAATCTCCATGAGCGCTTTAAGACAACAAAAAAAAAAAAAAAAAAAAATGCCAAAAATCGCCGTTTTTCATGAATTTTGGCCTTGATGCGGCAGTACTTAATATCATCGCACAACTCCCAGCTTTCACAACAGTTCTGTGTTGTAAAATTCAACGCCGGGATTTCAACGTTGGGATTTCATATAATGTATTGTAATTTTACAACACTTCTGTGTTGTAAAATTCAACGCCGGGATTTCATACAATGTATTGTAATTTTACAACACATCTGTGTTGTAAAATTCGGTCACCTAGTGGCCAACTGCGAAAATCTCGCCGGAGGTAAGGACGTCCCGTTACACTACATGTGGGGGATTCCACGGGACTTTCGCCACCCCGAAAAAAAAAAAAATCTCAAATTTTTTCTAAAAATCAGATTCAATGGTGTCTATTGATGGACCAAATTTCAAAATTCTAAAAAAATATTTGACCGGATATGCAAATTTTTCCGTTTTTTATCATTTTTCATTTAATCTGTAATATCTAAGAAACTATTGATCGTATCGAAATCATTAAAAGACGAAAATGTGCATTTTTTTATTGCCAACAAGAAAAAAAATATATTCAAAATTAATTGTTTAATTTCAGGTCACATTTTATGGAAAAAACAACAAAATTATTATTTTTTTATGGTTGGACTTCAGATTTTTTCATCGGATAAATTGCCTCGGAATCTATGAGTGATCGCCGAATTTTGAGTATTTTTTGAATGTTTAAAATTCAAATTGCTGTAACCTCACAGCATTGGGTCATCCCATGAAAAAAAAAAATACTCAAAATTCGGCGATCACTCAAAGATTCCGAGGCAATTTGTCCGATGAAAAAATCTGAAGTCCAACCATTTTAATTAATTTTAATTTTGAATATGGATTTTTTTATATATTAAAAACATTCAAATTGCTATAACGTCACAGCATTTGGCCATCCCATGAAAAAAAAAATACTCAAAATTCGGCGATCACTTAAAGATTCCGAGACAATTTGTCCGATGAAAAAGTCTGAAGTCCAACCATAAAAAAAAATAATTTTGTTGTTTCTTCCATAAAATGTGACCTGAAATTAAGCAATTAATTTTGAATATATTTTTTTCTTGTTGGCCATAAAAAATGCACATTTTCGTCTTTTAATGATTTCGATACGATCAATAGTTTCTGAGATATTACAGATTAAATGAAAAACGATAAAAAACAAAAAAATTTGCATATTCCGGTCAACTATTTTTTTAGAATTTTGAAATTTGGTCCATCAATAGACACCGCTGAACCTGATTTTTAGATGAAATTTGAGATTTTTTTTTTTAGGGGGTGGCGAAAGTCCCGTGGAATCCCCCATGTATAAAAATATTCATAAATCGTCTTTGAAAATTCAAAGCTGTGTGATGTAAATTTACTATACGTATTGTAAAATAAAGGGTAACCGACAGCAGTGGACGCGCGGTCGGTGTGTGGCTTTGGCGTACGACACAAGAAAGCAGTTAAGTACCTGGGTGTATATATTAATTACCTTATCAGGGGCAATATCCCAACTGCTAAAAGCTCAGCGTGCGTTTATGGCAAATAGTAAAATATTTTAAAACTCTTAGCTTTCTGGAAAAACCAAGGTGATTTTATACATGTTATTAATCAGTCCGATAATTACCTATGCTGCTCCAATATGGTGGAATTGCAATCACACAACTATGGAAAAACTCAGAGTATTTGAAAGAAAATGCCTAAGAACTTGCCTGAAATTATGAAGATCTCAACACTCTGAGTTTCAACATTATTTTAAGAACGAAATAATCTATAACCATGCTGATATACCCAGAATTGATAACTTTATATTAAAACTAACCAGAGACAATTTCAGTAAATTACCAAATATAAATAACCAAACTATTCGTGAAATTAAAGAACAAATAGATCTGAGGTCGATCAGACAATTAAGGATTGGTTATACTACTTCTCAAACTTTCACATATTGTGACCATGAAGGCATGATACAAAATACTGAAAATATTCCAATTCTATTCCATTGACCAAAAAAGAAGCTCAACAAATATAATTATATAGATTCTTTTATTATTCTTTATTTTTATAAAGAAAATTGCTTACCATTAAGAACCGTATGCGAGCGGCCAAAATGGTATTAATCAGAAAATATGGTTGTTTTTACATGTCTAATGAAACCATCAGTGTGAAGTACCAAGAACTTCAATAAACATTTTTTTCAAAAAAAAAAAAAGTGGCTTCGGTGGTCTCCAGAGTAAAGCAGCATTATTTGCGATCATAACTTGGATGGGTGACCGCTTAGCGGCGTACTGGTTTGCGCGCCAACTGCTCAGCGGGAGGTAGTTTTTCTGGTGGGGGGTCAAATTAACGAATGTTCATACGTAGAAAGGCCCATATTGCGTAATTCTAAAATGGCGAATTTTTAAACGTAGAAGGACCGATTTCATGACAGTTTTGAAAATAGAAAATAAAAATTTAGAATACCAAAAAGTCGAATTGAATTTATATCGAAAAGAAAAATGAGAATAGGTGAAATTCGAAAGTGTTGAAATATTGAATCGACTAAAATATGAAATTTCAGAATTTGAGTTCTCGAACTCTAGAATTACTAAATTTAGAACGCTTATCATTTCGAATTTATTAAAGCGAGAGACCAAAAAGTCGAACTATCAAAATGGCGAATGACCAAAATGAGGAACGGTCAAAATAGCGAAAGGCTAAAAAATAGAATGGTCAATATAGCGAATCGTTAAGATACAATTTTTTTTGTTCCCTCTCTAATGAATTGAACTATTATTTTAGCACTCGTTATTTTCAGATTCGTTATTTTAGCATTCGCTATTTTGGGTTTCGCTATCATGGCCCATCGATATTTTACGTAAGGTAAACGTACCAATGGTGGGACAGGTCCCAATTGAGGGACACTAAAGGGATATTTGTAGAAACTAAGAGTTTAATGGATAAAATATTAAAAAATAACTCTTCCAATTGTATCTGTTATATATAATTAATATACGTGAAAAGATTTCATGTTTTTCATCGTAAATTGAAAATGTAAATAATAAGTATATTAGCGGACCTATGGTGTTCGAGCTTTTTCAGCAAATCCCTAAACCAATTAGCTAAGGAGAGCCGAATAATCATTAATATGATACCCCGGAGATTATAGTTCGTTCGAGACTTTCCATAGGTATTTCAAATTCAGAAATTCTTAAAGTTTAAGATTACACTGTCAAATGTTACGTACAATATCTTAAAACTCGTAATTTTTGTGTCCCGTTATTGGAGCTGACCGAATATACGTTGGCACCATTGTCCAACGTATGTTCCGCGACTGGGGCAAGTAGTAAGCAATCTCGCTGCGACCCAGAGCCGGGACACAATCGTACGATTGACATTTTGACGCGGATGTTGGGTTATGCGGTAACAAAAACTTCATTCATAATTTACTAAAATATATATATGTATTTTATAAACATATATGTTTTATTTATTGCATCATAGGTGTAAATATGTGAACCACACATTTTTTGGCATTTCTTTTCAAGCAGATGCATTAAAATTTGTAGATGTCCACCGATACGCACATTTGGTGTCCCGGCAGCAGGACATGCACAAAAATACCCGTCCCGGCACTGGTACATCTGCATTTTTCAGCGTTTTAATCAATAACTATTTATCAAACAATCAGAAATATTTTTATTGTTTAGTTTTTGGAAACTAGAAACTCTACTCTTGCAATTCGTTACCACCATTTGCAAAATAATTAATATATGCATGCGGAAATTGGCATACAAAACAGACACCGCCTTAAACGTCCCGCCATTGGTACGTTTACCTTATCTAAATTTCACACATTCCAAATTCATATTTTCGTCACATGCAATTTCAACGTTTTAGCTATTAGAAGTATAAGATGCTCATCATTTTTTATTTTGAAAATGTATATCGTCTAATTCTTTCTTATCGACATTATGGCCATTCAAAGTACAGACTTTCTGAATGTGTAGTTTCAAATAAGTGAATACTCTGATGAATGACATTTCGGTAAAATAGTTATTCAACTTGGTGAACTGTCGAAAATAAAAATTTCGGATATCGCATCATTAGCTATTTTAACATTCGCGGTTTTCACATTTCAAAATATGAGACATTCTGATTTTCATTATTCTATATTTTGACCCCCACCCGTTTTTCTGAGTTTCTAATGTATTCTCATAAAGTAGAAACTCAGTAAAAATAAAGCCGACTGTATCGGCCAGGTTTTCCACAGTTTCCCTGTGCCCTCGTACAAATGCGATACATTAGTGCATTAGGATGAGTGGCTACGGACAACACTCTAGAGGGGTCACTATTAAGGAACGGGGAAAAGGGGAGAGGGGATACGTAAAAGTCTGAAGAAGGCATACGGAAGAAACCGATAATGAAATAGATAGCTTTGTATAAGGGTAATAAAGGGTTATTCGGAAATTCACAACACAATGTATATTAATTCTCATTTACTACACAAGTTTGTGAATTTAATATACACTTGAATAGTAATTTTCAATATTCGTGTTGTAAATTTACTATATCTGTACTAAAATTATCTCCATGTGTTGTAATTTTATTATACCGATACTATATTTACCGCCGTGTGTTGTAAATTTACTGTACGTATAGTAAATTTACGGGTTATTTGGAAATTTACAACACAATGTGTATTAATTCTCATTTACTGCACAAAGTTTGTGAATTTAATATACACTTGAATAGTAATTTCCAATATTTGGGTTGTAAATTTCATTTTTTTTTAACACTATAAGTTCAAATTTGGCACGATTCCGTTGAGTGGTTCCGAAATTATGAGAATTTGAATTTTTTTGAAAATCACTTATCACGCTCTCACTTTCACATTTTTAAGGATGTAGGAGCGCGATGGAGTGCTCAACTTCCTGAAAAGTGAGAATTCAGAGAGAAATTTGAACACTTCTCGATGGAATAAAAATTTGAAAAAAATCAAGCATACAATAGGTGCGGAAAATATTATTTTTGCATATTAATAATTGCAAAATGTTCATAACAAATAGGTGAAAAAAAAATTGTTCGACAAATTATCCATCAACCTAACTCTTTTTTCGAATGAAAATGATTCGTTAAATTTTCTGAGTACGTATGAATTTTTTCAGATTTTTGTCTAATGTTTGAAAATTGCGGTTTTTTTTCTTGTATGAGCTGTATTCGCGAATCTATTTAATCAATCGTTTCGAAACTTCTTGGGTGTAATGGGTGGTTTTGTGACAATCACATATGAAAAGAACGCGAGTTAACATGCATTTAAACAAAAAAAATGAATTCCAAAAAAACTAAATTTCGATGATTAGAAAAAATTAACGAATCATTTTCATTCGAAAAAAAAGTTAGGTTGACGGATAATTTGTTGAACTTTTTTTTTCACCTATTTGTTAATAACATTTTGTAATTATAAATATGCAAAATTAATCTTTTTCACACCTTTTGAATGCTTGATTTTTTTTCCAGATTTTTATTCCATCGATAAATGTTCCATTACATTGTTGTATACTATTTGAGCAGTTTTGTTTTTACGTTTTCTCGGCAACCAAGCAAATGAAACATTTCGGTCTTCGTAAAACTTCTTCTCAAAAATACAAGGAATAATTTGGTTCTGATAACAACAATCTTTTATCATTTTTAGTATACTTTCGAGCATAGCGTTGGAGGTGCATATAGTTTCCGCTATGTTGCCCATGTATAAGCGTGTAATTTCAATAATTAATTTCTCGATAACCTTCTAGACGATTGCCATTGAATTTGGCATGGAGATGTGATTTTTATCGAAGAATATCCTCAAAAAATTTGAGCCCATGTTTATCATTCTGCGTTAGCTAAGCAACCTCCTTAAAGATATTTGGTTCAGGTTTAGTCTACGAATGGTCTATTATAGACTGACTAGGGGATATTGTGTATTTTTTTATTCCATCGCTAACTTGATACTACTCGATCGAAATTCTACGGCCAATTCGATTTTAAAACAAATTGTAGTTTCGAAATTTATGTTTTTTTTTAATCAATTTTTTTTTCTGTATTTTTTTTAAATTTCGAAGTTTTTTTTCAAATTTTAAATTTCGAAGTTTTTTTTTAATTTTCTGAAATTTCGAAGTTTTTTTAAAAATTTTTAAAATTTCGAAGTTAAAATTTTTTTTTATTGTTAAAAAAATGATGAAGTCTTTACATTTTTCGAAATTATGAAATGTTTTTTTATTTTCAAATTATTTGAAATTTTGAACAAATGTTAATTTTTTTTTACTTACTACACCAAAAATCTTCAATCTGTGCCCAAAAATAAAAAAAATCCACACACTGATTTCCTGTTACGAGACTGTTGTAGTAGAAACCTGGATTTTTTATACTAGTACCTGTATTCTTTATTCTTACGGGGAAGCCAAACATAATAAGAAAAAATAAGAAAAACAGAATTTTCAGGGAAGCTAGTAGAAGTAATTTCAATTGTTAGCTTTTTAAAATCGGGCCGCAAAATTTGTATTTAATAAATTCATGAAAAAAAATTTCAGTACAAAAACCTAAAAAAAATTAAAAGTGTATTTTCGAGCATATAGAATGGTATAAAAAGTTATGGAGCGTATTGGCCAGGAATACATACACCAAATGCAAAAACATTTCTAATTATCTAATAAAAACTGATTTTTCTCTAATCAAATTACAAACATTTTTTATTAGCCAACAACATTAATAACTTTACAAAGTAAAACAATCAAGTTAAAAATTATAAGTCGTAAATTTCTACGACAGTGATTAATGAATTGCGATCCAATCGCAAAATTCTGCTGATGGGCCAGTTGATCGTTCTTTTTGTTGCAGTTTATGAGGCATTTTTTAATTCTTTCCAAATCCATAAATAAGTGGTTTAAGATGGAAACGATTATATGAAAGGTCTGAATGTAAAAACCCACGATCGTATGGAATAAAAATATTTTTACTTTTTAGAAATAAATCAAATTTTTAAATATAAACCGAAAATAATTTTCTAAAATAAAAATTTTCTGATCAAACCTTTTGTCTTGGAGTGTATATGCAAAAACATTCCTAAACAGCTAACAAAAACTGATTTTTCTCTGATCAAATTACTATACAGATTGCGATTAAAAAATGTCTTAATTCCATTTTTTTATTAGCCAACAACATTAATAATTTTTCAAAGTAAAACAATCAAGTTAAAAATTATAAGTCATACATTTCTACGACAGTGATTAATGAATTGCGATCCAATCGCAAAATTCTGCTGATGGGCCAGTTGATCGTTCTTTTTGTTGCAGTTTATGAGGCATTTTTTAATTCTTTCCAAATCCATAAATAAGTGGTTTAAGATGGAAACGATTATATGAAAGGTCTGAATGTAAAAACCCACGATATGGAATAAATATATTTTTACTTTTTAGAAATAAATCAAAATTTTAAATACGCACAAAATAATTTTCTAAAATAAAAATTTTCTGATCAAACCTTTTGTCTTGGAGTGTATATGCAAAAACATTCCTAAACAGCTAACAAAAACTGATTTTTCTCCGATCAAATTACTATACATATTGCGATTAAAAAATGTCTTAATTCCATTTTTTATTAGCCAACAACATTAATAATTTTTTAAAGTAAAACAATCAAGTTAAAAATTATAAGTCGTAAATTTCTACGACAGTGATTAATTAATTGCGATCCAATCGCAAAATTCTGCTAATGGGCCAGTTGATCGTTCTTTTTGTTGCAGTTTATGAGGCATTTTTTAATTCTTTCCAAATCCATAAATAAGTGGTTTAAGATGGAAACGATTATATGAAAGGTCTGAATGTAAAAACCCACGAGCGTATGGAATAAAAATATTTTTACTTTTTAAAAATAAATCAAAATTTGAAATAGGAACCGAAAATAATTTTCTAAAATAAAAATTTTCTGATCAAACCTTTTGTCTTGGAGTGTATATGCAAAAACATTCCTAAACAGCTAACAAAAACTGATTTTTCTCTGATCAAATTACTATACAGATTGCGATTAAAAAATGTCTTAATTCCATTTTTTTATTAGCCAACAACATTAATAATTTTTCAAAGTAAAACAATCAAGTTAAAAATTATAAGTCGTAAATTTCTACGACAGTGATTAATGAATCGCAAAGTTCTGCTGATGGGCCAGCTGGTCGTTCTCATTGTCGTTCTGGTGGCGGTCTATGACGCCTTGACGTAATAAAACTTTCCGTGAATACCCGCTGCGCTTTCTAGGCGACTGCAGCTCATAAATGGATAAGCATCGTTGATGAACTTTGGCTTCTTGTGCTACAGTTACCATCGGCGCGTGACTATACGCGTGCACATACAATCGAAATTTTTCTGCCAATCTTTCCACTATTGGAAAAAATGTCTTCTAATCTTTTGATGCCCTTGTGTTTCGGTGCATTGACATACAATGCTATCTTCGTTGAGAATTTGATGTATAGCCTTTCATCAGAACTTAAAAAGTGGGTGATTCCGATTTACTGAAGAGCCTCTCGGTCTTCAAAGAAAAAATGAAATAAAAGATGCACGATAAAGTCACCCACAAGTCACGTGGAGGACAAAGCGTGTTTCGCATGATAAAACCTAAAATCAGCGAGTTACCACGTTGGAATTTAGTGGTCGAGGGCGAAGCACCAGACATCTTGGCGTATATTATAGCATCTGTTATATATATATATAACTGTGCAAACAAACACTGGAATCTGCCGTCCACTTCAGCCATCACGCTCTTAAGGATAAATGATTAGCTACTCAAATCTATCTTTGAGATCGGTCATTTTTATTTTAACCCTTTCGTGCTCATTATGCCATATCCGGATATTTTGAAAAATATCTTCTTCAATTTTAGTTTTTTAAATTCTGGACATATTTGGAGAAAATAAATATAATATAATATTGCATAATATACTTTTTTTTTCATTTTCGGTATGAAGATGAAAAAAGAAATGTGTAATTTTTTAAATATTCATGCAAAAAAATATCAATAATATTTGGCAAAGTATTTTTGCTGATTGAAGGAGATTTGGACTTTGAAGGGTTAATATTATATAAGTAATATTTTTGAGGATGACTTTCTTGGACGTTTATATTAAAATTTGGTGGAAAATATATTCTTTAATTTGTATCTTAAAGATTTGGATAAATTCGACAAATGTGATTAATCAGTATTCAAATAGAAAAATGATAGTAAATTCCATGTATGTTTATTTTTTATTTCGGTGTAGAAATTTATAAAATGTTTTTTTTAACGCTTTAAAAGAATAGTTTTTTTCAATGGGACCTTTTTTTTCTGTTGAACAGAGAAAAAATCTTGAGACTTAAAAAGTCAATATTATATGAAAAATAACTTTAAGGGTGGAATTTTTGAACAGAAGTTTGGACTTAAATTCTCAATTGCGAGAAAATCGATCTTAAGTTTATTTTTGAGATCCAACTGACATCCAGAAATGCAACTTCAAACCAAGATTCTCATAATTTCAAGAATACTGAGCATATTTTTGTAATACGATTTAAAATCATTTCAAAGAAAATAAATTACTCGTTTTTGAGTCAGTATGTACTAAATTTCCATATAGATACAGTCAGCATTAACCTTTGGAATATTCGCATTTGGCAGATTATTCATAAAACATATATTAAATATTCAAATTTGCATTTAACGGTATAGTTTTAAAACAGAACAAAGATCATTTTTACGCTGAAATTACCACGTCGTGATGTAAAGTGATGAATAGGGTCAACGACTGAACCGTTTAAATATCAATTTGATGGGTTTTTGACGTAAATAAAAAAAAAACGTAAAATTAAAATATACAGTTTTTTTGCTTTCTCATAGAGAAAGTTTTCATGGAAAACTAATGATTTTCATGTAAGGATACTCAGAATGGATTTTTGTGATTTGGATTCAATTTCACGTGAATTTGATTTTTTTTTTAATTAGCGTTTTTGTTCTAGCTTTCCAAAAATTTGCCAAAGTAATCCATAATTTTGTACATAATGAAAATATAGTGCAACAGTATTTGTGTTACGGTGTTTTGTACCCGTGTGCAATTTTGATTATTTTTTTAGATCACACATATTTTCAAATTTCTAATGCCCGTAAATACCAAAATTCAATTGCCCATTATTGCTTCCTCGTAGAGGAAGCTTTGTTTTCATGAAATTTTTTTTTTTCGAGATTTTCATGTCAGTATGCTTAGAATCACCTAAAACGTCGAGAAAAGTGGTTTAGAAAAAATGTCCGTATGTATGTACGTGTGTGTGTGTGTGTGTGTGTGTGTGTGTGTGTGTGTGTGTGTGTGTGTGTGTGTGTGCTGGGCTTCGAAAATTCAATCTCCTCTCACTCGGTAACCGTTCGAGCGATCCGGCTCAAATTTGGCACGCACGTAGAGTAGCTGCCCCTCTTTGAATGTTGTGATTTTTGCCAAAATATGTGAAGTCATTAAGATTTTATGTTGATTTTAATTTGTTGAAAAAAGGGCGTGGTCGCTCTAACTTTCGTAAAAGTTCGCCGATTTGGCTAAATAGTTCTTCATAACTGAAGATACGTTCAATGTTGTATGGTATTGAGTTTCGACGAAATCGGTAAAGCGGTTCGGATTTTATAGAATTTTGAATTTTTCGAAAAAAATAGATTTTGATCTAAATTACGTCGAATTTCAACAAATGAACAGAAATTTTGTACAGACGAAAAATAACATTCAGAAATGCCATGTACCAAATTTGGTGATGATCGGTAAAGTCGTTCGGATTTTACACCATTTTTCATTTTAAAAAAATGTAGATTTTCGCTATAACTTCCGGAAAAGTTGAGAAAGTACGACAAAAATTTGTATCTAATCAAAATTAGATGTAACGGTGTTTGCAGAGGTGATTTATAGCTGTATAAAACACCTCTGCAAAAGAGACACAAGGTATAAAAAAAAAAGATGCAAAGTAGAACCTTGCACATTGCTTCCTCATTATTTTTCGCTTTTTACAAAGCTTCCTCTATGAGGAAGCCAAAATTGAATAACATACTGCTTCCTCACAGAGGGAGTTTTGTAAAAAGCGAAAAATAATGAGGAAGCAATGTGCAAGGTTCTACTTTTTTTCGAATGGTACGATGTACCAAGCTGAAATTTTGCATCGAAGTGGAATAATTTATCTTCAGTTGCTGCAATTTATTATGAAAACTATCCAGACATGCAGATTTATAATATATATCAAAAGACCAGGCGTACAAGCTAGCAGTATTTGTCATGGAATGTTGCAAACAAGAGCGTTTATTCTTTCCGAGTGATTCATAGATGACCTACGGTTATGCTAGCGTGAAGCTTTTAGTATATAAGTTAGCACTATTGTACTACTTTTGATTTAGTATTTATTATTTAGTTAACTATTATTTTTCTTGTTCATCAGATCTTGAAACTCGTACGGCGTAGCCGACTAGGATATTTTTATCGATATGATAATATTGTCTTCTTCTAATTTTATATTATTTAAGTTATATATGGTCTTAGAATAAGTGTCAAAAGAGCCCAAACAACACCCCTTTGTAATAGGTCCTTATCTAAATACAAATAAATAATTGATTGAGATTTATAATATACACGAAATAATATATTGAAATACTCAATATATTCTTTTTAAAAATTAAAATTTTTTTTTTTCAAAATTGTGGATAATGAAATATTGGGATTATTAATATTTTATAATAACCAGTTTTGGCTAAAAAACCAATACATATATAAATATTTTAAGAAAATTTGATATTGAGTTATAATATATTTATATTCAAAAGTTACGGTTTGACAAAATAGAGCTGCAAAAAATGTAGAACTTTGCAAATTCCTTATTTTGCTTTCTCATAGAGGAAACTTTGTTTTCATGAAAAAAAAAATTTCGAGTTTTTTTATGTCAAGACACTTAAAATTGTTCGAAACGTCCAGAAATGTGATCTAAAACAAATTTCCGTATGTAAAAACCCACGATTTCATTCCTTTTTAAAAATTAAAATTTTTTTTTTTCAAAATTGTGGATAATGAAATATTGGGATTATTAATATTTTATAATAAACAGTTTCGATAAAAAACCAATACATATATAAATATTTTAAGAAAATTTGATATTGAGTTATAATATATTTATATTGAAAAGTTACTGTTTGACAAAACAGCGCTGCAAAAAAAGTAGAACTTTGCAAATTCCTAATTTTGCTTCCTCATAGAGAAAGCTTTGTTTTCATGAAAAGAAAATTTCGATTTTTTTTTTGTCAAGACACTTAAAATTGTTCAAAACGTCCAGAAATGTGATCTAAATAAAATTTCCGTATGTATGTATGTGTGTGTGTGTATATGTATGTATACAATTCCGAAAATTCGAACGCCGATAACTCAAGAACCGTTTTGTATACCGAGCTCAAATTTGGCACACAAGTGTAGCAGCAGACCCTCTCCAACTGTAGCAATTTTCGACAAAATGTGTGCGAAAATTTCGATTTTATGCCGTTTTGAATTTATTGAAAAAAGCAGGTGGGCGCTCTAACTATCGTAAAATTTAGTCTATTTTGCTAAATAGTTGGTTATAAGAGCAGGTGCACTCAATGTTGTTTGGTATTGAATTTGACTCGAATCGGTAAAGTGGTTCAGATTTTATGGAATTTTGAATTTAAAAAAAAATTGACATTATCGCTCTATTGTAACTTTTGCAAAACTTGAGATAGCGAGCTCAAATTTTGTGTATAAATGAAACAATATTCAGCCATCATATATGTATAATTTAGTGACGAACGACATTAAATTTTTGATTTTATGGAATGTTGAATTATTTAAAAAAATATACGTTATCACATTTACTTTCGGAAACGCTCTAATAATAACGAAATAACGGAATAACGAAATAGAAAAAGCGAATTCACAACACGTTTATTTATCTAATTAAAACAAGGATGCAAAGTAGAACCTTGCACATTGCTTCCTCATTATTTTTCGCTTTTTACAAAACTTTCTCGATGAGGGAGCCAAACTTGAATAACATACTTCCTGATAGAGGTAGCTTTGTAAAAAGCGGAAAATAATGAGGAAGAAATGTGCAAGGTTTTTGTTGCTGTGATCGGCCACAATAATTGCACTTCGAGTAACTTAGAGTCGGTCAATATTTTAGAAAAAAAGTAGAACCTTGCACATTGCTTCCTCATTATTTTTCGCTTTTTACGAAGCTCCCTCTGTGAGGAAGCAGTATGTTATTCAATTTTGGCTTCCTCATAGAGGAAGCTTTGTAAAAAGCGAAAAATAATGAGGAAGCAATGTGCAAGGTTCTACTTTGCATCTTTTTTTTTTATACCTTGTGTCTCTTTTGCAGAGGTGTTTTATACAGCTATAAATCACCTCTGCAAACACCGTTACATCTAATTTTGATTAGATACAAATTTTTGTCATACTTTCTCAACTTTTCCGGAAGTTATAGCGAAAATCTACATTTTTTTTTAAATGAAAAATGGTGTAAAATCCGGACGACTTTATCGATCATCACCAAATTTGGTACATGGCATTTCTGAATGTTATTTTTCGTCTGTACAAAATTTCTGTTCATTTGTTGAAATTCGACGTAATTTAGATCAAAATCTATTTTTTTCGAAAAATTCAAAATTCTATAAAATCCGAACCGCTTTACCGATTTCGTCGAAATTCAATACCATACAACATTGAACGTATCTTCAGTTATGAAGAACTATTTAGCCAAATCGGCGAACTTTTACGAAAGTTAGAGCGACCACGCCCTTTTTTCAACAAATTAAAATCAACATAAAATCTTAATGACTTCACATATTTTGGCAAAAATCACAACATTCACAGAGGGGCAGCTACTCTACTTGCGTGCCAAATTTGAGCCGGATCGCTCGAACGGTTACCGAGTGAGAGGAGATTGAATTTTCGAAGCCCAGCACACACACACACACACACACACACACACACACACACACACACACACACATACATACATACGGACATTTTTTCTAAACCACTTTTCTCGACGTTTTAGGTGATTCTAAGCATACTGACATGAAAATCTCGAAAAAAAAAATTTCATGAAAACAAAGCTTCCTCTATGAGGAAGCAAAAAGTGAATACGATTCTTCCACTCTGTAAGTCACCATTGAACTTTGGAATATTCGTGAAAACATAAAATTTGCATTTAACGGTACGAGTACATAAATCACTTTTATGATGAAAATGTCACGTCGTGGCATAAAATAACAAGAAGGGTCAAAAAAGTTAAAATTCCGGGTTTTTGCCATAAATTTTTTAAAGTCATAAAATTATATTTTACCGTTCTTTTCCGTTACCGTGGTCGGTAACAAAATAGCTTTTTTTCCTCAAACATAAAGCGTCTCCTATAAAATTGGTCCACAATATTTTTACTTCCGACTGCCTGCAGGGCAAAAATACGGTGGTTGTGTTTCACTGTTAATAATTTGTTTTCTTATCTGCTTATTCTTTCTTGGTTTTTTTTAAATGTATTTTATTTTTTAATTCTTTCTGCTTAGTCTTTCCTTTATTTTTCGATACTGTATGGAATCGTATGTTATCTTAATATTTTTCACTTATTTTAATTCTTTATGAAGGGGAGGGAGTTAGGTAAAAAAAATTGATTTTGGAAATTCAATATCATCCAAATCCTATTGCATATAAAAATGCCCACTGCACTATATTGTTGGTACTCGATAAAAGGATTTTTTACTGTTGTCTGACTTGCATATGCTTTTCAATATTATCTTAAGCAAAGTTCTTAGGTTTTCCATTCTGCGCATGATTCAGATCAAACTACTAGACAGATTGGAATGGTTGACGTCTCATTTTCTTCTTCATGAAAAGATATACCGGCTAAATGGAGCAAATGTTAATAAAAGGTAATATTTTTTAAGTGACATAATTATTAATAAATAAATTTTATGCTATTTTCTAAATCAGTGATTAACTTTGCTTTCAGTATGAAAAAAAATAGTTTGCTCCATTTAGCCAGTGTATCTTTTCATGAAGAACAAAATGAGATGTCAACCATTCCAATCTGCCTAGTAGTTTGATCTGAATCATGCGCAGAATGGAAAACCTAAGAACTTCGCTTAAGATAATATTGAAAAGCATATGCAAGTCAGACGACAGTAAAAAATCCTTTCATCGAGTACCAACAATATAGTGCAGTGGGCATTTTTATATGCAATACGATTTGGATGATATTGAATTTCCAAAATCAATTTTTTTGACCTGACTCCCTCCCCTTAATTAGTTTTCTTGTGTTTATTAATTTCTTTATTGGGTTAGCCATTCAATTTAATCTAATTAATTTTACAAGAAAATTCTACATGAAATTAAATCTCCCAATTTACGCATCAAAACTTTTAAATATTTTTATCGGTGCTTATTGAGAATTCATAAACATTATTGTGATTTCCATCTCGAACTTCCATAAACATCTTAAAAATTTCAGACACGTCGTTTTTACAAAATTTTCAAAACACCGTTTATCTGAAGAGATCCTGAGAATGTTCGATTTGAAGTGGAATGTCTCATATACGCGTAGTATCAATGATTTATGAATCTGGATTTTTTTCTTTTCGTGTTAATCGCGTGAACGGTGCATGCTTTATTAATTCGCGCGTGGCTTTACTTATGTTTATGCTACCAAAACGCCTGGAGCGAAGAATTTATTCGCCTCGTGCTTAGAACGAAATCCTCCAAAGGGGCGAAGATTAAGTAACATATAATGTGTATATAAATTCGCTGAGAGTCCAATGGTTCAATGACGCGAGTGGCCGAAAGGAGAGGGATTGTTGACTTACCGTACGTAATCACTATACTCACCGTGCTGCATATAATTCAGAGGTACATACGACGAAGTAAAATACAATGAAAAGGTAATGAACGTTAGGTGACAATCGTACGTCGATAACAATGTCTGATTATGCAGTCAACGAGACGACCGGATAATCGCCAAACTCTTTGCTTTACTCGAATCAACATATACTGAATGACAGGTCATCGCATAAGCTGCAATGTTCATCAAGAGTATCCGTACAAATTCTGTTTTTGTTTTTCTATGTATATTGTAATACCAAAGTGTTGATACAATGCAAGTCACTGAAGAAAATTCTAATTTTTTTTTTAAAGAAAATAACTTATATACACTGCAAAAAAAATCTACTTGAAATTTAATGTACAAGTACAGGAAGTTTTTATGCATAAATTGGTATATTTAATTTTATACAAGTGTGATGTTAAATTAATGTATGGTACAGCAAATTCAATAATTTACTTAAATTTTACAGTAAAAGTAATTGAATTTTCATAATTTGCTTTAATTTTGCCACAAAAGTACATTCATTTTATAACACAATTGCACATTAAATTTTAATAACGAGTTTATGCATAAAAACTTTTAGTCTTTTCTAACAGTGTATTGCAAGTGTCACACAGTTTAAGTTTGAGATTAAATTAACATAAAACAAAATAAATAAAAGATGAAATAATACAATTGTATATAACTTTTTATAGAAAGATGTTAACCAGTAGAGATAAGCAACTGGTGTAATTGAATACACCAAGAATGTAATGGACAATAAATGTTTAGTTAGGGCAAAAAGTTTTTTGTTTCTTAAACAAACATTCGATGAAGCAGTGAGTTGTAAGTATCCCATTATTTCCGGACTCACTCTATATAATTTTTTGTTTTATAAATCATGCAATACAAAATATTTTTCTAGAATGTTATGTCATCGCATAAGCTGCAATGTTCATCAAGAGTATTATTACAAATTCTTTTTTTGTTTTTCTATGTATATTGTAATACCAAAGTGTTGATACAATGCAAGTCACCTAGGAAAATTCTAATTTTTTTAAACGAAAATAACTTATGGGGCATTCCATACCGATTCGACCTGGGTCGGACCCTCGACCTCTCGGATGTGGTCGAAATTTTTTTATATGATTGGACCAACTCCAAAAAGTACTGGCAAATTTTTTCAGATTTTTTTCATTTACTTATGTTTTTACGATTTTTTAAAGGTAACATATCGTTAGCCCAAATTTAAAAATCTGAAAAAATTCTCAAAAATTCTGCATGAAATAACAAAATTTTTGAGCCTAAAGCCAAAGTGGGCCGGGTTTTGCGTCTATTTTTTTTCTATATGAAACTATTAAAAAATTTAGAAACGAAAGAGCAAAAGTTATCAAATTTTTCTAAAATATTGCTTCCTTCTGCAAGTGTTTTCTTTTCGTAAAAAAAAAAAATGCGATTCATAGAAAATATGTTCACTGTTAAATCAGGCCGGAATCGCGAAACAGAGTTTCTCTCTGAGGAAGCCAAATAATAACGATATAATTTCTTGCGGAAGAATGTTTATGGAAAAAAAAGAGGAAGTGCTGTAAAAATTTCAATTTTCATGTTTTTTTATTATTTGTAATGCAGCAATTTCTAGAATTATATAACATTCTTATCGAATAGTTTTTCCTATTTCCAAAAAAATACACATGAATCAGAATTGACAAGCCGCGCTAATCAAAGGATTCCATTGATAATATCAGATGTCAATGATGATAATTTAAAAAGCGATCGCACCTTCGAATACAAAAAAAATTCAAGATCACCGAGTGTAGCTGAGATGAACAAACAATAAAATCAAATTAGATTCTACCGCACAACAAATCTAATTTTGTTATCTGACTCAACCCTGTACTCCACGAGGAATATTTTTTTTCGTAATTTTGTGCAACTCGCAGTTTAGAAAAATTTGATAACTTTTCCTCTTTCGTTTCTAAATTTTTTAATAGTTTTTTATAGAAAAAAATAGAAGCAAAACCCGGCCCACGTTGGCTTTAGGCTCAAAAATTTTGTTATTTCATGCAGAATTTTTGAGAATTTTTTCAGATTTTTAAATTTGGGCCAACGATATGTTACCTTTAAAAAATCGTAAAAGAAAAAAAAAATCTGAAAAAATTTTCCAGTACTTTTTGGAGTTCCAATCATATAAAAAATTTTCGACCAAATCCGAGAGATCGAGGGTCCGACCCAGGTCGAATCGGTATGGAATGCCCCTTATATATTGCAAGTGTCACAGAATTTAAGTTTGAGATTAAATTTACATAAAACAAAATAAATAAAAGATAAAATAAATACAATTGTATATAACTGTTTATAGAAAAATGTTAACCAGTAAAGATAAGCAACTGGTGTAATTAAATACACCAAGAATGTAATGTCTAATAAATGTTGTAACCATCCGATTATTTCCGGACTTGCTCTGTATTATTTTTTGTTTTATAAATCATTCAATACTAAATATTTTTCTAGAATGTTATGTCAACGCATAAGCTGCAATGTTCATCAAGAGTATTCGTACAAATTCTGTTTTTGTTTTTCTATGTATATTGTAATACCAAAGTGTTGATACAATGCAAGTCACTGAGGAAAATTCGAATTTTTTTTAAAGAAAATAACTTATATATTGCAAGTGTCACACAATTTAAGTTTGAGATTAAATTTACATAAAACAAAATAAATAAAAGATAAAATAAATACAATTGTATATAACTGTTTATAGAAAAATGTTAACCAGTAAAGATAAGCAACTGGTGTAATTAAATACACCACGAGTGTAATGTTCAATTATACAAAATTATACGAAATTTTTCAAAGTAATTTATATGAGGGATGTTGAATTTTCATTTCAAAATAATGTTTTGACATTTGCTCACCAATATATTAGTATATTGAAAAAAAATTATCAGTGGCACATTATATATGGAGTAAATAAGCAAATTGCGTGAGCTCCAAAGTAATGGGATGTTCACAAATCTAAAAAAGTTTTAGTTCTCTCAAAAATAAAGAACCAATTTCTTTTTACAATGTATATAATTGTCACCACTATAGTTAAATTTAGTTTTTTCTTTTGCTTAAATAAAGTGTATTTATCTTGTATATCTTGTATCTTGGTGTATAGATCTTATGTAAAAGTAATAAAAATATTCAAAAAATGTAAGTACTCTTTATGTTTCCGTTTTAATGTAAGCGACCTTCAATGTAATCCACTCTTTTCACGATAGAGTAAAATCGTTTAAGTCCATAGAATTAAATATTTATACGAGGGGTCAAAGTCTTGTAATTACAAATCTGTATAATAGCGTACGAGGAAGGAAGTTTGTGTACAGAATGCAATTGTACACACGTCATACACCTCGTTCTTGACGTGGAAATTAATTTAGCGACTTTGATATTACGATTACAGGAAAATTTTGTTCCCACCTTTCACTGGTTGAAGTTAAAGGTAAAACAAGGATGCAAAGTGGAACTTTGCACATTACTTCCTCATTATTTTTCACTATTTACAAAGCTACCTCTATGTTAATCATTTTTGGCTTCCTCATAAGCGAAGCTGTGCAAAAAGAGAAAAATAATGAGAGGGTTTTAAGGATGTTCGACTGTTTCATACTAGTCAAATCAGTGATAAATTTTTGTAATTGTTTCATTAAAGTTTAATTCATTAAGTAACTGTAGTGGAGCGTTGACTTGTATTGAAGCAGAGTTGTAAATGCCTAATACTTATAGAAATAATGATGATGACACGAAACGCTCTATAATTATGATTTTATAATAATAACATGTAGCGATTGTAATACGATGATTAAACTTTGGAATGGCTGCAAAAATTATTATTTTTCGACAAAAATTCACGGTAATCCTTTTGAAAAAATGGAAAAAAATAAGTAATGCATTACTTATTTCTTCCATTTTTTCCACTATTTCTTGCAATATTAAAGCGAAAATTAATTTTTTTTCAGCTATTCAAATGTTTACACTCTACTTTATAATCACTACATAATATTATTATGAAATCATAATTACAAAACAAATTGTACTGTAAACTATATCTCATGAATTAATGGAGATTTACAACTCTGTATTGCAGCATGTACACTTAACAGAGAAAAAAATTAATAGTGACGGATTTGTATAAAGATTAACTAATTAACGTTCCTTTCCGATGGTATACATTTTCGTTCAGTTTTTTCCAAGAATAATCTATAATTTTTTGCCAATTTTGATGAGTGACAGCTCATTTTCTTTCTTAAAAGATGCTCTACAAATTGATCGGTTGGATATTTGATATTATTGATCGTTTAATAATTATAGCTATTTGTTTATGAAAGTATTTTGATTTTTGTTAAATAGCAGGCTGTAATTATTAAACGATCAATAATATCAAATATCCATCCGGTCAATTTGTAGAGCATCTTTTAAGAAAGAGAATGAGCCATCATTCATCAAAATTGGCAAACAATTATAGATTATTCTTGGAAAAAACTGAACGAAAATGTATCCCATTGGAAAGTAACGTTAATTACTTAATCTGTATGCAAATCCAGCACTATTAATCTTCCTTTGGGTTAAGTATACATGCTTCAATTCAAACTACTCTCTACTATTGTTATTTAATGCATTAAACTTTAATGAAACAATTACAAAAATTTAGCACTGATTTGACTAGTGTGAAACAGTCGAACATCCTTAAATAAATGCAAAACTGCATTTTAGCGAAAATTCAGTTATCATAAAAAATAAAGAAAGAATCAAATTCCTATAAAATTGAAGCCGTTCTTTATTACATTAGATATTTAGCATCACACTTTTCAACAGTTGATGCAATAGCACAAATAATTTTAAAGGCTCCACAAAACCCTAGTCGCTCTACCGATCTTCCTCAAATTCAATACCAAAGGTCGCATTTCTTTGTTCAATTTTCACACGAAGTTTCAGCCTGATAGCTAAAAATTTGTTCGAGTTGAAGCATTAACAGATATTTTTCAAAATCTCGAAAATCTACGCGGTTTTTGTCAAATTTATACCAAATAAGGAATAACCAGTCCTCTTTATGACATTAACATTTTAGATGTTACCCGAGTAGAAATTCAGCTACGGGGAATATCAGGCCCTAGCGCGATAGCCGGATTTAAATCTAAGGCCCCTGCCTGGCAACCTTATACGGGCCTGGCAGAAAAGTAACGCAGCGCATGATCAGGGCCCGATTAAGTTTTCCAGATAAGATTGTTATGTGTTGCTTTAGCCGTTTATGAAGGATATGTGGTATAAGGTGCTTCGGCGAATGACGGCTTATGACTTTTTTCTTTTTATTGGGTTAACGTTTCGCCCTGATCAGGGCCTCTTCAGAACCATTTATTTTCAATATTCTAAAATCGATGAGTTTGTGACCTCATGCTTTGTTTATGTCTCACATCTGTATATTTGCTGTTTGACAACATATATCTTATCCTAGAGTGCTTTTTGATTGGTGACCGGGCTCCCCGGTCTTATAGGTTAAGCCTGTCTGTGTTGTATGTTCTTAAAAGTTTAACACTATGGCTTCTTTTTTTACATTGCACTCGTATCATTGTTTTTTACATTGCACTCATAGTGTTAAACTTTTAAGAACATACAACACAGACAGGCTTAACCTATAAGACCGGGGAGCCCGGTCACCAATCAAAAAGCACTCTAGGATAAGATATATGTTGTCAAACAGCAAATATACAGATGTGAGACATAAACAAAGCATGAGGTCACAAACTCATCGATTTTAGAATATTGAAAATAAATGGTTCTGAAGAGGCCCTGATCAGGGCGAAACGTTAACCCAATAAAAAGAAAAAAGTCATAAGCCGTCATTCGCCGAAGCACCTTATACCACATATTTTCCAGATAAGGGCCGGATAGAGGCTGCCCTACTAAGCCCCTACTTATAAAAACGGCAAATAAATTACAAAATAATTATCTGCGCTCATCGAATTCGATTTATTTTGCACTTTCTATTGGATATTCGAGCTTATTTAGTTTTCAGTACATATTAATTGCTGAAAAAAACACATGTAAATTTATTTACCGTTGGTGGGTAACCTTGATCCTCTGGGTGACAGTTCTGCACCTTAGCCCACTCGGCCATTGACATCTTAGAAAGTTTATATATTTATTGTCTATTTGAAGTATACTTAAAATGAAAACACGTCAAGACTGTACGCCCATTTATTGTGACTACGACCGAAAGATTCAAAATTCAAACATGTTCGGGCGGTCACCCTTCCAGGTACTGGCGTTTGACGGTCAGTACCTGGATAGATTTCAAAGTAATTCTAGCGATACAGTGCCGTAAAACGTGAGTTTCAGCGAAAATTTCGAATACTTCTCGATGGGATAAAGATGTGAAAAAATCCAGCACACGCAAGGTGATGAAAAGATTGATTTTGCATAACAATAATTTTTTAATGTTTTTAACGAATGCCGTATCTAGCCCTTACACGAACCTGATTATGTAAATTTACGGCATATTTTAAAAAAACTATGCCATAAGAAGACCGTATGCGGATCTGACCAGGGAAAGTAAAGGTAAATTGGACAAAATCTTGGTCCAAATGCCACGGGAAGACCTTATGCGAAACGGATACGGTCGATGAATGGCATATCTATATGAGGTTACCGTATGTAAAGCCTGACATGGGCCTGATCCGGTGGAAGGACGGCATTTTTAAGGTAGAATGCCATATCTCGGCCTTACATGGACCTGATCAGGTGAACTTACGACGACCCCTAAATAAGGTTACCATATTTAGCCTGACATCAGCCTGATCCGGTGGAAAGACGGCATTATTAAGGTAGTTCTGTCGTGAAGGCAATCCAAACTCATATGCATGAATTTTTGACATGTTGTAATTTAGATATTCAATTTTACTTGCACAAAATCTTGAAGGCTATTACCGAGTATTTGAATGAACAATTAAAACTTGAAAATCGATCTTTTTACACGGCGCTCACGGGAGGGCTGGAAAAATTGATCTTTAAATCGAAAATTAACATACTTAGATCAAAGATAGAGAAAAAATAAAAAGTGCTACGGATTCGCAAATCATTCAGGAATTGATGCATCATGAAAAAAGGTGAAGTCTCCGGGATAATGTTTAATTAAACCAAGGTCAAAGTGCACGATACCGGGCCAAATGACGTTTCCTAACCTAATTATCGTGAAAATGAAGTCAAATCCGCACTAAACATATCAACTATTTACAAATAATCGTCTTTATTTGATTACGACAATTTCGAAGGATTCTCGATTATTTTGCTTCCTCATAGAGGAAGCTTTGTTTTCATGAAATTTTTTTTTTTCGAGATTTTCATGTCAGTATGCTTAGAATCACCTAAAACGTCGAGAAAAGTGGTTTAGAAAAAATGTCCGTATGTATGTATGTGTGTGTGTGTGTGCTGGGCTTCGAAAATTCAATCTCCTCTCACTCGGTAACCGTTCGAGCGATCCGGCTCAAATTTGGCACGCAAGTAGAGTAGCTGCCCCTCTTTGAATGTTGTGATTTTTGCCAAAATATGTGAAGTCATTAAGATTTTATGTTGATTTTAATTTGTTGAAAAAAGGGCGTGGTCGCTCTAACTTTCGTAAAAGTTCGCCGATTTGGCTAAATAGTTCTTCATAACTGAAGATACGTTCAATGTTGGATGGTATTGAATTTCGACGAAATTGGTAAAGCGGTTCGGATATTATAGAATTTTGAATTTTTCGAAAAAAATAGATTTTGATCTAAATTACGTCGAATTTCAACAAATGAACAGAAATTTTGTACAGACGAAAAATAACATTCAGAAATGCCATGTACCAAATTTGGTGATGATCGGTAAAGTCGTTCGGATTTTACACCATTTTTCATTTAAAAAAAAATGTAGATTTTCGCTATAACTTCCGGAAAAGTTGAGAAAGTACGACAAAAATTTGTATCTAATCAAAATTAGATGTAACGGTGTTTGCAGAGGTGATTTATAGCTGTATAAAACACCTCTGCAAAAGAGACACAAGGTATAAAAAAAAAGATGCAAAGTAGAACCTTGCACATTGCTTCCTCATTATTTTTCGCTTTTTACAAAGCTTCCTCTATGAGGAAGCCAAAATTGAATAACATACTGCTTCCTCACAGAGGGAGCTTTGTAAAAAGCGAAAAATAATGAGGAAGCAATGTGCAAGGTTCTACTTTGCATCTTTTTTTATATGATTATTGAGGCAGTCAAAGTAATGCGTATGATTATTTTGTAATGTCATATAGACTCTGAGATTTGTGACTCCGGCGTACCGACAGAACTACCTTAAGTACGAATGCCATATCTCAGCCTTACATGGACCTGAGCAGGTGAATTCACGGTGGCCCCAAATAAGGTTACCGTACCTAAAACTGATCTGGACCTCGTGTGACAGCAGGCATGCCTGATGAAATTTCTATTCGGAAATTTCGGTCGAGTAGTTTGTCAGTTATGGTAGTATGAATTTTACCTGATGGTTTCAACTTCGTTTGATTATAATAACTGTATTGATTATCAATATTTTGCAATTTAAAAAAATCTTATACTTGGCAAGTCTATGTATTAATTTTGAGTATAATCCCCACCTCATCGGCCTAATATTTTCATTAGAAAAAATGTTTAAAAACCGATCTGGTTTTTGAACTCCAAAAGCTTATGCAGAATTTTGCAAACGATTCAGTTCGTCAATATTCCCGTTAAAGCAAACTCAACAACGAGCATTGCTTTAGTGAAATCTCGTGCGATATCGATGACTAATATTTTGTTTCCATAGTTCACAGAATCAATGTTTGTATACATCATTTTTCCGGTTTTGTCGATTAATTGCGGTCATCCATGATAGCGAGAGTTGCGAAGCTGGCGTGACTGATTTGCCCTCTTGCTATCTCGAGAGTTTTTAACGAGAAGGAAATTAAAAAACTTGGTCAGATGATAGTCACGCTGAGACAATAATCTGTGAGAGGTTTCATCATGTATATTGTCGTCCAGCAATTGACTCTAGATCGTTCGATACGATTTAATAGTGCGGCATAAATGAATTTCCTTCTCCTTCATTCATCTAAATAAACGATTAATATTTTTTCAATTAAAAAGAAAAATCTATTATTGTATGACGCATTTTTTTATTGTTGTATTCTCTATAAAAGGGATTTGCCCGTTGATAAATAACTAAATACATAAAATACATATTCAAGCCCGTATTAATGTTTGACTAATTTTTATTAGTGAAAAAGCTTTCGTAAAACAACTTATTACATTCACTTTTAATATCATTACATAACGAATACGCGCCGCAATTTCGTTAACTCTGGTATTATATAGTACTGGTTTTTTTCAATGTATCGGTGTATTTTTATTGTGTTCAGTATTTGTTCTGAGGTTGTATTTTTTCATCATTTTTTTTTTCAGCCCGTGTATGTACATATTTTGCACGCATTCTGCGCGTATACGTGATTATCTCGGGAACAATAAAAATCGTTTCAAAGTATATGGTGACGATGAATTAATCAATTAAACGATAATCATGGGAATCAATTCGTTGAATATTCGCCCGGTTGGATTGGCACAAACGTTTTCTCTCGCAAAATCGCTTAGCCTCAACATTGGATTAAGCTTTTTTTACGATGGCATCGAACGTTCTCAACAAAACATTAATAACAAATTCACGAATAAATCAAACGATAATACACGACGAAAATGGCTTTAAAAAAATCATTTTCAGCTTTACGATGATTCCTTTGCATCTTTTCCTTTCTTCAGCTCTGCCTCGTCAACAGTTTCTGTTGATCATCCCCTCAAATTTTCTAATCTCCGCGTCGCGTTTTTTTTTTTTTTTTTCATCGTAATTTTCATAATTGACTAAATTTTATATTAAGTTTTATTAGCTAAAGAGATCCCGTGCGCGTACTCCTTTTTTTTCCCCTATCAAATTGTACGCACACGCTTGTTTTTATCTAAATTTCACTTTTTTCCCATTTTTTTTTTCCTCAAATAAGTACTTATAATATTTATATTTATATATATATATAATATGAATTTTCCATCATTCTTAATAACATCGTATTTACAAAAAACTTGCTTTATTCTTCATTTATGACAAAGTTCCTTTTTCAATTTAACTACCTAAATTTCTTCGAGCTACAAAAAATGTTTCATTCAGTCCTCTGTGTTGTAATGTTTAATGCGTTTTTTTTTTTTATAGCGTTGAAGCGTTTGCTTCCGGATCGGACCTTCGAGGACTTGTATTCGGAAGCGAACGCCGGCCTCTTTGCCTCACTTTTTCTTCGTTAGTCGAGGCTCCGTTCTCCGGAACGGCGCTCGCAATCATCGGCTAATTATATTTTTTTATTTTTTTTTTTTTTTACCTTCGCATCGATTTAACGGTCACGCGAACTCGAGCTATTGTGGTCGGACGAATTTATGTACAGACCAACTTCCGCCCTGAACAATTTTTCTTACTTTTGTCAACATTTCATTGACGTCTTAAACTAGATTTTAAGGGGATAGAGTTAGGCTAAATGATTAAATTTTCTGTGTGAGATTTTTTACAACGACAAAAATTTTACATGAAAAAGACAAAAATGTTGGATTTTCTTTTTAAGAAATATTTTTTGTCATTAAACATTTTTTTGTTGTTATTCCTAAAACTTTCTTTCCTCACTTTCAATTTAACACATTAAAAAAGTGTAAATTCTACAAATTTTTTATGTCACTTCCAAATAAATAGAAAAAATGTTTAAATTCTTCAAATTTTTTATGTCACTTCCAAATAAATAGAAAAAATGTTTAAATTCTACAAATTTTTTATTTCACTTCCAAATAAATAGAAAAAATGTTTAAATTCTACAAATTTTTTATGTCACTTCCAAATAAATAGAAAAAATGTGTAAATTCTACAAATTTTTTATGTCACTTCCAAATAAATAGAAAAAAACGTTTCAATTTTACAAATTTTTTAAGTCACTTTCAATTTAATACTAAAACTTGTAAATGCTCCAAATTAAGAAAATCTTTCTGCTATGCATCAAATTTTTGACAGAATCGATACATTTTGATTAGAATTTATAAGTTTGTCGATATAAAAATTTTCTCACACAGAGAATCTTAATTATTGAACCGTCTCTGCACTCTCAATTGTTATAATAGTCTGACGCTCGTTTTCGTGTTCGAGGAGTTTCCTTACTTCGAGATTACAAGCGAGATTGAGGAAATTTACTATATTCATAGATGTTAATAATGTCTACGGCGTTATAACTTTGTACAATGGAAATTAGTGTATTTCAATTGAATTATGTCTGTTTTTAAAATGTAAATTTGTAAGGGAGTTAAATGTCGGGAGATGATTGATGTCGAGTCGCGAGATTGATAAACTTCACCGCAATCTTTTCTACGGCCGAAAATTTTTATCTCGCATCTTTATCTTACGTCTTTCAGGTTTCTTTTTTCTTTTTTTTTTCTTTCATATTTGAGCTTACGTGCAATTATTAAATCACGCCCATCGCAATTTACATGTAATGCAATTATTTATAAAGCTCGAATGTGGCTCGCGTTAATAAACTTTCATTGCTTCCTCTTGTCACGCGGAATCTTTGCGCTATCTTTCGCAACTTTTTCATCCGCAAAAGCATCACGAGATCCGCGTCGCGTTATCATTAAAAATTCCACCACGCAGAAGAATAAAATTCGCCACTAACAACGCGTCTTACATTTTTTTAAATGAATCGCGACACATGATTTTTATTTATTTATTTCAATCGATTCAATCGGAACTCTCGAGGCGTATCGATAAAAAAAAATTCCGAGTCTTATAGAGCTCGCATTTTTCTTTTAAAAACATTCCGATTATAATCTGGCTAATACAATAGTTTTACCGATCAATAATTTTTCGTATTTCTCTCTCGTAACAATGCGTAAATCGTCGTCGACGTTGCTAATATGTATTTACAGAGTTATGATTATTGTATGAGACAATTTTAATCGAATTTTCGCACGTAATGCACGAACGAAAGATTCTTGTGAGAAAATCGCGTGGGGGAGGGAAAACACGTAGCGAACGTGGACGTAAAAAAAAGAGAGAAAAAAGGAAGAAGACAGAAGAAGACGAGAGGAACACGAGAAATAGATCCAAAAGCCCAGTAGAAAGAGATCAGTCGTTTAAATGAATTTATAGAAATTCATATATTGATTATTATATTTATACTGGAATCTCGGATCCCGTATATCGATAAAACGGCAATTAAATTAATAAATAATGCCTTAAGTATCGGTATTAGAACACACTTCCTTCTCCTGGTCCCTCGACCATCTTTTCTTTTGTATTATCCAACGGGTCGCATTCGTCGTGACTTTTAAAAAGGACTAGAGGCCACTCTTCCATTCCCTCGGAGCTCTCGTCTGCTGCGAAACTCCCGTGACTTTCTTTTTCCATCTGTTGTCCTTCTTCCTGGTCCTCATCCTCATCCTCTGCCTCTTCTTCTTCGTCTTCTTCTTCTCGTATCTCTTGGTTCGGACGCGCGAAACTCGCTAACGAGCGGGCGCGCGTCACCTGGAATGGGCTCTTATCACGACACGATTCTAAGGACTAGCTTCTCTGGCTCGTCATTCGCCGCTGTTCACCTCGTCGTAGTGCGAAAACTTGAGGAACACCTGCTCGAGCGTCGTCTGACTGAAGCTGTACTCCTCGATGTCCAACTCCAGTTTGGCTGCGTTAGAAGTAAAAAATCACGAGCAATAATTAAAAACATTGTAAATAACAATTTTACTTACACTACATGCAGAGTTGTAAATGCCTAACATTTATGGAAATAAAGATGATATGGTCAGCTCTATAATTATGATTTCATAATAATAACATGTAGCCATTATAAAACAATAACTAAACTTTCGAATAGCTAAAAAAATTATTATTTTGTTATAAAATTTCATGGTAATCTTTTTGAAAAAATGAAGAAACATAACTAATGCATTAAGAAAGTAATGCATCTATTATCTCTTCAATTTTTCCCCCTATTTTTCATAATATTTAAGAGAAAATTAGGGGTAAAACACGTCAAGGCGGCCACACGAATTTTTCATTTCAATAAAAAGTTTTCAAATTTCTTGAGGATGTTGGTCTGGCTGAAAACAAAAATTGCCAATTTTTTCAGATTTTTTTATTGCATATTTCAGCCGTTATAAATAACTGAAAATAATAATCGTTAATTTTTTAACGCCAAAACTACGGCTCTCGCAGAAAAATCATGTTAACAAAAAATTTAAGGTATCTAACGGTCTTTTCCACAATTTTTTTTGGAAATTTTCCTACTCCGTTTTATGCTATTTTTCAATTAAATACTATTTCAATTTTTTTTCTCCGAAACTGCATTCTCGATTCATATGAGATTTTTACATTTTGTTCCTTAATATGTTAAGAATCCGAAAAAAAATTGGCGTGATGGGCGGCGACTTCGTTCCACAGTTACAGCTCTTCGAATGATCGAACATAACGGTAATCTAATATGTAATTGCTCTCTGCGTTCAACAGGGTTAAGACTGTCAATAGAAAAAATCTAAAGCCCACATCACTTGTTTATTATTTTGTTATTTTTAATTTAAATTTTTTTTTTTAATTAGGTTAATTGGCAAATTCCCCCGTACCTGTCGTCCACACTTTGTGTTCACAACGCAGAACGATGGTCGTGTAACATTGAGCACGTGAATAATGAACTCAAGAGACATTCATTCACCACGTTTTGCCAATTTTCGATTGATCAGAAAAGAGCACGATGATGAATTACGTGTCATCAGGAAAAAAGTTTCAATTCCATCAGTCGATAAAATAAATGTATTAAAAGACCCAAAAATTGAAGAGGGAAAAATATCCGATGCAAAAAATGCAGTGCGGGCTATAGAATTACTATGTAGACAGTCTGTTGAACGTACAGAGCAATTACACATTAGATTGCCCTGGTATTCGATCGTTTGAAGAGCTGTAACAGTGGAATGAAATCGCCGCCCATCTCGCCAAATTTTTCTCAGATTCTAGACATATTAAGGAACAAAATGTAAAAATTTCAGCCGAATCGGGAACGCAGTTTTGGAGAAAAAAATATTATTATTTTATTCCATTGAAGAATTGCATAAAACAGAGTAGGAAGATTTTGCAAAAAATGTATTGAAAAGAACGTTAAATTCCTTTAATTTTTTGCTCACGTGATTTTTTTGCGGGAGCTGTAGTTTTGGCGTTAAAAAATTAACAATTATTATTTTCAGTTTTTTGTAACGGCTGAAAAAATTTGTAATTTTTGTTTTCAGCCAGACCAACATCCTCAACAAATTTGAAAACTTTTTATTGAAATGAAAAATTCGTGTGGCTGACTTGACGTGTCTTACCCCATTAGTATTTTTTGCAGCTATTAAAATGTTTACACTCTATTTTATAATCACTACATATTATTATTATAAAATCATAATTACAAAACGAACTGTACTGTAAAGTAGATTTAATGAATTAATGGTATTTTACAACTCTGACTACATGTTTTTTTATTCTAATATTGTAAAGAATTTTAAAAAAATGGCATTTTTCTATTTTTATCAAAAAGTTTTCGTCCACAAAAGCCTATAGAATATTTACGGTCAAGTTCTTGTTTTAGAAATTTTACATTTACATTTTAATAAATTATTTTTATTAATACAAATTTTCAATCTAGTATTAAGTATAATAATCAATAAGTTAATTGACATCCAGACTGAAGGACTTCGGTCAATGGCCAACTGACCTCTGCTCAGGTATATAATATAATAATAGTAATAATAATAATGTACAGATTGTAAAGAGGCCAATAAAATGTCGTTTTACTACTAAAAAAAAATAATTGTCCACAAATCTTTTGTAACTTTCACAAAAATATTTCGTTAATTTTACAGGATAACATTTTTAGTCTTGTTTTTATTATGTACTAATCAATAAGTTTGACTTTGAATAGATAGTGTCTTTGACAAACAACAGTCTTTTATAATTGTATATCCTGGAATGATTGGCAGAAGGCGAGGAGTGAAAATGGAACATATTATGTCAACTGTCAAATCATTGACCATCTAAAAGAAAATATACAAAATGTTGTCATTGATATTATGAGGTTTTTTTATATTAACTTAATTAAATCAAATAGAATCAAATATTTTTCAGTATATATTGTGTTTCTTTAAGATGATAAAATAAGATAGAACACTTTGAATTTCGTAATGACACGTAAAGAAAACCAGGAAAAGTCAGGAGATTTTTTTAGGTTGACAGGTATTTTTAACTTTTCCAGAAAGTCAAGGAATTTTCGATGTATTGTTTAAAAAAAAGAAATTTCCATAATTTTCGAAAAAGTGAGGGATTTAAAAAAAAAGTCAAATACTTGCAATTTATGTGCGACCGTATGATATATCTAAATATAAATTATGTACATATTTATGATATATAAAGTAACAAAATCTGACGATACTTGAAAACGTTTAATATGGATTTTTGTTCTGTCATTTCCTCGCGAATATAAACAAAAATTGAACTTAAGCCTTGAAAATTAAAGAAATTTCCCACCAAATATTACATCCATGAATTTGAGAAAATGCCTCTGCCTGTACAAATAATGCCTGTGTTGCAAATAATTGTAATGATTGCATAAAAAATACGCATCTTCTGATAAATTAAGAAAAATGTTTTGAGATAAAAGCAGAACGACGAAGATTTGGGTGATCGTAGTTTGGTGCATTTGCTTTTTGAACAACAGAAACATTGTCATTCATTATAAAATTTTCCTTTTTGCCATTAAATTTTTTTTTTTTTTGTTATTTCTAAAACTTTCTTTCGTCACTTTCAATTTAACACATAAAAATGTGTACATTCTACAAGTTTTTTATGCCACTTCCAAATAAATAGAAAAAATGTTTAAATTTTACAAATTTTTTAAGTCACTTTCAATTTAATACAAAAACTTGTAAATGGCCCAAATTAAGAAAATCTTTCTGCTACGTTTCAAATTTTTCACAGAATCGATACATTTTGATTAGAATTTATTAGTTGTCGATAGAAAAATTTTCTCACACAGAGAATCTTAATTATTCAACCGTCTCTGTACTCTCAATTGTTGTAACAGTCTGACGCTCGTTTTCGTGTCCGAGGAGTTTCCTTACTTCGAGATTACAAGCGAGATTGAGGAAATTTACTATATTCATAGATGTTAAGGGCAGGGTAAAGTATTAACATTTTTTTTTCCATTTTTTAATTATTTTTTTAAATGAATGCCTAATGTCTCAAGAATATTGTGTAAAAATTTCAAGTCGATCGGAGTAAAATTGACGAAGCTATTAGTATTTGAGCGTCTATTGCTCCAGGCGGGTCTGCGGCGCACGACAGTAAAGAAGAAAGAGTTTTGCGTAGACAAACGCAAAAAGATGCTCTCGATCATCTTGATGGAAGTCGTTTACTCTACGGACCTGGCATCGACGACTTTCAGTGAGTATAAGAAAATTATCGAGTTTTATTTTGAATTTCTAAAGATTCAAAGATAATTGAAAAGTCTGAAAAAATTCATACGTATACAGAAAAATGAACGAATCAGGAAAAAAAAATTGGATTGCGGGGAAATTTGTTGTCTATTTTTTTTTTTTCATCATTTTGTTAATAACATTTTAGAATTATTATTATGCAAAATTAATCTTTTGAGTACCGTTAATATGCATGAATTTTCTCAGATTTTTATGCAATCGAGAAGTGTTCTCAAACTTATGTGCAATGAGCGCTAAGCGACCAAACTCTTCTGCGTTTTTCAAACCGTTTTTCTGAGACTTGTCATTTTTGAAGTCCGTGAGCACGATTACTCAAAATCTACTGGACCAATCGCTTTGAAATTTTGCACAGTACTTCTTCACATAATTTAACAGGTATTGTCGAGAGCTTTTTTGTTTTTTTTAATAATTACTAATTTTTCAACAACAAATTACCCGATTTTTTAAAGCAAAAATCGGGTTTTTGACTTCCAAGTGCTACGAAAAATCGAAAAATCGAAAAAAAAACCTCCGTCATTACCTCAAAAAACATCTCCTTTAACAAATGCATTTTGATTTTTTTGTTTCAGATGATTTTGTTGCGAGTTATGATGCTCACCGCAAACCACCTTTTTTTCGCGGCGGCTCCGGGGATTAATTTTCATTCGCTCAATTTTGAAAATTTTTCAATGAAAATTTGGGAAAATGTTGTTGAAATGTTACTTTATTATATGTAAATTTTTCAATAAACGAACACTATCCGTTACGCCAAAAAAAAATCTTAAAAACATGCCTTTTTTTCGCCGAATTAACTTTACCCTGCCCTTAATAATGTCTAAAAGATAAAAGCAGAAGGAGGGAGATTTGGGTGGTCGTAGATTGGTGCATTTGCTTTTTGAACAACAGAAAAATTGTCATTCATTATACAATTTTCCTTTTTGTTATATTAAATTGTTGTTTTATCAATTTACCCTTCTCCAACTGAGTGAAGCAGTCGGCGAGTGAAGTGACAGAGTGCTGAGGCACTGCGAACACTAGTCTATCAGCAAAACTTTCCTCGAGCGTCGCGTCCGGAAACATTCCAGCGACGAAGTCCTTAAGCCCTGTTATCCTGTCGCCAGAGGGTGTTGTCGGCGTGCAATCACCGCCGAGTAATTTCATTTCAAGGGTGTACCCGGCGCCGTAAAGATTTTTCAGGTGTTGCGTTGAGCCTATGCATCTCAACTCTCCCTTCACCATAATACCGACTCTAGAGCAAAGGGCGTCGGCCTCTTCCATGGAATGGGTTGTCAGGATCGCTCCTCGTCCTCCCTGCGATCAGGAATAATTTAAATCTCGAAAAATTTCATCAATCGCCTAGTTTTTACGTCCGTATCAACATAATTCAAAAGTGATGATAATTTCTTTTCTTCCTTAACCCTTTAAGAAAAATTATCTTTTGACTATTTTTCGTTTATTTATTTTATTGTAATCCATGTAATTTAATTTATTTCAAATTATTAATCATTTCTTTGAAGAAAAACTAATTTTTTTTTGCGTTAATGCGTTTCTGTTTCACGGGATAAAATGTACGATGCATTCTTTATGGAATTCCACTGCTTTTTACATGGCTTAAGACTTTTTTTATTTAAATTTTAAAAAGGTGTTTTGAAATATGCTACGTTGGCTGTTCAAGAGTTCAGAAAAATGTTAACACCAATTACTTTGTAATTTGTCAAATATAACAAAAATGTCGTTTTCGTTTTTTTTAACACATCTGCATGTAGGGGGAGTGGAGTCTCCTGTGCCACGATTTTTCGAATGGTTGTAAAACTGCTTTTCAATAAATTCAGTATATTTTTAACGGGTCTATTCGATGTTAAATGTGTTAAAGTTTGTTTGAGTAACACAAAAATTATAATATTTTAACAATAAAAATGCAAAAGATCTAATAATTCGAAATGAGGTGTTTATCACACTGGAGCCCATGCATGGGCTCCATTGAGCCATAGCATAGGGTACCCACATGGAAATAGAAATATATGCACGATATATTCGACGTATAGAACTTTTTGGCGCTAAACGTATATGAAATATATTTTAAATATATTCCATACATATGTCCCATATATTTTGAATATATTTCTGCACACATATATGCAGAATATATGCAGCATATAGAAATTTTTGGCGCCATATATTTAACGTATATGTTACATATATATTTTTCTATGTGGGATACATTGTAACAAGTAATGAAGATTTGCTAATATCGTTATTTCATGGCTTATTTAAATATTTGGTCAGGTACACAATAGGTACATAGGTGTACTCTAATATATAATAATAATGAATAATTATTTAATGAATAATCTTTTAATGTTTCCGTCATTTGACGACAATCACAGATACTATTATGCTTTTCAAGTTTATCTTGAATACGTATATATTCCCCTTCCATTTTTCTGTCACAGTATACCCCATCGACGTGTGTTACACTTCACTCCACTCGACATTTATAATGTATATCGCAAGTATTTCAGATTCTGAATAATTGCACTTCAAAATACGAACAGTGATATATAACTTAGATCCCAATAAACGTCCTATACCCTTTTTCTTTTCACTATATAACCGCTGTAAATGCAGAATAAATTATCCTGACCAATAAAAATTTACTTTTGTATGGTCTCGACACATCACTATCTGTAAAAGAAATAAGACAACTTTCTCCGATTTGATTTTTGGCTGGAAGTGATTTGAGGCCGTTCATAAATTACGTCATCACACAAGGGGCGAGGGGGTCCCGAAAAAAGTAACGTTTTGTAACGATAGAGGAGGGGGCGGGAGACTCAATCGTGACGTTACCCATTTCCATTATTTTTAAATCATGGTAGCCGTTTTTTTTTTCGGAAAAAATTCCCTGATTTTTCCCTGACTAATTTATCAATTTTCCCTGACCGAAATTTTAAGGACATCTACTAAAAAATTTATAACGCGAATAAAAAAAAATGTATTAGAAACAGATACGTGTTTTTGATAAGTTATTTATTTCTCGATCAACAACGAATAGTACTTTTGTAATAGATATATTTTCTCTTTCAAAACATAAACGTTCTTTGGAATTATAATGCTTTGAATCCGATTAAATACTGATGTGAAGTGTAATACGTATTTTAGTAATCTATAACACTTTTTAAACTTTTTTGTTGAGTGCTTCGATTTGTTCGAATAGATTTATGTTGTAATGTTTATATCAATTTTTATTTGTTTTTTTTCTTTTCAAATATTTTTCGGTTGTTTTTTTTCCAAGTCTTTCTTTTATGGATTTTTATTCAGTTATTGAAACTTTGGCAATAATCTACTTTTACCCTGACTAATTTCGATATCCCCTGACTTTTCCCTGATTCCCCGATCAATTTTTTATTTCCCTGACTTTTTCCGGTTTTCGCTGACTGCGGCCTCCATGTAAAACCTCACGCAAAATTTCGCAATCTCTTGGGGAATTTTGTTTAATTTCCATTTCACTATAACGAAATGATCTCTTCCGATTATTTCATTTGTAATCTTCGTTTTTATTAGCCTTGGAACATTTTTAGTCAGCGAACAGAGTATTTACGTTTTTGTTAACCGGTGTATGAAAAGTTACATTATTATTCCTACTGTTCATAAATAATATAAAAATATTTATTATCATTCGACTATGTATGATATATATATAAAACGTTTTTTGATAATACAAAAATTGAAATTATTTTTACTTTATGGAGGGGGGGGGGGGGGTCAGGCGAGATCGCGTGATGTCACGTTTGGGGGGAGCGCTTTGCAATTGTGACGATACGTGACCAGGGGGGGGGGGATCCCAAAACATCAAATCGGTGGTGACGTCATTTATGGAAGGCCCTTTTGCTTTGGAATACTAAAGTTTTGAGACGAACATTCGCTTTTTCATCACAGAGGAACACTGAAAAAAGCCCTGTCACATAGGACCCCACTCTTCCCTAGCCGTTAAGGAGGTCGTTTCGTGGCTCTAGTTATTAGATTGAGTTACAAATTTTAAATATATAATAGATTGAGAGCTGAACTTTGCGATGGCTAAATGATAAGACTGATTACCGAAATTATTTGCAAGCAATCCAATATTAAAATCCAAGAATTTAACACAGGCCCTTATGAGTCGGGCACTTATTGAACACTTCATACCATTTTTTTAAATATTTGGCGATTAGATAGCTTCGATAAGAAAGTTTCCACTTGTGCATTATTATTTCAAGTTTCTAACGAGATCATAAAAAATTACTTGAACCGAATTTTCCGTACAGAATTATTTAGTTAAATATGACAAAACCGAGGCAGACCGAAGAAAAAACCTCCCGCTCACAAACCCCCGTGACGCTTGGCAACATCGCACAGCTGCTTAGAAAATGACAGAGAATGTATAAATGAGACCGAGATATATATCCCAAATGTACATTATTTTCATTACGTACAAATGCAATGATCAGCGTGTACGCTGTGCCAATTCATTCTGTAGCCGGCGAATTTTGAGGTTATAAAGATCGCGCATAAACAAAAACTGCTGTGTTGCCAAGTTGTGCACTCTTTCTCTCTCCTCGCTCCAAAACAGCTGTTCGGGTTTCATCGAAACTGAAGTAAATCAGCAACCATTTATCATATTGTTCAAATTAATTATATTACGCGTATACGCTGTAATGTGTGAACGTATCACTAAATTGGTGAAATTTTTTTTGCAATGTTCAAATCATTTTTATTTAGTCGTTTTTGTCTACTTATTTTTAAATCGTAATTTGACTTCGATGCCACGAGACGATCTCCTTAAAAATAGCAAACCACTGCTTAAATACAAATTTTCCACAAACCAAAGACTGCAAACTAAAGTATCATCAAACACAGCACACAAGGAGATTGGAGTTAAACGCTTACTGAGTTGGCCAGGAATACTCTATTTACAATTTCTAAGGTTAAACCATCAGAAATTATAAAAACGTCTTTGCAAATTTAGCATTGATCCGACTAGTGTGAAACGCCCTACTCTCATCATGTAATTAAGAACGAAAAAAGAAACTCAAGAATTCCGTCTGACCTGGAAACTGGCAAGAATTGTATCCCAGAGGAATCGTTTGGACCTCGGGTCCATTCCCGTGCTGGGTTCATCCATGAGAACGACCTTTGGTCCTCCGACCATGGCCATAGCAAAGCTGAGCTTCCGCCTAGTCCCTCCGGAACACTCTTGGGTTTGTTTGTCAGCGTGTTCGTGAATCTGTAGACCCGAGAGATATAAGTCGACGATTCTGTCGATATCTCCCCAAGGGACGCCACGTATTGCTGCATAACACTCGAGATGTTCCCTAACGGTGATGTTTTTCCACTGTGCGTCGTGTTGGGGACAATAGCCCATTTGCCTGAAGGCTTCGGTCATATGAGAGTTAATATTATGACCTCCAATCTGTACTCTTCCTCGAGTTGCCGCTTCTTCAGCGATTATTATCTTCATCGTTGTCGTTTTTCCAGCTCCGTTGTGACCCAAAAGACCAAAAACCTCTCCAGGCTCCACAGCCAATGACAAATTCCTTACTGCGACTTTCCTTAAGGGTTTCGGTTCTTCCTCGCGTTTTGAGCAGCAACTGCATGAACTAACGTCGTGATTGCGATACTCTTTTCTTAGATTCTGGACCAACACGACGGGAGGTTCCTGCACGGATGAGGATGTTATGAAGTTGAATACTCGTTGACGTTCGTTCTTTACGTCAGTATCTTCGTGCTCGCCAACGTCAGAATTTTCCATTATTTCCTCACCGATCGAACCACCGTTGCGCTGAAAATTTAAGGCCAGTCAAGGTTTTAATTAGACGGTCTTTCGGATTCGATTTCGAGTTTTTTCCCCCCTTTTTTGCTTTTAAGGTATCAAATTTGTTTTTTGGAAATTGGGGTCAAGAATGTCATTTATAAATTGAAACTTGCGACATCAATTATTTTAGGGTCAATATCAGAGTTTGAAGTCCCCATTACGTATTAAAATAATTCGACAATAATAACCTGCAGGGCTTATAAGTAAATGTTAAGACTTTTGAATAACAGCACAAAATTTAATAAATAAAAATTATCGTTCTTTTACTTCTCAATTCATTACTTGTATGAGCTCAATTTTTTCTTGACAATTCCAACGATATTTTATCAAGTTTCGTGTTTTGATAGCACTTATTAGATAACTTGAATATTTAAAAGTAAAGGATCCGGATAATTGTTAAATAATAATCATTATTGAGCCAAATATCCATCACTACTATTAAACAGTTGGTTACAATACTGGCAATTAATTTATCAAAATACTGGTGAAGAAATGGTTGAAATACTGGTAAACAATTTTTGTACAGAATAAAAAGGCTGCAACGTGGAACTTTGCAAATTGCTTTCTCATTATTGTTGGATTTTTACAAATCTACCTCTATGAGGAAGCATGTTAATCTATTTTGGCTTCCTCATAGAGGAAGCTTTGTAAAAATCCAACAATAATGAGGAAGCAATTTGCAAAGTTCTACTTTGCAGCCTTGTTTAAAAAATTTTTAAATGGCATTAGTTTTGAACCCCTTTACAGATTCTCGCCAGATTCGAACTGATGCTTAGTTTACCTACACTCTACTTGTGGACCAAATTTGAACCCGATATCTTAAAAATTGCGGAAGTTAGAGCACAAACAAAAAATTCAAAATGCCACAAATTTTAAACCCCTTAACGGATTGACGTCAAATTCACTCCCAAACTTTATTTAATAACAGTCCACTTGTGGACCAAATTTGAGCCCGATGTCTTAAAAATTGCGAAAGTTAGAGCACGAACAAAAAATGTCAAAAAATTAAAAAATGCCATAAATTGTGAACCCTTTAACGGATTGACACCAAATTTAATCCCAAACACTATTTGATAACAGTCCACTTCTGGTCCAAGTTTGAGCCGGATGTCATAAAAATTGCGGGAGTTAGAGCCCGAGCTGACATTCCGCAAAAAATTCAAAATGCCATAAATTTTAAACCCCTTAACGGATTGACGTCAAATTCACTCCCAAACTTTATTTAATAACAGTCCACTTGTGGACCAAATTTGAGCCCGACGTCTTAAAAACTGCGAAAGTTAGAGCACGAACAAAAAATGTCAAAAAATTAAAAAATGCCATAAATTGTGAACCCTTTAACGGATTGACACCAAATTTAATCCCAAACACTATTTGATAACAGTCCACTTCTGGTCCAAGTTTGAGCCGGATGTCATAAAAATTGCGGGAGTTAGAGCCCGAGCTGACATTCCGCAAAAAATTCAAAATGCCATAAATTTTAAACCCCTTAATGGATTGACGTCAAATTCACTCCCAAACTTTATTTAATAACAGTCCACTTGTGGACCAAATTTGAGCCCGATGTCTTAAAAATTGCGAAAGTTAGAGCACGAACAAAAAATGTCAAAAAATTTAAAAATGCCATAAATTGTGAACCCTTTCACGTATTGACACCAAATTTAATCCCAAACACTATTTGATAACAGTCCACTTCTGGCCCAAGTTTGAGCCGGATGTCATAAAAATTGCGGGAGTTAGAGCTCGAGCTGACATTCCCCAAAAAATTCAAAATGCCATAAATTTTGAACACCTTGATGGATTAACTCCAAATTCAATCCCATACCTTGTTTAACGACAGTTTACTCGTGGTTCAAATTTGAGCCCGATATCTTAAAAATTGCGACGGCTATCGTGCTAACAAAAAATTGCGCACATACGCACGCACACACATACACAAACATACAGACATTTTTTCTAAATCACTTTTCTCGACGTTCTTTCGAAAAAAAAAACATTTTTCACGAAAACAAAGCTTCCTCTATGAGGAAGCAAAATTGGACAGAAATTGAAAAAATCTAGATGAAAAAGATGAAAATAACTTACCACAAAATACTTGAAAACGTCGCTAACGTTTCCGCCGCTCTTCTTGATGTCGAGTATGAGGAGTACGAAGAACCAGAGTGGACAGTGGATCAATACGCCGAGAGCCATAACAATGATCTCCGTGGTGAGATAATCGGACATAGTCAAGTGATGACAAGCCGCGTTAATCGAGCACATGAGATGCACTCTATCGACGTAATAAACCGCAGCATACGGTAAGTACATCGTGTTCAAAAGAGAAAATACGACGTGAAGTGCGAATGCAGCCGTTCCTCCTTGAAGAGTGCCACCTTTCCTTAAAATATTCCTTCAAGCCTTCTTAAACATTCATATAACAATGGGATGGAGCGAGGAAATTGATATACTTACCGAGACCCAGCATGTCCAAGATCATTACTAGCAGAAAGGGAATCAGACCGAAAAATGTCGCGATATTCGGTAAAATGCTTTGGGCAGAATCCATTTTGTCAAAAATGTAACTCAAACAAGTGGAGAAAAGAATGGAGGAAGGGCAGTAAAGCATCAGAAGACCACCGAGAGTCATCAACGCTGGAATTTCTTGGAGCGATGGTACGTCAAAGAGAAATATTATTCCAAGGATGCAAAGTGCAATGAAAGACATGAGACCGACCAGGACGATGAAATATGTCAGGAAGTACATTGGAAATGATAAACCATTGACGCGAAGCTGGTTCTTCGATTTTATCTGAAAAACAGGATAAAGTTTTTAAAAATTGTGATAAAAATCCTTTTTTTATGCCTTCTGTAGAGCAGGTTTAGGAATCAGAAATTAGGGAGTGCGAGCAGTGATCGAACTGAATCGATTATTCGATGAACTATCGAATATTCGGAAAGTTAGCAAGTAATCGAAGAATTATCGAATATTGTGTAATGTTTTGCATTTTTAGGCCGCCATTATGGATTTTAATATCAAATGAAGGCTTTTTTTGCATCTTGAAACGACATATTAGATTCATTACTTTTAAATTTTTGTCGAATTTCGAATATTCGGATAAATTATAAAATTTTGAATATCCGTATAAATTATCTCATTTTGAATATTTGGATATATTAACGAATTCCACGCATTATTTAATTCCAAATATTCAACAGTTTCAAGCTTCTGATTCCAAGTCTTTCATTCTCAAATACTCTGACACCCCTACTAAAGATCTATTTCTGGTTGGATATTATGTGCAGAAATGGTATTATTGATTTATTTTGCTGTGTACCTCACGATCGTAAACCATGTCCACCGCCAAGGTGATAGGAACGAGCACAAAATCCATTCCAATTAATATAGCTGAGCTGGCGATTCCAATGTTGAATTCCTGTGGCTGTGAAGTTTGCTGGAAGGGATGAGTCTTAACTTCAATTGGGGTGGCATTATTCTTGCCTGAGAGAAGTCTGAAATATAAATTATCAATAAAATCATGAATTATCATAAATTATAAAGATGAATGATAAATGTATTTATATGATCGCTTATTTTGAGTAATATTAAAAATTATCGTTAAGGTAGTTCTGTCGTGAAGGCAATCTAAACTCATATGCATGAATTTTGGACATGTTGTAATTTAGCTATTCAATTTTACTTGCACAAAATCTTGAAGGCTTTTACCGAGTATTTGAATGAACAATTAAAACTTGAAAATCGATCTTTTTACACGGCGCTAATGGGAGGGCTGGAAAAATTGATCTTTAAATCGAAAATTAACATACTTAGATCAAAGATAGAGAAAAAATAAAAAGTACTACGGATTCGCAAATCATTCAGAACTTGATGCATCATGAAAAAAGGTGAAGTCTCCGGAGTAATGTTTAATTGAACCAAGGTCAAAGTGCACGATACCGGGCCAAATAACGTTTCCTAACCTAATTATCGTAAAAATGAAGTCAAATCCGCACTAAACATATCAACTATTTAAAAATAATCGTTTTAATTTGATTACGACAATTTCGAAGGATTCTCGATTATTTTTTATATTATTATTAAGGCAGTCAAAGTGATGCGTATGATTATTTTTTAATGTCATATAGACTCTGAGATTTATGACTCCGGCGTACCGACAGAACTACCTTAAAGTAGAACCTTGCAAATTGCTTCCTCATTATTTTTTGCTTTTTGCAAAGCTACCTCTGTTAGGAAGTATGTTAAGATAGTTCTGTCGTGAAGGCAATCCAAACTCATATGCATGAATTTTTGACATGTTGTAATTTAGCTATTCAATTTTACTTGCACAAAATCTTGAAGGCTTTTACCGAGTATTTGAATGAACAATTAAAACTTGAAAATCGATCTTTTTACACGGTGCTCATGGGAGGGCTTGAAAAATTGATCTTTAAATCGAAAATTAACATACTTAGATCAAAGATAGAGAAAAAATAAAAAGTACTACGGATTCGCAAATCATTCAGGAATTGATGCATCATGAAAAAAGGTAAAGTCTCCGGAATAATGTTTAATTGAACCAAGGTCAAAGTGCACGATACCGGGCCAAATGACGTTTTCTAACCTAATTATCGTAAAAATGAAGTCAAATCCGCACTAAACATATCAACTATTTACAAATAATCATTTTAATTTGATTACGACAATTTCGAAGGATTCTCGATTATTTTTGATATTATTATTGAGGCAGTCAAAGTGATGCGTATGATTATTTTTTAATGTCATATAGATTCTGAGATTTATGACTCTGGCGTACCGACAGAACTACCTTAAAGTAGAACCTTGCAAATTGCTTCCTCATTATTTTTTGCTTTTTGCAAAGCTACCTCTGTTAGGAAGTATGTTAAGATAGTTCTGTCGTGAAGGCAATCCAAACTCATATGCATGAATTTTTGACATGTTGTAATTTAGCTATTCAATTTTACTTGCACAAAATCTTGAAGGCTTTTACCGAGTATTTGAATGAACAATTAAAACTTGAAAATCGATCTTTTTACACGGTGCTCATGGGAGGGCTTGAAAAATTGATCTTTAAATCGAAAATTAACATACTTAGATCAAAGATAGAGAAAAAATAAAAAGTACTACGGATTCGCAAATCATTCAGGAATTGATGCATCATGAAAAAAGGTAAAGTCTCCGGAATAATGTTTAATTGAACCAAGGTCAAAGTGCACGATACCGGGCCAAATGACGTTTTCTAACCTAATTATCGTAAAAATGAAGTCAAATCCGCACTAAACATATCAACTATTTACAAATAATCGTTTTAATTTGATTACGACAATTTCGAAGGATTCTCGATTATTTCTGATATTATTATTAAGGCAGTCAAAGTGATGCGTATGATTATTTTTTAATGTCATATAGACTCTGAGATTTATGACTCCGGCGTACCGACAGAACTACCTCAAAGTAGAACCTTGCAAATTGCTTCCTCATTATTTTTTGCTTTTTGCAAAGCTACCTCTGTTAGGAAGTATGTTAAGATAGTTCTGTCGTGCAGGCAATCCAAACTCATATGCATGAATTTTTGACATGTTGTAATTTAGCTATTCAATTTTACTTGCACAAAATCTTGAAGGCTTTTACCGAGTATTTGAATGAACAATTAAAACTTGAAAATCGATCTTTTTACACGGTGCTCATGGGAGGGCTTGAAAAATTGATCTTTAAATCGAAAATTAACATACTTAGATCAAAGATAGAGAAAAAATAAAAAGTACTACGGATTCGCAAATCATTCAGGAATTGATGCATCATGAAAAAAGGTAAAGTCTCCGGAATAATGTTTAATTGAACTAAGGCCAAAGTTCCCGATACCGGGCCAAATGACGTTTCCTAACCTAATTATCGTAAAAATGAAGTCAAATCCGCACTAAACATATCAACTATTTACAAATAATCGTTTTAATTTGATTACGACAATTTCGAAGGATTCTCGATTATTTTTGATATTATTATTGAGGCAGTCAAAGTGATGCGTACGATTATTTTTTAATGTCATATAGACTCTGAGATTTATGACTCCGGCGTACCGACAGAACTACCTTAAAATCGACATGTACCTGTAGTAGGCAATCGAAAGGATATTCATGAATATCGGCAGAGAGTGTTGCATTGTATCGTTGTAAGTGAGGGTCAGATTAATCCTGTTTCGCTTGTAATCGTCGATATTGAAAGCCAGCATGTGTGGCGCGATATATAGCAAAGCCGAAGTATTTCCATCGTATTCCACGAGAGTTTCCACGCTTTGGCTGATGTGATTCACCAGAGGCGATATATCGTGGTCGGTGTTATTCGTAAAAAGAATTCTCGTTTCCGTGCCATAAGTACCTAAAAGAATTTTCATATATACAGAAGTTCTTTGGCTTCTCAGAAGATATTAACGGAGGTCATCACGAAAATATTAAAATAGATCGTTATGCAAATATTAAAATAAATCTTTAGGAAGATATTAAAGTAGATCTTTATGAAAATATTAAATTACATCTTTCTGCAAATATTAAAGTAGATTTTTATGCAAATATTAAATTAGATCTTTATGCAAATATTAAAATAGATCTTTATGAAAATATTAAAATAGATTTTTATGCAAATATTAAAATAAATCTCTAGGAAAATATTAAAGTAGATCGTTATGGAAATATTAAAATAGATCTTTATGAAAATATTAAATTACATCTTTCTGAAAATATTAAAATAGATCTTTATGCAAATATTAAAATAGATCTTTATGAAAATATTAAAATATATCTTTATGAAAATATTAAAATAGATCTTTACGAAAATATTAAGCTAGATTTTTTAATATAAATTATTAGGTACCATTATTCAATTGAAGAGATTGAACTCTAACGCCTCCTTTCTGAATACTGTTAATATAGAGACCAAGTACAACCAGAGCAAGTGGCGCAACGATAGTGAAATACAAGAGCTGAAGATTTCTAAATAGTCGAAGTACTCGGAGTCTGAGCATAGCGTATAGAGTCTGGAAAAAGTTAGGCCGTATCTTAATGGGGTCCAAGCCGAGGCCGAGGATCGTGGGGTTCTTGTCGTTGTGCATGCCATCCGGCAAGTCTCCGGCTCCTTTAAACAATAAAATTGTAGAGATTACAATTCATATAATTGTTGTAGAGATTAAAATTTGTAAAGATTAGTCGATTTTTCTATTAATTAACACCAAAAGGAAAATAAAACGTGCAAAAAAATTATGCTAAAAATATTCAAAATTCATACTTTGCTAGCTCCACTGCTCGCTACCTTATCTTGAATCCTCATTGTGGCGCACAGTCGCTTTGCACTCGTAAGTGAAAAAGAGTGGGAGAGAAAAACGAGCGAGAAAAAACATTTCTCGCCTTATGGCAATTTATGTATGTGTAATATATGTAAAGAATGATTCAACATTTTTTAAAAATTTCAGACGAAAATCGTTTGCAGAAAAATAAAGAATACAGTTTTTCGGCTCTCATTCCTAAATATAATTGAAAGTAATTCGTTGCGGCTTGTCACAAAATATGGTTCTGACCTTTAAGGGGTACCACAAAGAAATAAACGCACTATGATTTTTTTCATTGAGGTATCCCTTAATTTTGACAAGCTGAAAAAAATTATTCCCATTTCGAATCTAGAATGTGAGACTGAAGTTCGCTTTTGATTTTTCTGGTATTAAATTTTATATTGATTTTCCAAAAATTGGTGAAACATTCTATGACATATAGAAGATTTTAGCACATACATTATATGATTCGTATATTTACTTTATATATGTGTTGTATATTTTCCCTTTAAAAACAAACTTGCTTTGTAGAATCAAGCCCTCATTATTTTTCTCCATTCGCAATGTCACCGCCATGTAAACGTATATTCATCACTTTCGGAGAGTTTTGAAAAAAGTGAAAAATAATGAGGACGCGATATATATGAATATATGTACCACATACATTTATGAGGCCATCAGTTCAGCTATTATAACTGAAAATATTTTTTGGCTGCTTCAAATATGCTTTGCCCACTCTGCCAATTTTGTAATAGGATCTGTAAGTATCGATATACGTTATATAAAATTAAAACAACTGGCTGATCTGACAAAGAATGCCTCATATACTAAAAATATATGTAATATATTAGTGTGACAACTTATAAACCCGCCATCTCAAAATACAAGTTTACTTTATTTTTTACAGTACTACACAACATTATTTTTCAATAATGTGAACACCATTATTTTCTATCATTTGTCGCCAGTACGTTGGCAGAGACAGAATGCCTTCCTTGTCGAAGTTTTTGCACTGAGAGAAAAATTTGGTAATTAAAAAAACAATATAGTTAGACCGACGATAATCTAACTATAAACTATAATCTCCAGGAGGAACGTCTATATTTTATGGTTATAGCAAATATAAGAAAATAGTTGGATGAACCATTAATATAATTCCCAGGAGAAACGTCTCTATTTTATGATTATAGCAAATATAATTATAGTAGCAATCATCAAAATGATAACAGCTAAATACATATGAATTTTTTCAGAATTTTATCTAATGTTTGAAAATTGCGGTTTTTTTTCTTGCATGAGCTGTATTCGCGAATCTATTTGATCAATCGTTTCGAAACTTCTTGGGTGTAATGGGTGGTTTTGTGACAAGCACATATGAAAAATTCGCGACTTAACATACATTAAAAAAAAAAATGAATTCCAAAAAAACGAAATTTCGATAATTAGAAAAAATTATGAAAAACTTCATACGTATTCAGAAAAATTAACGAATCATTTTCATTCGAAAAAAGTTAGGTTGACGGATAATTTGTTGAACAATTTTTTTTCACCTATTTGTTAATAACATTTTGCAATTATTAATATGCAAAATTAATCTTTTCCGCACCTTTTGTATGCTTGATTTTTTTCAGATTTTTATTCCATCGAGAAGTGTTCGAATTTCTCTCTGAATTCTCACTTTTCAGGAAGTTGAGCACCCCATCGCGCTCCTACATCCTTAAAAGGACCTTTCTGCTTGCGTCAGGTTTCGGTGTCGATAAGCCTGTTTTTCCAACTCTAAGCCACTGGCGCTTACGAGTAAAATTGACGCACAACATCTTGTTATTATATCCCGCAGCCACTGATTTGTACGACGGAAATTCAGCACCTCCATGCATACGTTGGCTGTTTTTGCTTCCTCATAGAGGAAGCTTTGTTTTCATGAAATTTTTTTTTTTCAATCTCCTCTCACTCGGTAACCGTTCGAGCGATCCGGCTCAAATTTGGCACGCAAGTAGAGTAGCTGCCCCTCTTTGAATGTTGTGATTTTTGCCAAAATATGTGAAGTCATTAAGATTTTATGTTGATTTTAATTTGTTGAAAAAAGGGCGTGGTCGCTCTAACTTTCGTAAAAGTTCGCCGATTTGGCTAAATAGTTCTTCATAACTGAAGATACGTTCAATGTTGTATGGTATTGAATTTCGACGAAATCGGTAAAGCGGTTCGGATTTTATAGAATTTTGAATTTTTCGAAAAAAATAGATTTTGATCTAAATTACGTCGAATTTCAACAAATGAACAGAAATTTTGTACAGACGAAAAATAACATTCAGAAATGCCATGTACCAAATTTGGTGATGATCGGTAAAGTCGTTCGGATTTTACACCATTTTTCATTTTTAAAAAATGTAGATTTTCGCTATAACTTCCGGAAAAGTTGAGAAAGTACGACAAAAATTTGTATCTAATCAAAATTAGATGTAACGGTGTTTGCAGAGGTGATTTATAGCTGTATAAAACACCTCTGCAAAAGAGACACAAGGTATAAAAAAAGTCTGCAAAGTAGAACCTTGCAAATTGCTTCCTCAGCATTTTTCTGAATAGTCTTTCAAGCTGAAACAAGCCTGCAAAATAGAACCTTGCAAATTGCTTCCTCATTATTTTACACCTTTAACGAAGCTTCCTCTATGAGGAAGCCAAAATCGATCAACGTACATCCTCATAGAGGCAGCTTCGTTAAAGGTGTAAAATAATGAGGAAGCAATTTGCAAGGTTCTACTTTGCAGGCTTTTTTATGTTAATGCAGTGTCAGTTTATGTGGCAACCAAATAGAATATTTCCACGTGAATCTTAAAGCATGGAGACGATTTTCTATTGCAGTGTGAGAACAGTTAAGATGTTCTTCCAGACAACGCAAACTTAAGGTTGTTGTGGGGCTAAGTCAAAAGGAAATTTTTACGAATGTTCATTATCCCTTTACAAGTAGTCTGGTGAAATTTTAGAGCGGTGGACAGCACAAAAATCGGAAAATTTACAACCTATTGCACTATTGTTATAGCGAGTTCTGGCGATTTCGCCATATTTACGATATAACAGCTAAGAAAATGCTACCACATACATTAAACAACTATGGATAGTTTGAACGATAATCGCTTTAACGTTCAGCACCTTTGAAAGACAATCGACAGCACCGTCATTTAATTATTAATTCATGAGAAGTCTTGGTCGTCTTCGCTTCAGAACTGAATACGCAGCTGTCTCACTCGCTCACAAGCCTAGACCCCACAAGAACCTTAATCTGGGTTCCATTTCTATAAGCCTTGATAATTCCTCCACATTTATGGGGGTCGTCTTGGATGAGAATCCTCAGAAAGATCGAAATTTCCGCCCTTGAATTTCCTGTACCAATATTTTGTAGGGAGTACTTCGGCGAATGACGACTTTTATAGTTGTTTTTATTTTTTTTTGTTTGACGTAATATGTTTAATTTCCGTTCATGTTTCCTAAATAATTGTTCTGATAGATTCATTAATTTTTCCTTTTCTAAATCAAAAAAATTTTCATGTATAGTTTTTGGTGTTTTTTCTATTATAATATCTGTTGTTATTTGGATTATGTGATTATTGTGTTTAATCTGAGCATTCATATCGTCTATTTCTAAGTTAATAATTTTTCTAAAAGTTGTGTTTAAAAGTTTTTCAAATTTTTGTGTGTTTTTGCTTCCTCATAGAGGAAGCTTTGTTTTCGTGAAATTTTTTTTTCGAAATTTTCATGTCAGTGCACTCAGAAAGTCATAAAACGTCGAGAAAAGTGATTTTTACGAAATGTCTGTATGTGTGTGTGTGTGTGCGTATGTGCAGATTTCATTGGTCGCGCGATAACTGTCGTAATTTTCATTGGATGTTCTTTAAATTTGGCACGCGAGTGGGCTATCATAGAATACTGCTTGGAATTGTAGTTGACGCAAATCGGTTCGAAAATTTAGATTTTACAGCATTTTGAAAATTTTGAAAAAATCGTTTTCACGCTATAACTTCCATAAATTGAGAGATATCGGGCTGAAATTTTGTACGTAAATAGACTACCATCAAACCATGATCTGTACCAAATTTGGAGAAAATCGGTAAAGCGGTTCCAATGTTATTGCAATTTCAATTTTAAAAAAAATGTCTTCAAAGACTTCATCTCTGTAAAATCTGAGATATTCGGCTGCAATTTTCGACATGATTTCACGATTATTGATTGTTAATAATGAATTTAGTCAAAGGAACTATCGATATATCGGTAAACTTCGATTTTGGTGAATATGAAAAACAAAAAATGCCGGCACGAAAAAAAAAATTTGAAATTTTGCACAGATTTATTTTAAATTTTGTTCATATATGGACTATTATCGAAAAATATTTAAGTACAAATTTGACGCAGATCTGTCCAGCCATTCAAATTTTATGGCATTTTGAATTTTTCGAAAAATCTCATTCTCGCACTGGCTCGTGCAAATTCCGAGATACCGGGTTCTAATTTGGCCCACATATGGACTACTATGGTACAAGGTTTTAGTACAAATTTGAAAAAAATCGGTTGCACGGTTAAAATTCTTCGACACTTTGAATTTTTAGAAAAAAGTCTAGAGCATAAACAAGCCTGCAAAGTAGAACCTTGCAAATTGCTTCCTCATTATTTCTCGCTTTTTCAAAGTAAGTATGTTGATCAAAATTGATCAACATACTTACTCATAGAGGTAGCCTTGTCAAAAGTGTAAAATACTGAGGAAGCAATTTGCAAGGTTCTACTTTGCAGGCTTTTTTTCTGTCATAAAAGATAAATTATTTGTATTTGCTAGATCAAGGTGTTTCGGTATTAGGTTTTCACCTAAACACATGTTTACATGTTCATGAAAACACAATAATCATATAATCCAAATAACAATAGATATTATAATAGAAAAAACACCAAAAACTATATATGAAAAATTTTTTGATTTAGAAAAGGAAAAATTAATGAATCTATCAGAACAATTATTTAGGAAACATGAACGGAAATTAAACATATTATGTCAAACAAAAAAAAATAAAAACAACTATAAAAGTCGTCATTCGCCGAAGCACTCCCTACAAAATATTCCTCATAAACGGCTCAAGCAACTTTCAAAAATCATCTTCCTGTACCAATGTTTGGCTGTATCATAGGAGAGCGCACCTTCACTCATCGTTGGGCATATATTGGAAGTTGCTTCGGTCGCCTTTCGACCTAAACGATATTGATGAAGTAAGAGCAGTCGAAGTTTCATACGAGAAATATCCATACTTTGCGTAACCTTTACCACTCGAAGTTTAGTTATTAAATTATCAAGACAGCCAATTCACGCTCTGTTTATATACTGCACCAAGTTATTCCAGAAGATTCTATAATATTTTAGAAATTTGATCGATAAAAGTGGTGGGTTTATAAGTTGCCAACCTAATATCACTCTATATTATAAAAAGATCTCGCCGTCGACGCCGCCGTGTCAAGAATCGAGGGACTTAGAAAAATTCGGACCGTCAAAAGCCCGAATTTAGGGATTTAGAAAAATTCGGACCTTCAAAAGCCCGAATTTAGGGACTTAGAAAAATTCGGACCTTCACAAGCCCGAATTTAGGGACTCAGAAAAATTCGGACCGTCAAAAGCCCGAATTTAGGGACTTAGAAAAATACGGATCGTCAAAAGCCTGAATTTAGGGACTTAGAAAAATTCGGGCCGTCAAAAGCCCAAATTTAGGGACGTAGAAAAATTCGGACCGTCAAAAGCCCGAATTTAGGGGCTTAGAAAAATTCGGACCGTCAAAAGCCCGAATTTAGGGACTTAGAAAAATTCGGACCGTCAAAAGTCCGAATTTAGGGACTTAGAAAAATACGGACCTTCAAAAGCCCGAATTTAGGGACTTAGAAAAATTCGGACCGACAAAAGCCCGAATTTAGGGACTTAGAAAAATTCGGACCTTCAAAAGCCCGAATTTAGGGACTCAGAAAAATTCGGACCGTCAAAAGCCCGAATTTAGGGACTTAGAAAAATTCGGACCGTCAAAAGCCCGAATTTAGGGACTTACAAAAATTCGGACCGTCAAAAGTCCGAATTTAGGGACTTAGAAAAATACGGACCGTCAAAAGCCCGAATTTAGGGACTTAGAAAAATTCGGACCGTCAAAAGCCCGAATTTAGGGACTTAGAAAAATTCGGACCGTCAAAAACCCAACTTTTTCATGTCAAAAATGAAAATTTTTTGGATGAAGGGCAACCTTGGGGGGGGGGGGGGGGGGGGGTCGCACTTTTTTGGGGGAGATTGCGAGCGCGCGTGGCGCGCGAGCCACAATAAAATCCTAGTATATATATATATTAAAAATAAAAGTTGTACATATTTTATACGCCACAATATTTCTCAGATACGTTTCATTGAAATGAGTTCTCGCATATTTCGCTCCCCCTCATAAAAAACTTGGAGTTAAAACGCTGTGCGCCTTTCATGTGGAACCAGCGTTACATTGCAGTTGTATTTACAGTTCGGTGCTTACCTTTGACCTGCCCGTCACCCTGAACAGTCGCACCTTCGTTCTGTAGACTCTGGTAAGAAGTGCTCTTGGATTGAAGCGACAGTGATCTACTGAGTGCACGATTTCGGACCATTTTCTTCGAAAGGTTGTCCATCGTGCACTCGGTCTCGTCGTCCTTCTCCAGATGCAAGAAAACTTCTTCCAGCGTCGTCATTGAGACTCCGTAACTGCTGATGCCGAGTCTGCTCGTTCTCGTCTTTATTTCGTGCTCAATCGCCGAGAAGAGAGGAGCAAAACTCTCCACCGAGTTGTGAGGGAGTATGAAGCTTAACTCACGACCGTGACGACGAGCTTTTTCGGCTTTTGCAACATGCGATGTCACCAGCCGAGTTATCGCGTGAATACGACCGTTTCCTTCGAGTACCAAACTGGAAAACAATCATTGAAAATTACTAAATATACACATAGAAAAATTTAAGGATTTAGGAGCACCAGGCTTGGAATTAGATTAACCTCTGAAAATATTTTATGTTTTAGTTGAATGTTGTATCTTTGTGGTTCCAAAATCACAGGGAATGTTGTCGACTATTTGAAATGATAAAATAACTTAGAATAGCAAGTTATTAGCAATTGGTCGGCGATACTCTGCGCCGAATACATTTTTTTTTCAAGTATTATAATACGCACAGATTAGATGAACGCGACTACTTTCGCGCAGCGCGCTTATCGCGCTTGAACATCCTTAAGATCGGCTTTAATATGCAAATATATTTCTGAGATAGCAACAATCCTATCATAGTTATTACAAAAATACATAATTGTCTAAATAACTGACTAAATTGCAATTGTTGTCACATCTTCTTAAAAATAATGAGTTTTTTTTCTGAAACCTTCAATACTTTTCTGAATAAAAATGATGGAAAAATTGTACTTTTGAAAAATTTACTTATTCCATTTTGAAGTGGAAATGCGTTTTTTATTTACGATCTTCAAATGTGTGATTTCGTCTTAATAAAAATCCACTGGTTGTCAATTTTTTTTTAGGAATCTCCTAATTCTAATTTTGGAAAAAAGCTCCAATACAGCAAATATGCTATTGACTTTGATATTCATATAAAAATCTTTTAAACTCACGTCAGATGGTAACCAATTCCAAATTTGTTCTTCAAGAAAAGCGAGCTTCCGCAGCAACGAAGTTTCCCTTTGCTGATGACAGCTTTTCTGTCCGCAAGTATATCAGCTTCGTCCATAAAATGTGTGGTCAGTAATATGACTTTTCCGTGTCTTCTGGATTGAAGAAAAGACCACATTTGCCTTCTCGAATAAGGATCCACCCCAGCGGTAGGCTCGTCGAGAATTATAATTTTTGGATCACCGATTATGGCTATTCCCACCGATAATTTTCGCTTTTGGCCACCGCTGAGATACTTTGCAAAGGTATCAGCTTTTTCCGTGAGATCTATGTCCTTCAGAGTCTTCTTAACCTGATTGAAAAATGCAAATAAAAAACATTATATCCTGTTTTCCTTTTAGTTCCAGAGAGGAAGATTTGCTTCCATTATAGAAATTTTCATGTTGGGATACTTAAAATGGTAGAATACATCGAGAAAAGAGGTTTAGAAAAAAATGTCTTGATGGCTGTGAGTTTGTCAGACTTCCAAAATTCAAATATGAATATTTTGCAAATGGCTAAAATTTCGCACGCAGGTAAAACAATTCCTTTGCTTGTTGGAATTTACACAAAAATTGACACACCCGTTCATATTTTATTGGATTCAGAATTTTGCGAAAAAAGTCTGTGCGCGTTCCAGCTGCCGCAAAATTTTCTCCATGGAGATGAATAATTTATTTTTATTATAATATTATATTCTTATATAATATTTATAATAATATTATAATATTATATTTTTTGAGTAATAAAGTGATGCTAATAGCTGGTCGGTGTTGAATTTAAGCGAAATCTGTAGCAGGATTTAATACAAAATTTTGGATTTTTCGACAAATTCATATTGTCTTCCTAATTAACAACATCGTCCAGTAATTCAGCTCAAATTCTCGATAGAAATGAACTAATACTCAGTAACATTATATATAAAATTAAAATAAGTATGCAAAGTCAAGTGTGATTTCCTTATTTTCCATTTTTCTCAAAGTTTTATGAGAAAGCTAAAATTGGTCAATATACTTTCTGAAAAATGAGGAAGTAAAGTACAACGCCTGACGTTGCAACGTTTTTCCTGTCTAAAGATAAAACAATAAAACTCACCTCCATGTCTATCATCGATCTCGAAATTCCTCTGACAGCAGCGAAAAACTCCAAATGTTCTCGGGGCGTCAGAAGATCGAAGAGAATATCGTGCTGAGGACAAACTCCCGTCATACTTCTTATCATTTGCATGTCGTTCGAATCCCGCACATCGTAACCGAAGATAAGAGCAGTTCCAGCTGTTGGGGCAGTCAAACCAGTCAAGATGTTGAAGAGCGTTGTTTTGCCGGCACCGTTATGGCCGAGAATGGCCGTTATTTGTCCCTCGTAAATGGTCAAATTGATTCCATTGACCGCTTTTATCTCAGGCTTCCGACACTTTTGATATGACTTGTAGAGATCGACTATCCTGATCGCTTCGCGACCCTTCATCTCTCGTACCACAGGCTCAACATCCCGATTCGCCTCTTCCTCAGGTATAAACGAGTTTGACTCGCCATTTGAGGAAGGTATTTGTTGCTGTAATTATGAGAAATTGTACAAAATTTATCAAAACGCTTTTACTATATATTTTGAAATAAAATTGTAGACTTTCGATAGATGTTATGTCGGTTTTTTAAAAAAAGTCTTTCGATAATCTCCGATACGCTCAAAGGAATCCTTTGCGTAATCTGCGAATTCATTGCTTCCGAGTAGAGATGTAAAATCTTCTTATCGCTTTTTTAATTTTGGAATTCTTGTACTTTGCATAAAATGACCACAAAAGTATTTAAAAACTTTGCGCTATAAGATAAATGCTGTATTTTACTTAAGTGAATTTGTACCTAGTTGTAATACTATTTTAGAAAATAATTTCCAAGGGTTATTTAATACTACTTTTGCAAATTATTCATTGGTTTTAAAAAAGTATTTTTTTAAAATCAAATTAGTTATCGAGATTAAAGTAATTTCACTGAAGAGAGAAATTTATGTGAAAGGAACGAGTTATCAACAAAATTTTAGTATTCCTTCTTGTAAGTTGAAATAAAAAAGTGAATAATCAGTTTTTACGACGTTGGAAATAGGCTAATATCGCAAAACTGTTGAGAATGTATTTTATTTTATTAGCAAATTAATGTTTTCGTCTTAAGATGTTGAGATTTTTGTTAACCCCATTTCTTCGACTTTGAAATATTGCGGATTTTGTATAACGATATCGCTATCTAATCGAGTTCCTGTTCTATTATATTAAAACTCTACAAGTTTGTAGATATAATTACACTAAATATTTCGAATTAAAAAAAAAAGATTGTAAATCAGCTCTAAAATATTCGCATACTTGGGCATATTGAAGGCTATAAATGGGCCATAATTCTATGTCCATAAATTAAAGTAAAACAAGTTCAATGTCTTAAGGTTGTACAAAAATCTTAATTTTCTCATGATCAACAAACATACCGAACGATTCGGCCATATCTTTATTTTATCAATACCGAAAAAGACCTATTCTTTAAAAATTTCAACCTTCAAGCGAGTGTAGTAATTTTTTTTCACAGGTCGCTTTTCGTGAATTTCTTTTTGAGTGAAAGTACTTGGATTTAGATAGCAACCCGATAAAAAACATTACACTTCTTTTTAAGCAATTCACTGTTCATATCTTTCTTAGTTTCTAAATATTTGGTTTCGAGTATTATTGGGAGATCCACATTCTAGAACCACTTATTCTTAAAGTCTTCCGTCGTTACAATAGTGATACTATCAAAAACATTCGATAAATCTCCCAAATAAATTTTATCGCGGCATTACTATTTAAGGATGTAAGAAAAGAAATTAACTTACCCTTTGGACTTTCTTCTGGCACCAAAATCCAGGTATGAAGCAGAACCATGCTGGTCTTTTTATTCCATACTCGCTCGGTATCACCGAGTCGAGGTAATACGCCAGTACAGCATACAGAAAAATGTCCAGTGTCATCATGATCAAACTTCCACCAAATGGCATTCCGGGACCGGACCAAAGATTGTCGAAGTTCACACCTTTGCCTTGCAGATCCGCAACAAGCGCCTATGCAACATATATTCGATTCATCAATTAGTTACTATGAAATTGAACACCCTGATTGTTCTTAGAATCGATTTACTCGCTTACCTTATCCATCGCAAGAGCAACTCCTGTAGGACTTAGAAGTGAAACTACCCAGAAGGAGATCGAACTTGAGTCATCAACGAACACGTGAATGAAGTACATGAAACTCAGAATCGTGACTGCGAAGTTTCCAAGGACACCAGCAGTCTGTAGGTCGAAATTAATTAGTTTCCAAATGTCTTAAAAACTTTTAGTTATGAAAGTGATAAAAATGTTACCTATCAATATCTTTGCCAGGTAATAAGACTTTTTTTTATTTTTTAAATTAGTTTCCAAATGTATTTACGTAAATTCTTTATTTATAAAAATGACTAAAATTGTAGCTATCAATATTTTTCCCAGTTAACAAGAAGTTTTCTGGTTATGTAATTGGTTTCCAAATATAGTTACTTAAAAAGTTTAGTTATTAAAATAAAAAAATTGTAGCTGTCAATATATTTGTTAGTTAAGGACGATCGGTGACGACTGTCAAAGTCAAATCAGAGATAAATTTTTGTGATCGATTCTTTAAAGTTTAATGCATTAAATAATAGCTGTGGAGGGTGATTTGTATTGAAGCATGTAGACTTAATCCAGAGAAAGATTAATAATGACGGATTTGCATAAATATTAACTGATTAACGTTTCTTTTCAATGGGATACATCTTCGTTCAATTTTTTTCAAGTATAATCTGTAATTCTTGGCCGATTTGAATGAGTGACAGCTCATTCTCTACCTTAAAAGATACTCTACGAATTGACCGCCTAGATATTTCATAGTGTTAATTGTTTAATAATTCTAGACTGTTGTTTAACAGAAATTAAAATACTTTCATAACCAACAGGCTATAATTACAAAACGATGAACACTATGAAATATCTAGGAGGTCAATTCGTAGAGTATCTTTTAAGAAAAACAATGAGCTATCGTTCATGAAAATCGGCAAAGAATTAAAGATAATACTTGGAAAAAACTGAACGAAAATATATCACACTGAAAAGAAACGTTAATCAGTTAATCTTTATGCAAATCCGTGACTATTAATCTTTCTCTGGATTAAGTCTACATGCTTCAATACAAATCACCCTCCACTGTTATTATTTAATGCATTAAACTTTAAAGAATCGATCGCGAAAATTTATCTCTGATTTGACTTTGGGAGTGGCCACCGATCCTCCTTAAGGGGAGGGAGTCAGGTCAAAAAAATTGATTTCGGAAATTCAATACCATCCAAATCCTATCGCATATAAAAATGCCCAATGCACTATATTGTTGGTACTAGATTAAAGGATTTTTTACTGTCGTCTGACATGCATATCCTTTTCAATATTGTCTTAAGCAAAGTTCTTAGGTTTTCCATTCTGCGCATGAGTCAGATCGAACTACTAGGCAGATTAGAATGGTTGACGTCTCATTTTCTTCTTCGTGAAAAGATACATCGGCTAAATGGAGCAAATGTTAATAAAATGTAATATTTTTTAAGTGTCATAATTATTAATAAATAAATTTTATGCTATTTTCTAAATCAGTGATTAACTTTGCTTTCAGAATGAAAAAAATAGTTTGCTCCATTTAGCCGGTGTATCTTTTCATGAAGAAGAAAATGAAACGTCAACCATTCCAATCTGCCTAGTAGTTTGATCTGAATCATGCGCAGAATGGAAAACCTAAGAACTTTGCTTAAGATAATAGTGAAAAGCATATGCAAGTCAGACAACAGTAAAAAATCCTTTCATTGAGCACCAACAATATAGTGCGTTGGGCATTTTTATATGCAATAGGATTTGGATGATATTGAATTTCCAAAATCAATTTATTTTACCTGACTCTCTCCCCTTAATGAGACTATTTCTGCTTTCTCAATTAGTTTCTAAATTTAGTTACTTGAATTGGTTAGTTATAAAAATGACAAAAATTGTAGTTATCAATATCATCACAACGAAATAGGACATTTTTTTAAATTTCTTCATTAGTTTCCAAAAATATATATATACTTCAAATGTTTAATTGTCAATATTACAAAAATGTTAGCCGTCAATATATTTGTCAGGAAATGAGATTTTTTCTGGTTTCTTACCCGAGACTTGTCGAAGAACGGTGTAATCATGAAGGCAAACATGATTACAGAGAAGCTGTAGAGAACTACGAGCAAGAAAATCGGTAAAAAGTGAGTATGCTGAAACATCTGAAGAGTGAAGAGTAGAATGACTGCTACGGCTGATAGAAGGAGAACAAATATGCTGTAGATGACGAACCATGACATCCTGCAAAAATAAACGTTATAAACCAATTCAGAAATCGTTATTTAACGTTTTGGGGGAAAATTCATTTGATTTATAAATTACCAAAAGATGGAATCTTTAAGACCCATGATCTTCATTCCTTCCTTGATTTTATTCTCTTTCTCGCCGACGATTAATATCAGAAGGTAAGTTATAAACTGCGATAGAGCCATGACCATGTAAAGAGGGAACACCACTCTAAATGCTACCATCCAATCTGTAATGAAGAATTTGTTTTTATTATGTAATTAATAGCTCGAGAATGCTGTTTTCTGAAGATGATCTTGTGGGTATAATAATTTAATTAGTATTTTCTTTGGCGCCTTTCATAAAAATGCAGTAAAATATTCATTCTGTCATAATGATTGTGGTAATGGTTAGAATTTTCAATTTTGGAGAAATCATTTATAAATATTTCATGAAGAAATAAATACATTAATACAAAATTAAAAAATCTTGGATCGTTTATTTTTTAAGTAGAACTCAACTCTGGGTGATTATTAACGTTTAAAAAAAGAGCTTTTTAAAATAGAGTCTTGGACAAAACAAATATGATTCAATTGATGCCTCATTTAATTCCATTCGTTAAGCATACAAACAAATAGTGGAATTTAATCTAGTGAGAATAGAGGATACAAAAATCTGTATTGTAAATATTTTCCAGCTTAAAATCTTTTTGCAGAAGACAAATAAAATACCCAAACATTCACCTCATTTTTATTTATCGGAAATTGTCTTGTAATTGTCACGAATTCGTAAGTATAACGAGTTGAGGTAATTTTTAAGCCCTTGGATAGTTTGTGTACAATCTATTTTATACGTAATTTTTGTTTGTTATTCGAGCTAGTAATTATGTTTTTTTTTTAAATTATCTTTATACGATTTTGGGATCATTTTACACTTTATCACGAGGTAGAAATGCACCATAATGTACTCCAATATTTGCTTTGCAGTTATAGTATGTATGTATACATATGGGGCATTCCATACCGATTCGACCTGGGTCGGACCCTCGACCTCTCGGATTTGGTCGAAATTTTTTTATATGATTGGACCAACGCCAACAAGTACTGGAAAATTTTTTCAGATTTTTTTCATTTATTTATTTTTTTTTACGATTTTTTAAAGGTAACATATGGTTAGCCCAAATTTAAAAATCTGAAAAAATTCTCAAAAATTCTGCATGAAATAACAAAATTTTTGCGCCTAAAGCCAAAGTGGGCCGGGTTTTGCTTCTATTTTTTTCTATAAAAAACTATTAAAAAATTTAGAAACGAAAGAGGAAAAGTTATCAAATTTTTCTAAAATATTGCTTTCTTCTGCAAGTGCTTTCTTTTCGTAAAAAAAATGCGATTCATAGAAAATATGTTCACTGTTAAATCAGGCCGGAATCGCAAAACAGAGTGTCTCTCTGAGGAAGCCAAATAATAACGATATAATTTCTTGCAGAAGAATGTTTATGGAAAAAAAAGAGGAAGTGCAGTGAAAATTTCAATTTTCATGTTTTTTTATTATTTGTAATACAGCAATTTCTAGAATTATATAACATTCTTGTCGAATAGTTTTTCCTATTTCCAAAAAAATACTCTTGAATCAGAATTGACAAGCCGCGCTAATCAAAGGATTGCATTGATAATATCAGATGTCAATGATGATAATTTAAAAAGCGATCGCACCTTCGAATACAAAAAAAATTCAAGATCACCGAGTGCAGCTGAGATGAACAAACAATAAAATCAAATTAGATTCTACCGCACAACAAATCTAATTTTGTTATCTGACTCAACCCTGTACTCCACGAGGAATGTTTTTTTTCGTAATTTTGTGCAACTCGCAGTTTAGAAAAATTTGATAACTTTTCCTCTTTCGTTTCTAAATTTTTTAATAGTTTTTTATAGAAAAAAAATAGAAGCAAAACCCGGCCCACTTTGGCTTTAGGCTCAAAAATTTTGTTATTTCATGCAGAATTTTTGAGAATTTTTTCAGATTTTTAAATTTGGGCTAACGATATGTAACCTTTAAAACATTGTAAAACAAAAAAAATCTAAAAAAAATTTCCAGTACTTTTTGGAGTTGGTCCAATCATATAAAAAATTTTCGACCAAATCCGAGAGGTCGAGGGTCCGACCCAGGTCGAATCGGTATGGAATGCCCCATATGTGAACCACTGGGAACGAAAAGGTTGGGGATGTTATTGATTATTTGATAAATATATGGAATAATGCATTTTTTAAATATATTGATTGACTTTATTCAAGAAATCTGAAAATTTTTTGCAAACTTCTTCCAAGAAAAAAAAAGAAAAAACTTCTTCTAAGAAATTTTCCTTCCAAATCTCACATCAGAACTTTCAACTATTATTTCGATTGCAAATTATTATCATCCTTTCTTTTTCATTTCACAAATCTTAAAATCCCTCTTACCTGCAGTATAAGCTTTCTTCGGAAACATTTCCAATTTGACGTCAGGCACCGTGATATCACTATGCCCAGTGTCGAGCTATCAAAGAGAAAAATAACAAGATTAATTATAAAATTCCATAAATTGATTACAACATTAACCCTTTGATGCGCACATTTTTATTTTTAAAAAGTTACTTTTATTTAAAATCGAGAAATAAAACGTTGAAATATTTAAAAAAGATGCAAAGTAGAACCTTGCACATTGCTTCCTCATTATTTTTCGCTTTTTACAAAGCTCCCTCTGTGAGGAAGCAGTATGTTATTCAATTTTGGCTTCCTCATAGAGGAAGCTTTGTAAAAAGCGAAAAATAATGAGGAAGCAATGTGCAAGGTTCTACTTTGCATCTTTTTTTTTTATACCTTGTGTCCCTTTTGCAGAGGTGTTTTATACAGCTATAAATCACCTCTGCAAACACCGTTACATCTAATTTTGATTAGATACAAATTTTTGTCGTACTTTCTCAACTTTTCCGGAAGTTATAGCGAAAATCTACATTTTTTTTTAAATGAAAAATGGTGTAAAATCCGAACGACTTTACCGATCATCACCAAATTTGGTACATGGCATTTCTGAATGTTATTTTTCGTCTGTACAAAATTTCTGTTCATTTGTTGAAATTCGACGTAATTTAGATCAAAATCTATTTTTTTCGAAAAATTCAAAATTCTATAAAATCCGAACCGCTTTACCGATTTCGTCGAAATTCAATACCATACAACATTGAACGTATCTTCAGTTATGAAGAACTATTTAGCCAAATCGGCGAACTTTTACGAAAGTTAGAGCGACCACGCCCTTTTTTCAACAAATTAAAATCAACATAAAATCTTAATGACTTCACATATTTTGGCAAAAATCACAACATTCAAAGAGGGGCAGCTACTCTACTTGCGTGCCAAATTTGAGCCGGATCGCTCGAACGGTTACCGAGTGAGAGGAAATTGAATTTTCGAAGCCCAGCACACACACACACACACACACACACACACACACACACACACACACACACACACACACACACACACACACACACACACACACACACACACACACACACACACACACACACACACACACACACACACACACACACACACACACACACACACACACACACACACACACACACACACACACACACACACACACACACACACACACACACACACACACACACACACACACACACACACACACACACACACACACACACACACACACACACACACACACACACACACACACACACACACACACACACACACACACACACACACACACACACACACACACACACACACACACACACACACACACACACACACACACACACACACACACACACACACACACACACACACACACACACACACACACACACACACACACACACACACACACACACACACACACACACACACACATACATACATACATACGGACATTTTTTTTAAACCACTTTTGTCGACGTTTTAGGTGATTCTAAGCATACTGACATGAAAATCTCGAAAAAAAAAAATTTCATGAAAACAAAGCTTCCTCTATGAGGAAGCAAAAAATGATAATAATCTAGGTGGGATGTTAAACATCCCGCTGTGCATCAAAGGGTTAATACGTACCCGTATTTTGGTGATGTCCATAATCATTTGAAGAGCCATGAAGCCAGAGTAGAAGTAATTATTCACAGGACATGATCCTCCAGTCTCTATAGAAAGTACACCGCCCATCCAGTGGCTGGTGTCTTTGCGACATGTTACAGGCGACGAGAAGAGTTCCGTTGGTGGTGGTGGCGTAGTGTACGAAGGATTCGTCCTTATTTCGTATCTGATTAGAAACAAGCAATTGGAATTAGTCAGCAATTAATAGTAATCGAATCTCTGTGTTTCTAATTGAGAAGAACATTTGTAACGATCGCTTCGTTTAGATTCACGACAGGAAATTACACTCGAGGCTAGTTTTCTCGAGTAACCAGAGAAGTCTGTTACAAGTATAGAGTATTGCAGAAAGAGTAGGAGACAGAGTGAATGAGAAAGAGAGATAGGGAAAGAGGGTCGAAGGTGAATTATCAGGTAATTGGATTGCTCCAGGTTCGACGCGCCTATAATAATGATTGAGGACTGAGTGCAAGAGTGAGTAAGCCGATTAATTAACACGAGGAAAGCACGATGTGCCTCTTGTGAGACTGCTTTGTTATTGATCTTCCTAGCAGCATTCGCTAAGGCGTTGCCTTCTCGCCCAGATCGTTATTCTCAGCTGGAAATGTGCTTTTCAAATTAATTTCACTAAGTAAAACTAAGTAAAACCTTGCAACTGCATTCCTGTGTTATAATTTTTGCTAAGCTTTATGAGAAAGTATGTTGATCAATGTTGACTTCCATTCTTAGATGAAGTTTATTCGGCGAAATTATAAAAAGAAAAGACAGCAAATTGTAATATTGTGCTTTGCCGCTTTATTTATTTTTACTGTATATAGGGCATTCCATCGGTTATGGACAGCGTCGCGAAACTCATATTTTTTTCTTTTGAAATGTTGTAGAGTAATATAAAAAAAAATATTCTGGAAATTTTGTTAGATTTAAAAAAAATATTTGTGTTTTTTGTAATTACCTGAATTTTGATTTTTTCAAAAAGTACGTTGACGATTTTTTTTTCTTCTTTTACAGTATATTCTGTGTTCAAAAACAAAAGTTTTGAGCATAGGCTTAGATTAGCAGCTAAAAGTATAACTAAATTTTAAAAAATGTAAAAAATACCCCAAACTTGAATCTGTCTAAAAGTACGTCGATGATTTTTTTTAAATTTTTGTAGTAAATTCTGGGACCAAAAACGAGATTTTTGAGGCTAGAACAAAAATGGAGGGCAGTATAGAATAGCAATTAAAAATAAAATTCTCCCGTAAAATAATTTTATTTTTAATTGTTATTGCATTTTCGTTCTAGTCTCAAAAATTTCGTTTTTGAACACAGAATTTACTATACAAATTTTGAAAAAAATCATCGACGTACTTTTAGAGAGATTCAAGTATGGCGTATTTTTTTAGATTTTTTTAAATTTTGTTTTATTTTTAGCTGCTAATCTAGGCCTCGCCCCGATCTGGGCCTAGGCTCAAAAGATTTTTTTTTGAACACAATATACTGTAAAAAAAGAAAAAAAAATGGTCGACGTACTTTTTGAGAAAATCAAATTTCAGGTAATTAAAAAAACACAATTTTTAAAAAAATCTAACAACATTTCTAGAGTGTTTTTTTTATATTACTCTAGATGTCAAAAAAAATATATATATATATATGAAGCATTCTCTGTCAATTCAGCCACTTTTTTTTTCGACCCTCTCCGATTTGCCCTGTAATTGATTATATGAATGTACCACTAAAAGACACTCTATGTGAATTTTTTCAGATTTTTAAAAATAATTTTTCAGAAAATGGCTTTTTTTATTCAAATGCCAATATCTCAGAATATTGAAGTTACTGAAAAAAAATGTCTGCACATAAAAGTTGTCGTTTATTGTTAGCTTTCGAGCGGAATATTCCAAATAATTATCACGTTCCTGTGAGTATGATTTTTTTCCGAAAAATGGAGGAATTATTGTTTAATTAAAAAAAGGATATTTTTTTTTACTGAAAAAATTACAGAGTATTGCTACATGACTGTTGATATCACAAAAAAATCGCCAGAGTGGCACCGATCGATCTTCTGGTATTAAAAAATGCATTTGTGTGAAAGTTCTGAAAAACGGGGGCATTATTATTTTTTTGATAAAAAAAGGTTACTTTTTTTTGGCTAATAAAATTACAGAGTATTCTTGCATGACTGTAGATATTGCAAAAAAATCATCAGAGTGGTACGGATCGAACTTCCGGTATAAAAAAAAATAATTCCCCCGTTTTTCGAAACTTCCACACGAATAATTTTGATCGGTGCCACTCTGTAATTTTTTCAGTAAAAAAAAATATCCTTTTTTTAATTAAACAATAATTCCTCCATTTTTCGGAAAAAAATCATACTCACAGGAACGTGACAATTATTTGGAATATTCCGCTCGAAAGCTAACAATAAACGACAACTTTTATGTGCTGACATTTTTTTTCAGTAACTTCAAAATTCCGAGATACTTGCACTTGAATGAAAAAAAGCTATTTTCTAAAAAATTATTTTAAAAAATCTGAAAAAATTCACATAGAGTGTCTTTTTGTGGTATATTCATATAACCAATTACAGGGCAAATCGGAGAGGGTCGAAAAAAAAAAGTGGCTGAATTGACAGAGAATGCTTCATATGAGGGTCGCGACCGTGTCGATAACCAATGGAATGCCCCATATATAATTCGTGTGTTAGATATATTCTAGATAAATTCCATATCAAACATCGTTTCAAAATTTTCAGTTTAAATGCCAATCATCGCTCCATGGTGGTAACGATGATGAAAAGTGCCAATCATCATTCCATGGTGGCATATACGATGATTGGCATATACTAACGTTGGAACAATGTTTTGGTTCAAATGTTACGGTAATCAGTAGAGACCAGATTTTTATGGCATTTTGTATTTAAAAAAAAATCTTTAGCACTTACCAGCTCACCAAAAACTACGATGTTTTGAGCTGAAATTTTCTGCATAAATGTTAATCATCGTTTCATGTTGGAAACGATGATTGGCATTTATGCAGAAAATCCCAACATGAAACGCTGATTGGCATTTATGCAGAACATTTCAATCGAAAACATCGTAGTTTTTGGAGAACTGGTAAGTGCTAAAGATTTTTTAAAATTTAAAATGCCATAAAAGTCTTGTCTCTACACTCAAAGAAATCGCAGTAGTACAGTCAACTATAAAGTGACAACTATTCATTTTTAGTCCATGCAACTATTTTCATAGTTACGGTAGTTATGAAAATAGTTATGATAACAATTTGGTAGTTATAATAATTATTTGATAGTTGTGGCAACTATTTAAAAATTTGTCGTACGAACTAAAGAAGAATAGTTGTTACTTTATAGTTACTGATACCATAATTTTCTCTCAGTGTACTGATAGCCGTAACATTTGAACCAAAATCTTGTTCCAACGTTAATCCTTATGTGAACTGAACTTCAGTCATATCTATGAAAAAACTGCTCTTTCTTTGACTTTAGCGATGTTTGTTTTTTTTTTTTAATAAATTCAAAACTATCGAATAGGTTCCTTGAAAAAAATTCATCTTCGATAATCAATTATCGTTAATTTATGTAGGAAATGCAGACAGATAGCTCAGAATTTCGAAGAGTTAGAATAATTGCAACGATTTTGTAAAATATATAAAATTGTCATCAAAATGGAACATCTCGATCGATTCTCGCCAAAATGAATACAAATGAAATTTGAATTATACTCCTGTAAAAAAATTCAGCAAGATATCTCAACATTTGAAAAAATCGGAGCTTGAAAAGTACTTTTTAAAAACCTTGTAAATTCTGTAACATTTGATTTTATCAACCGATTCACTCCAAATATAATCTCAAACCTTGTCTGATAATGTCACACTTGTGTACTAAATTTGAGCCACAAGTATGGAAAATTGTAAGGGCTAGAGTCGTAATAACATAATCCGCATACACAACCAAATATTTCATCCATTCTGCTTTTCTCGACGTTTTAGACCATTTTGAGTATACAGACATGGAAACCTTGAGGAAAAAAAACAAAAATCATAAAAACAGTGCTTCCTCTATGAGGAAGCGAAAATAAAGGATTTCGGGTAAATATTCAACGTTGGCTCTTCCAGCACCCTTCATAACGAGAGAAAGCCTGGCGAAAGGGTTTTTGAGGCGTGTACTTGTGATGCACTATATAGATGCAAGCGTCTAGACGAGCTAAATGCCGTTAGTTGGGCGAGCGAGGAGGGAAAAAGGGCGTATGGCGAAAATTCTGTCTTGTAGTTGAGAAATCGTTATTTCAACGAGCTGCTGCTCTTCAACCCGAGACCCTCCTGTATTTTTGTGATTTTTAACGTTAGGAAATTTTTTTAAAAAATGTATAACCTCGCTAATTAAAGAGGATGTGGTTTTTTTTAATGTCAGGAAAATTTTTAAAAAAATTTATAACCTCGCTAATTAAAGAGGATGTGGTTTTTTTTAATGTTAGGAAAATTTTGGAAAAATGGTAACATCGCCAATTAAAAAGGATGTGGTTTTTTTTAATGTTAGGAAAAAATTGAAAAAATGGTAACATCGCCAATTAAAGAGGATGTGGTTTTTTTCAATGTTAGGGAAATTTTGAAAACATGGTAACATCGCCAATTAAAAAGGATGTGGTTTGTTCGTTTGTTTTTTTATGTTTTATTTAATTAGGGTTCAGTTGGAAGGGCTTTAAACTCACAGTAGTCTTCTCGATACTGGCTGAGGGTCCTCGAAGATAACGGCCAGCGGTACACTGTAAGGATCTCGCCAGTATGCCGCCTGAAGATCGTCTTCCGTGTCGAATATCATGAAATTTAGGGGCAGCTTCTCAGGGTAGTCCCACATTGATAACCAGAGACTGTTCATGGAGTTTAAGAAACTCTGTAAAAAAAAATGTTGAAAGAAATTAGATTTATGTCATTAATATTATCATTAATACAGCTATATTTATAATATAGCCAATTTGATATTAATTTTTCTTTTAATGCAGTGTTAAAATCGTATTATTCGTAGTATTCTTTAGTAATAAATCAACTTGTAATCAACTTGTTCTTTAGAACAAATAAAATGTTCTGTCTAATTTCAAACATGTGAGGCATATTTTCTTCACTTAAGGTTTTATTGACACGCGATATTATTCAACATATCTTTTATGCGCACGTTTACATAGTTAGTGAAATAATAAATATATTAAAATGACATTCTGGATATATCTAAATCATGTAATCAATATATTTTCCGTATATTGGAAAATATACGAAAAGATACATGTACAAATATATGTCGAATGCAATTAGAATGTAATTTAAATGTATATTGGAATATACTTTAACATATATTTTTGGTATATTGAAAAATATGTACACATATATACGAGGAATGTAATTTCAACGTAATTTAAATGTACATTTGAATATACCTCAACATATATTTGTCGTAGATGGAAAAGTATATATAGAAGCGTACGTGGTATGCAGTTTCAATATAATTTCATTCTATTTTTTAATATACTTCAACATATATTTTTCTATGTGTTGAAAAATATATACTATATACAAAAGTGATGCATAATACATACATTTAGAATAAATTACATATGTATATTGACTATACCAGCTACTGTATATTGAATATATTTTTACTTACATACAAAAATGTATATAACATATCTAATTTTTCGTAAAAAATATATGTATTATATAAAAAATATATTTTCCAATATATTTCAAGTATACTTTTTTTCCATGGGGGTCACTACCTGAACCTTATCAGGGCCTCACCAGGGCTATATCAGGTTCGCCAGATCGGGCACGCCTTGGCCATACCCGAACAGGGCCTGATAAAGTATCAGGCAGCCTGACCCCAATTTCTGCTCGGGATATTTATTACAGAAAAACTGTGGTATATAAAAACTAAAAAATTCTCGTAATATCAATGAATGATAATGATAAACATTTGGTCACAGATGAACAAATTACATTCTGGAGATGCCGGAATCAATTAAGTATATTATGAGACACTCTATAACAACAATAATGGTCCGGAACGTTCAAATGTTTAGAATTATCACTCGCTCTTTTTACGAGAATTTTTTAGTTTTTATATAACAGTTTTACGGGTTTAAATATATCATATTGCACAGATAGAGATTCACTGAGATAATTTTATAATTTGATGATTATAATTGTATAATTTTTTTTTAAGTTTATTTTTATTCAAAGGTCCATAATTTTTTTGATATCTAATTGCAATTGGCTGACAGGTAGAATATTATGAGACAAAGATTGGGATTTAATTTGGCATTAGTTCGCTTAGGGGTTGAAATTTTATGGCATGTTGAATTTTTTTTAAATATTTGCTCACCCTCTATTTTTCACTTTCACAGCACATATTTTTAGCAGTTGCAATTATTTCGTACTCCAAAACTACCATAAAACAATAACGGACTGTCGTAATGATATCCAGAATCCATGCACTCGTGTAATGCAAAAAATGTAAACATATAAATGAGAACTTTCACTGAAAAAAATTATTAAAAAAAGAAAATTTAAAAATTTCGTCGCGACCTCTACATATTTTTTTATCTCATCAATGATTTACAAGGATTTATTTTTCATAATAGAGAATAGTTGTGAGGGGTGCCTCGGTAAAAAAAAAATAATGTGTCAAAATGGACCATCCTAATGCTGCTGTTTCACTTTTGTGTGCCAAATGTCAGCTCGATCGATGGAACGGTTCTCCACTTATAGCTGATTTTAATTTTCGAAGCCGGAAATATATGGGGCATTCTATCCCGATTCGACCTGAGTCTGACCCTCGACCCTCCCGATTTGGCTCGTAGTTTTATGAAGGATTGGTTAGACCCTCAGATGCACCAGACTTTATTTTTTTTTATGCAAATTTTTTTTGAATATTTTTTTAAAGTGACATATCGAATGCCATAATTTAAAAATCTGAAAAAATTCTGAAAATGTAAAAAAATACCCCAAACTTGAATCTGTCTAAAATTACGTCGATGATGTTTTTAAAATTTTTTATAGTAAATTCAGGGTCCAAAAACGCAATTTTTAAGACCAGAACGAAAATGGAGGGCAGTATAGAATAGTAACTAAAAATAAAATCCTCCCGTAAAATAATTTTATGATTTACGAGTCTGACCCTGGACCCTCCCGATTTGGCTCGTTTTTTCAAAGGATTCGTTAGACCCTCAAATGCACCAGATTTTATTTTTTTATTTATTTTTATGCAAATTTTTAAAAAATATTTTTTAAAAACATATCGAATAATTTAAGGGGAGGGAGTCAGGTAAAAAAAAATTGATTTTGGAAATTCAATATCCTCCAAATTCTATTACATATAAAAATGTCCAACGCACTATATTGTTGGTATTCGATGAAAGGATTTTTTACTGTCGTCTGACTTGCATATGATTTTCAATATTTTTTTAAGCAAAGTTCTTAGGTTTTCCATTCTGCGCATGATTCAGATCAATCTACTAGGCAGATTGGAATAGTTGACATCTCATTTTCTTCTTCATGGAAAGATACACCGGCTAAATGGAGCAAACTATTTTTTTCCATTCTGAAAGCAAAGTTAATCACTGATTTAGAAAATAGCATAACATTTATTTATTAATAATTATGTCACTTAAAAAATATAACCTTTTATTAATATTTGCTCCATTTAGCCGGTGTATCTTTTCATGAAGAAGAAAATGAGACGTGAACCATTTCAATCTGCCTAGTCGTTTGATCTGAATCATGCGCAGAATGGAAAACCTAAGAACTTTGCTTAAGATCATATTGAAAAGCATATGGGGCATTCCACCCCATTTCGATCTGGATTTGATCTCGACCTTTCTGATTTGGCTCATTATTTTTTACAGGCTTAGTTGGACCCTCAACTGCACAAATATTTTTTTTTTTTTAATTCCATTTTTTTTAATACATTTTTAAAGTGACATAGAAAACCCCATAATTTAAAAATCTGAAAAAATTCTGAAAAATACTTTGTTCAATAAAAAAATTATCTAGCTTATAGTCAGAGTGGGGAAGATTTTCCTTCTTACAGTTTTTAAACTTTTTTTATTTAAAAAAATTATTAAAAAATAGAAAAAATAATTAATCTACTACAGGCAATTGGTCAAATGTTTACTTATGTAAAACCGAATTTTTCAGAATTTTTTCAGATTTTTAGGAAATTGTTCAGATTTTTCCGAACTATGCAAATTTTTTTCAAATATTTTTTTAAAGTGACATATAAAACCCCATAATTTAGAAATCTGAAAAAATTCTGAAAAATACTTTATTCAATAACAAAATTATCTAGCTTCTGGTCAAAGTGGGGAAGATTATAGTTTTCATCATTTATCATTATAGTTTTTAAACTATAAGAAAAAAAATCTTCCCCACTTTGACTATAAGCTAGATAATTTTGTTATTGAACAAAGTATTTTTCAGAATTTTATCAGATTTTTAAATTATGGGGTTTTCTATGTCACTTAAAAAATATATTTAAAAAAAATTTGCATAGTTCGGAAAAATCTGAACAATTTCCAAAAATCTGAAAAAATTCTGAAAAATTCTGTTTTACATAAATAAACATTTGACCAATCGCCTGTAGTAGATTAATAATTTTTTCTATTTTTTAATAATTTTTTTAAATAAAAAAAGCTTAAAAACTGTAAGAAGGAAAATCTTCCCCACTTTAACTATAAGCTAGATAATTTTGTTATTGAACAAAGTATTTTTCAGAATTTTATCAGATTTTTAAATTATGGAGTTTTCTATGTCACTTTAAAAATATATTTAAAAAAAATGGACTTGAAAAAAAAAAAATTTGTGCAGTTGAGGGTCCAACTAAGCCTGTAAAAATAATGAGCCAAATCGGAGAGGTCGAGGTCAAATCCAGGTCGAAACGGGGTGGAATGCCCCATATGCAAGTCAGACGACAGTAAAAAAATCCTTTCATCGAGTACCAACAATATAGTATGTTGGCCATTTTTATATTCAATAGGATTTGGATGATATTGAATTTCCAAAATCAATTTTTTTGACCTGACTCCGACCCCTTAAGACATATCGAATGCCATAATTTAAAAATCTCAAAAAATTCTGAAAAATTCTTTGTTGAATATAAAAATTATCTAGCTTATAACCAAAGTGAGCAAAAATTTTCTTCTTATAATTTTGAACTTTTTTTGTTTAAAAAAAATGATTAAAAAATGGAAAAAAAAACTAATCTACTACAGAGGCGACTGGTCAAACGTTTATTTATGTAAACTCGTATTTTTTACAATTTTTTCAGATTCTTAGGTATGTATCAAATTTTTCTGAACTAAGACTATTCCAGCACCATACAAGCCACATTCTAGCACCAGCATGACATAATTTTTAAATCTGAAAAAATTCTGATTAATACTCTGTTGAGGCCCTGGTGTCTCACGGCACCATAGCCGAAGCTGGTTTTCAGTTTTTGAATATTTAGCTTAAAATTCTTTTTCGCAAAACGGGATCGCCTAGTGTGACCATAATAAAATAGAGTTGGAATGCAACCCACGATACAAACGACCCCGTTACTACCAAGATCCTACGTAGTAATAATGACTCGTCTGATGAGGTGCTACCTGACTGACGTAAAGCCGTCACTCGGCTCGTTCGAGTTCGAGCTCGGCTTGGGTCAATTCCCGAAAAAGTCAAGAATTGCAATGCCGTGCAGTTACGCTTAGGTGAACAAGTACCCGACGCGTCTCTGCAGGGGTTTGGCTCCGCAGGTAATAAAACTATGTACTGTGGATTTTGGAACGATATGTATCGGTAATTAAAGTATACCTGCATTAGCGGGCATCCCTTTATGAAGTGCTGTGTCTCGGAGGCGTCGGTCGCGCCACGCCACCACCTGAGGCCTAAATTGCCACCGAAGTGTCAAAATAATATTGTCCAAACTGTAGGGGCTGGGAAAAACCCCGAGCTACTACAATGGTAATGATATCGGCAATTAACGTCACAATAGTGATGATGACCTTAGTGACTCCTCATAGTAATTCTTAAGTTTGTGAATCTGTCCTTTATGCAATAATGTTTTTTTCTTTTTTTCTCTTTTATTTTTTCGCGTCATTATATGTAACAATATTTAATGTGCCATCTTTGTCATGGTTTTCAAGGGACTTGTCCCATTCACTGTAAAATAAATAAATAAATAAATAAATAAATGAGCGAAGCGGTGACTGTACGTCAGGTAGTTTGACGCTAAAAGATTTAAAAATATTTATTATAACTCCTGTCGATGTAAAATATTCATGTGAAAATTAAAATATTTTTTTCACTGTTATTCATATATTTACGTAGTGAAACATTTTTGTAAAAGTGTTTCCTGCACATACTTAGTAACTTTGTTTAATCTTTTTCAACAGAGCCCAATAAACAATATTATTACCCAAAAATCTGTACTTTTAAAAATTTGATAATGTACTACATTATTAATAAATAATTTTCGTACAATTTATATTTAACTGCATGAAAAATATTATTTTCCATTCTCACTATTTTAAGTAATAAATAAGGATGCAAAGTAGAACTTTGCACATTGCTTCCTCATTAATTTTCATCTCTCGCAAAGCCGCCCCTATGAGGAAGTTTCTTTATTTTATTTTTGGCTTCCTCGTAGAGGAAGCTTGTCGAAAGATGAAAATTATTGACGAAGAAATGTGCAAAGTTCTACTTTGCATCCTTATTTTAAACACAAATTTAAAAATCTCAAGTTTATAGAAATTTGAATCATGAAAAAATAAAATTTGGTAACAAATTGGCGAAAAGAGAAAGAAAAACGAAAAGTCAATACATAGTTGTAACCATGTATGATGCCAAAAATATATTAGTTATAAAATTTTTTAAATACATCTCCTTAAGGGGACCAAGTCACCTAAAAAAGTCATAAGAAAAAAAATTCTGTAAATGATACCCGTCTTTTAAAAAATCTTACATTTAAACATCATTAAGTACATAACAAGCACTATAATTCTGCAATTTTGTAAAGACATTCAGTGCACAAGAATGGTGTGAGGTAAAAAGTAAAAATTTTCACTTGTCGTAGCTTTCAGACCAAACCGGTGAACCAATTTCATTGTTCGATGTCTTGTTTTATCTGTCGAAGAGTGCATACTGGATTGAATATAGCAATTTTGGATGCAGTGAAAATTAGATTTACTGTAACCAATTGTTTGGTGAGTTTTTAATAGAGAGAGATTTATTTACACATTTAAAATCATAGCTTTGTCATAAAGAGCTGAAATAAAAATTCCTATATTCAATCCAGAATGCACTCTTCGACAGATAAAATAAGACATCGAACACTAAAATTTGTTCACTGGTTTGGTCTGAAACCTACGACAAGTGAAAAATTTTACTTTTTACCTCACACCATTCTGGTGCAATGTATGTTTTTATAAAATGACAGAATTATAATGCTCATTATGTATTTAATGAAGTTTTAATTTAAGATTTTTTAAAGGAAGTGTTTTATTTATACAAGTTTTTTTCTTATGACTTTATTTAGGTGACTGGGTCCCCTTAAATAAGAAAAAATTTGAAACACGTAAAATCCCACCGCTCTACCGATCATCATCAAATTTTGTACGTAGCAGCACTGAATGTTATTTTTCCTGTGTAGAAAATTTCAGTATGTGATTTTTCCTGTGTAGAAAATTTCAGTATGTTATTTTTCCTGTGTAGAAAATTTCAGTCGATTTATTAAAATTTTACCTGAATTTTAAAAAATCTTACATTTAAACATCATTAAGTACATAACAAGCACTATAACTCTGCAATTTTGTAAAGACATTCAGTGCACAAGAATGGTGTGAGGTAAAAAGTAAAATTTTTCACTTGTAGCTTTCAGACCAAACCGGTGAACCAATTTTATTATTCGATGTCTTGTTTTATCTGTCGAAGAGTGCATACTGGATTGAATATAGTGATTTTGGATGCAGTGAAAATTAGATTTACTGTAACCAATTGTTTGGTGAGTTTTTAATAGAGAGAGATTTATTTACACATTTAAAATCATAGCTTTGTCATAAAGAGCTGAAATAAAAATTCCTATATTCAATCCAGAATGCACTCTTCGACAGATAAAATAAGACATCGAACACTAAAATTTGTTCACCGGTTTGGTCTGAAACCTACGACAAGTGAAAAATTTTACTTTTTACCTCACACCATTTTGGTGCAATGTATGTCTTTATAAAATGGCAGAATTATAATGCTCATTATGTATTTAATGAAGTTTTAATTTAAGATTTTTTAAAGGAAGTGTTTTATGTATACAATTTTTTTTTCTTATGACTTTATTTAGGTGACTGGGTCCCCTTAAATAAGAAAAAAATTGAAACACGTAAAATCCCACCGCTCTACCGATCATCACCAAATTTGGTACGTACCAGCACTGAATGTTATTTTTCCTGTGTAGAAAATTTTAGTATGTTATTTTTCCTGTGTAGAAAATTTCAGTCGATTTATTACAATTTTACCTGAATTAGAGCAAAACTCAAATAAAAAAAGATTCAAAACCGCTTTACCGATATGATCCAAATTCAATACCAAAGTCCGCATCAATTTGTTCAATTTTAACACAAAGTTTTAATACGAAGTTGCAGCCCGATAGCTAAAAATACGTTCGAGCCACAACGTTGACGAACTTTGTTCAAAATAAAAAAATTCTTCTAAAAATAAAAAGCGATAAGGGATTTTTATCAAATTTATACCAATTGAAGATTTGCCCGTATTGTACATGTTATTCAGATTTGAGCTGATTCGGTTGAATAATTTGCAAGTTACAGTTATATGAATTTTTGGCCTTTCATCCCACACACACTCATACATACATCCGGACAATTTTTGTAAACCATTTTTCCAGGAGTTTCAGACCATTCTAAGGGTTCTGACATGAAAATCTCGAACAAAAAAATATTTCATGAAAATAAAGCCTCCTCTATGAAGAAGCAAAAATAGATAAATTCGACAAAAACTTGCAACCGCGTGTACTAAAATCTGTACGAGCGACGCGCGACAAAAAATTTTTTTTTCCTTACTCAAAACCAATTTTATGTCAATACATTTTTTTGTTATTTATTTATTTATTAGAAAACCGTTATTGTTGTAATGAGATAATTAAAATAAACTAAAATTATTTTGTTTCTTTCATCTCCAAATTCGACCATTATGAACACGGAAGCGTATAGCAAGGACCGCAGGGAATGTCGATTTTAAAATATATTGCTATTAATCGTATTTGTCCTTCTCATCGTGGGAATGTTGGTAAACAAGCCCATGAATGTATTGACTATTAGAGCTTCCGACGTGTTAGCAGCTTTCACAAAGTTATAGTTAGCACTCGCATAAGTACGAGATGATTAATTGTTATAAGATTTTGCCACTGGAAATTGTAGCGCCAATAGAAGATAGAGAAGATTTCGAAAATTTTTGGAAACTGACTCTGCTTGGCCTACAGAGTGGGGAGACTGCGCCCAATTGACCCGTGCCCCCAATCAGCGTCGCAATGATCCTTCAGGTATAGGGAAAACAGGCATCCCCACTATTGTCACCCGAAGGGATGGGCCAAGTACGCTTGTAATATATAAATATGACTACTCCAAACAATTTGTCTATACACTTGTAAGAAACCGTGGTCGAGTATCTATCAATAGCATCGAACGCGCTTCCTTTCGCAAGTTACAACTCTTCGCACATACCAGTGTTACAACGACTCTTCGCAAAAATGGACCAGAACAACAACATGGAAATGGAAAGCCAAAAATCAGAGGTAAGTTCACTCATTTCATAAGCTTAGAAAGAAAAGGATGCAAAGTAGAAACTTGCACATTGATTCCTCATTATTTTTCGCTTTTTACAAAGCTACCTCTATGAGGAAGTATGTTAAGCAATTTTGGCTTCCTTATAGAGGAAGCTTTGTAAAAAGCAAAAAATAATGAGGAAGCAATGTGCAAGGTTCTACTTTGCATCCGTGATTTATTTCATTCTTATTTTCTGATATTTTACAAAATCCAGAGCGACACGTCAATTTTTAAAATTCCTCAGCTAGCTTGACGTCAAGCTAGCAGAACTCGTTTAGGTTTACAAAATCGACCTGTTTCGTTATCTAAGAATTAAGTGCTTTTTATGTGCTTTCGAACCATATATTATACAACCCCAAATTATGAGCGGAAATATTTTTTTTTTTAGTTTTTTCAAATTCTATTACTAGAAAAAAAACCCAAAATGGATTCACGATAAACTAAAATTAAGTGCTCATTAAGTGCTAATTGCTTGCCAAGTTTGCAATTCATGTGCTCTTTTAATTTTTTCAAAAATCGAATTCGAAAATTCCTCTGCTAGCTCGACGTCAAACTAGCAGAACTTGTTTAGGTTTACAAAATCGACCTGTTTCGTTATCTAAGAATTAAATGCTTTTTATGTGCTTTCGAACCATATATTATACAACCCCAATTTATGAGTGGAAATATATTTTTTTATTTTTTTCAAATTCTATTACCAGAAAAAAAAACCCAAAATGGATTCACGATAAACTAAAATTAAGTGCTCATTAAGTGCTAATTGCTTGCCAAATTTACAATTCTTGTGCTCTTTTAATTTTTTCAAAAATCGAATTCGAAAATTCCTCTGCTAGCTTGACGTCAAACTAGCAGAACTCGTTTAGGTTTACAAAATCGACCTGTTTCGTTATCTAAGAATTAAGTGCTTTTTATGTGCTTTCGAACCATATATTATACAACCCCAAATTATGAGCGGAAATATATTTTTTTTTTTAGTTTTTTCAAATTCTATTACCAGAAAAAAAACCCCAAAATGGATTCACGATGAACTAAAATTAAGTGCTCATTAAGTGCTAATTGCTTGCCAAATTTATAATTCTCGTGCTATTTTACTTTCTTCAATAATCGAATTAAAAAATTCCTCTCCTAGCTTGACGTCAAATTATTTACGTCAAATTTACGTCAAACCGTAATGATGGGATTAGATGGGAATTAAGTGCTTTTTATGTGCTCTCCGAATATCTAAGAAAAAATCGCCTACATCGAGTATTTTTCGAAATACCACCCCGAACAAACTCAAGACACCCTGAAAATCCAACTTAGTCTATTTTTCGATATCATAGAATTAAAATATAAAGGAATGATGTGCTTTTTATGTGCTCTTCGAATATCTAAAAAAATCCCCCACATCGAGTATTTTTCGAAATAACCCCTCTAACAAACTCGAAACACCCTGAAAAACCAACGTGGTCTATTTTTTCGGTATTATGATACCGAAAAAATAGACCACGTTGGTTTTTCAGGGTGTTTTGAGTTTGTTAGGGGTGGTATTTCGAAAAATACTCGATGTGGAGGATTTTTTTTTTGGATATTCGGAGAGCACATAAAAAGCACATAATTCCTGTGTATTTTAATTCTATGAAACCGAAAAAATAGACCCCGTTGGTTTTTCAGGGTGTTTCGAGTTTGTTAGGGGTGGTATTTTGAAAAATACTCGATGTGGGGGATTTTTTTTTGTATATTCGGAGAGCACATAAAAAGCACATAATTCCTGTGTATTTTAATTCTATGAAACCGAAAAAATAGACCCCGTTGGTTTTTCAGGGTGTTTCGAGTTTGTTAGGGGTGGTATTTTGAAAAATGCTAGATGTGGGGGATTTTTTTTTGGATTTCCGAAAAGCACATAAAAAGCACATAATTCCTGTGTATTTTAATTCTATGATACCGAAAAAATAGACCAGGTTGATTTTTCAGGGTGTTTCGAGTTTGTTAGGGGTGGTATTTTGAAAAATACTCGATGTGGGGGATTTTTTTTTGGATATTCGGAGAGCACATAAAAAGCACATAATTCCTGTGTATTTTAATTCTATGAAACCGAAAAAATAGACCCCGTTGGTTTTTCAGGGTGTTTCGAGTTTGTTAGGGGTGGTATTTCGAAAAATACTCGATGTGGGGGATTTTTTTTTTGGATATTCGAAGTGCACATAAAAAGCACATAATTCCTACGTATTTTAATTCTATGATATCGAAAAAATAGACCAAGTTGGTTTTTCAGGGTGTTTTGATTTTATTAGGGGTGGTATTTCGAAAAATACTCGATGTGGGGAATTTTTTTTTGGATCTTCGGAGAGCACATAAAAAGCACATAATTCCTGTGTATTTTAATTCTATGATATCGAAAAAATAGACCAAGTTGGTTTTTCAGGGTGTTTCGATTTTGTTAGGGGTGGTATTTCGAAAAATACTCGATGTGGATGATTTTTTTCAAATATTCGGAGAGCACATAATTCCTGTGTATTTTAATTCTATGAAACCGAAAAAATAGACCCCGTTGGTTTTTCAGGGTGATTCGAGTTTGTTAGGGGTGGTATTTTGAAAAATGCTAGATGTGGGGGATTTTTTTTGGATATTCGGAGAGCACATAAAAAGCACATAATTCCTGTGTATTTTAATTCTATGAAACCGAAAAAATAAACCCCGTTGGTTTTTCAGGGTGTTTTGATTTTATTAGGGGTGGTATTTCGAAAAATACTCGATGTGGGGAATTTTTTTTTGGATCTTCGGAGAGCACATAAAAAGCACATAATTCCTGTGTATTTTAATTCTATGATATCGAAAAAATAGACCAAGTTGGTTTTTCAGGGTGTTTCGATTTTGTTAGGGGTGGTATTTCGAAAAATACTCGATGTGGATGATTTTTTTCAAATATTCGGAGAGCACATAAAAAGCACATAATTCCTGCGTATTTTAATTCTATGATATCGAAAAGATAGACCAAGTTGGTTTTTCAGGGTGTTTCGATTTTGTTAGGGGTGGTATTTCGAAAAATACTCGATGTGGGGGATTTTTTTTTTGGATTTTCGAAGAGCACATAAAAAGCACATAATTCCTGTGTATTTTAATTCTATGATATCGAAAAAATAGACCAAGTTGGTTTTTCAGGGTGTTTCGATTTTGTTAGGGGTGGTATTTCGAAAAATACTCGATGTGGATGATTTTTTTCAAATATTCGGAGAGCACATTAAAAGCACATAATTCCTGTGTATTTTAATTCTATGAAACCGAAAAAATAGACCCCGTTGGTTTTTCAGGGTGTTTCGAGTTTGTTCGGGGTGGTATTTTGAAAAATGCTAGATGTGGGGGATTTTTTTTGGATATTCGGAGAGCACATAAAAAGCACATAATTCCTGTGTATTTTAATTCTATGAAACCGAAAAAATAGACCCCGTTGGTTTTTCAGGGTGTTTCGAGTATGTTAGGGGTGGGATTTCGAAAAATACTCGATGTGGGGGATTTTTTTTTGGATATTCGAAGTGCACATAAAAAGCACATAATTCCTACGTATTTTAATTCTATGATATCGAAAAAATAGACCAAGTTGGTTTTTCAGGGTGTTTTGATTTTATTATGGGTGGTATTTCGAAAAATACTCGATGTGGGGAATTTTTTTTTGGATCTTCGGAGAGCACATAAAAAGCACATAATTCCTGTGTATTTTAATTCTATGATATCGAAAAAATAGACCAAGTTGGTTTTTCAGGGTGTTTCGATTTTGTTAGGGGTGGTATTTCGAAAAATACTCGATGTGGGGGATTTTTTTTGGATTTTCGAAGAGCACATAAAAAGCACATAATTCCTGTGTATTTTAATTCTATGATATCGAAAAAATAGACCAAGTTGATTTTTCAGGGTGTTTCGATTTTGTTAGGGGTGGTATTTCGAAAAATACTCGATGTGGATGATTTTTTTCAAATATTCGGAGAGCACATAAAAAGCACATAATTCCTGTGTATTTTAATTCTATGAAACCGAAAAAATAGACCCCGTTGGTTTTTCAGGGTGTTTCGAGTTTGTTAGGGGTGGTATTTCGAAAAATACTCGATGTGGGGGATTTTTTATTGGATATTCGAAGTGCACATAAAAAGCACATAATTCCTACGTATTTTAATTCTATGATATCGAAAAAATAGACCAAGTTGGTTTTTCAGGGTGTTTTGATTTTATTAGGGATGGTATTTCGAAAAATACTCGATGTGGGGAATTTTTTTTTGGATCTTCGGAGAGCACATAAAAAGCACATAATTCCTGTGTATTTTAATTCTATGATATCGAAAAAATAGACCAAGTTGGTTTTTCAGGGTGTTTCGATTTTGTTAGAGGTGGTATTTCGAAAAATACTCGATGTGGATGATTTTTTTCAAATATTCGGAGAGCACATAAAAAGCACATAATTCTTGTGTATTTTAATTCTATGATATCGAAAAAATAGACCAAGTTGGTTTTTCAGGGTGTTTCGATTTTGTTAGGGGTGGTATTTCGAAAAATACTCGATGTGGAGGATTTTTTTTTGGATTTTCGAAGAGCACATAAAAAGCACATAATTCCTGTGTATTTTAATTCTATGATATCGAAAAAATAAACCAAGTTGGTTTTTCAGGGTGTTTCGATTTTGTTAGGGGTGGTATTTCGAAAAATACTCGATGTGGATGATTTTTTTCAAATATTCGGAGAGCACATAAAAAGCACATAATTCCTGTGTATTTTAATTCTATGAAACCGAAAAAATAGACCCCGTTGGTTTTTCAGGGTGTTTCGAGGTTGTTAGGGGTGGTATTTCGAAAAATACTCGATGTGGGGGATTTTTTTTTGGATATTCGAAGTGCACATAAAAAGCACATAATTCCTACGTATTTTAATTCTATGATATCGAAAAAATAGACCAAGTTGGTTTTTCAGGGTGTTTTGATTTTATTAGGGGTGGTATTTCGAAAAATACTCGATGTGGGGAATTTTTTTTTGGATCTTCGGAGAGCACATAAAAAGCACATAATTCCTGTGTATTTTAATTCTATGATATCGAAAAAATAGACCAAGTTGGTTTTTCAGGGTGTTTCGATTTTGTTAGGGGTGGTATTTCGAAAAATACTCGATGTGGGGGATTTTTTTTTTGGATTTTCGAAGAGCACATAAAAAGCACATAATTCCTGTGTATTTTAATTCTATGATATCGAAAAAATAGACCAAGTTGGTTTTTCAGGGTGTTTCGATTTTGTTAGGGGTGGTATTTCGAAAAATACTCGATGTGGATGATTTTTTTCAAATATTCGGAGAGCACATAAAAAGCACATAATTCCTGTGTATTTTAATTCTATGAAACCGAAAAAATAGACCCCGTTGGTTTTTCAGGGTGTTTCGAGTGTGTTCGGGGTGGTATTTTGAACAATGCTAGATGTGGGGGATTTTTTTTGGATATTCGGAGAGCACATAAAAAGCACATAATTCCTGTGTATTTTAATTCTATGAAACCGAAAAAATAGACCCCGTTGGTTTTTCAGGGTGTTTCGAGTTTGTTAGGGGTGGTATTTCGAAAAATACTCGATGTGGGGGATTTTTTTTTGGATATTCGAAGTGCACATAAAAAGCACATAATTCCTACGTATTTTAATTCTATGATATCGAAAAAATAGACCAAGTTGGTTTTTCAGGGTTTTGATTTTATTAGCGGTGGTATTTCGAAAAATACTCGATGTGGGGAATTTTTTTTTGGATCTTCGGAGAGCATATAAAAAGCACATAATTCCTGTGTATTTTAATTCTATGATATCGAAAAAATAGACCAAGTTGGTTTTTCAGGGTGTTTCGATTTTGTTAGGGGTGGTATTTC